>VBSM01000272.1:106377186-106417040 GCA_008086735.1 Cheirogaleus medius | reverse complement strand
CCCGCCCCCACCCCCCAAGCCGAGTAAGCCCTGCTTGTTACCCACCAGCTCTTCTGCATGTGCGTTCTCTGTCGGTCCTTGCTGCGCTCTGGAATTTCAGACCACGCTGAATTTACTTGTTTTATGGCCAGGAATTTCAGGAGCAGCCCCGCAGATGTTACACGCCGGAGTCTCTTGGTGCTAGTAAAATAAACCTGAATCAAACAGGGGTGTCGGACCCCAGGAGTTAGATAGCCCTTGCTACAGTGTGTCAATCGCCAATGCAGATGTTGCAAGTTGAGTCATTTGGTAGCATAGTAACTTTACGCAGCCGGACGACCAGCTGTGAATATTTAAAGGAAGGAAAAAAAAACAACACTTTTTTGAAATCTCTAGACAAATATATTTATTTCATAACTCAAGTATTTTCTTTACTCAAAATATTGATTTCCCTTTCGTCCCGTATTCTCCAAAGAAGACCTGACTGTCCTTTTGTCGTTCAGCCCCACCAAACTGGGTTTCTAGTTACCTCCTGCGAGACTTCAGTTAGGTGAAGTACATTTTTGGGGACTCGCATTCTGACCTCTCAGACACAAGTCTTCCTCCTGTGTTGTGAATTATCAGATTTCCGGAGGGCTTGGAGAATCCCTGGTGCCCCAAGGAGGATGCTGAGGTCCCCAAAGACTGGCTTATGCCAAGGTCACAGGGTGGCCATGGGGTGGGATTTAAGTCTCTTGACTCCCAACCCAGTGTCCCAGCAGGTGTCACACTCCAATGTCATTTGCCCGGGAGTGTACCCTCTTCAGAGAAAATCTGTTTTGCAGCTGGGCCAATAAATGTGGGTGAAAAAAATCACTTTGATTTAGTTTTTCATAGTTATCTGGAAAATGTAAAGGCTGCAGTGACTTTGCCATGAATTATTTTCCATACTTCATCCTGTGCCTATCAACAACAAGACCACGGGAAATCCACATTTCCTCGTTTGTAAAACAGGAACGAGACAAGGTGAACTGCAGGTTTTATGGATCAGTAATTCTGTTTCTCCAGAATCCACTTGGCTTTGAAATACCAAACCTAGACATGCAACACGTAATATCCTTGGCTGCCATGCATTATAATGACACATCAATCGATAATTGATTAGATTTTTAAATATATGTTTAATTACATAGGTAATACAGAATATATTCTTTTTTTTTTTTTGAGGCAGAGTCTTACTTTGTTGCCTGGGCTAGAGTGCCGTGGCATCAGCCTGGCTCACAGCAACCTCAAACTCGTGGGCTCAAGAGATCCCACTGCCTCAGCCTCCCGAGTAGCTGGGACTACAGGCACGTGCCACCATGTCCGGCTAATTTTTTCTATATATTTTTAGTTGGCCAATTAATTTCTTTCTATTTTTTAGTAGAGACGGGGTCTCGCTCTTGCTGAGGCTGGTTTTGAACTCCTGACCTTGAGCGATCCGCCCGCCTCGGCCTCCCAGAGTGCTAGGATTACAGGCGTGAGCCACTGCGCCCGGCTCAGAATATATTCTTAATGAAAAAAACATTACAGAAAAAGACTAAAAGTCCACTCTGACCTCCAACCCCAAACCCAAATCCCTCCTGTCCCATCCTAAAGACCATTATTGGTTTTAGTATATCATAGAGGCCTTTTAACAGTACATTTACAGACTATTTATGTATGTATTTCCCCCGAATTTTTATGGCATTGTTATACATAATTTGTTTCCCAAACTTGCTTTTAACACAGTCTGTTTTGCATCTTGTTTTTCTGGCCGACAGGCGGTCCTGGAGATTCTTCCACGTTCGTTTGCACAGACATGCTCCTTATTTCTTTCATTTGGGCTGTTGGAAGATTTTCTCTAGGTCTCCTATCTCCCTCCTCAACCACCCCAGCTGCATCTGAAACGTAACCTCCTCCCCCTGTTACAAACATCGCCCCTTTTCCACCTGTTCGTTCCTCAAAGCCCTGCCCGCCTCTCTGTCTCTGCGGAGATCGGTCATTCCCTCCACGACCGCCTTAACCTAAGCTTGTACCTGTCACTCCTGGATGTCACTTATTGTGTTTATTGCCGCCTAGCCTTCTCTTAGTTGTTTCTGCTTCTGTCTCTTCTACCGGATGCCCTCTGTGAAGACAGGGACCACTTTATGTGTTTGGGTCTCCCCTGCACCCCTTGCCTAGAGGCGAGGCCGGAGAGAAGGCTGCAGACCCCCCTGTGGCCAGAGTTGCTGTGCTGGGGGGACTGTCCCCGCGGAGCCCCCCACACGACACACTCTTTTCATTACAGAGAATCCGGGCTGCATCTTTCATTTGCAGCTGAAATTAAATCTAGAAACCAGCTTCCCACAGTGCTTCTGTCCCTGTTAAAAATAAACCAACTCTATCTACGAGGGGTTGTTTTGTTTAAAATAAAGAAAATATCCCTCCTCTCTCCCAAACCTGCCTTTGAGCTAAACTCTGATGCAAAGACTTAATCTTTAACTGAAACGCAGGGTGAAGCATAAACTAATCATGGAAACGCTAACCTTTTTAATTGTTCTATCAAAACCCACCTCCCCGGGGCGGGGGGTGCCCACTCAGGTGTCTCTTATTCGGGGCCCACGAGGGGAGGATGGGAGCCGTGAGCAGGAAAGCTGACTCTGGCGTTGACATAATGTGACGGCCACAGAGCAGCACGCCATTTAATTGCTTTTACTGCAGTTATTACTATTTCACACGTCAGGGAATGCCGATTCTTAAGCTGACAAATGTTAATGAGGAATAAGGAAAAGATTTTAAGAAAATGTCCATATCTCATATTTCCTCTGTCAGATGAGGGTAACTTTTTAGACTAGCAAATACAAATAAAGGTTAAGGGAAATTTTTATAGAGTCCTTACAGAATTTTTATAGATTCCTCGGCATCTCACACAAGTTACTAAGGAGGACGGTGATTCAAAGTACGCACATATGGGATAAAGATTGATGTTTTCACCTGCAGGGGGGGCGGGTGTGAGAGCAAGGAGCCCAGCAAGCCGCGTACCCTCTCCGCGCTAGAAACCCCCACCAGAGACAAGTGTCATCCGGGGAAGTGTTTTCAGATTAAGAAAACCCTTTGTATGGAAAGATACATCCTTTCAAGCATGATTAATATGTCTTGCCTGTAGCTTTCTGCTCAAATTATTTGTAATGCTAGCAAAGGAGGAAGCATTGCTTTCTAGTCAAAACAGCCGTCTGGATGAATACAAATGAGTCTATAAAAGGTTTGAGTTACTAATGGGACAAACTCCCGGGCAGGTGACCTCCTTGGTTTGAGTTCTGCGCTGAACACTGTCAGCGTCCGCCTGGCTGGCGTTCTCCTCCGGCGCGGTGGAGAGCCAGGAAGCCTGCAGCTCACTCTACAGCAGACTCTGCCTGTGGTGGAGGAGGGAGGAAGCTGTTTCCAGAACCTTCTACCATTTCCAGAATCTTCTGCAGCTTCCAGAACCCTCTGCTGCCTCCAACAATCTCCAAGTGCAGATTTCCTTTACTGAGCAAAAGCAACTTGCCACCAGCCAGTGTGGGACCCACAGTGAATCACCGTCTCCGGGACAGGGACAGATGCCCCCTGAGTGGATGGAAGGCTCAGGGGACCCACATTCCTCAAGACCTGCTAACCGGGGAAGGGGCCCCAGCCCAGCTCCTTAGCGAGAACGGGATGGGCAGAGACCTACAGCCCCGAGGGAAGAGCAGAAACCGGGAAGTAACTTGGCTGCCTTCTTTCTGAGAAGGGAAAAGTTGGAACATTCCAGAAAGAAAAGCTTTCTAACCCTTGGCTTCCCTAATGCACGGAGATTAAAAGCTTGGAATCAGATTTGCGAGTTCAAATCCCGCTCAGGCTGTGGGACCCGGACAGCCTCACCTTCCTCAACCGGAAAATGACAATGATGATAGTGCTGGCCCCACAGGACGGTGGTGACAGTGACGTGACTTAAAGCACAGACTACTCTTACCACACTGCCTGGCGCGTGTTAGAGCTGAATAAATGCTAGTTGTCATTATTCATACTTTATTTAACAGTAACTAAAAAGAGTGGATGGCTGAAGCAATTTACCTCCAAGGCTGAGACCAAACAGAGAAATTGAAAAACAAGGGTGATCTTAGAGTATTGACAACGTTGTGCCAAACATTGAAGACTAATAACCAATTTTTTAAAAAGTAAAATTTCTAAAATGACTTTGAATGAGACTTAATTGTGATTGAGTCCATTCAGAAGATAAAATTAGACTTTTTTTTTTTTTTTTAACCAATGCCACCTCAGCTCTGGGTCACAACTGCTGTTTTGGAAAGGGACGTCCAGGGACGACGTGACTGAAACCAAGGTGTCCACGGACTCTTCCTAAAACCAGAATTTAAAAGTTTTAAGCAGCCAAAATAAGGCTTTTTATTTTCTGAATAAAAAAGAATAAGCAATAAGGGGGAAAAAAAGAAATGAGGAAATGAAATTTAAATGTTTTATTGAATGCCTTAACAGTGACGATTCCCTTTTCCTGCCAAACACGGGTGACCTGTTGTTTCTCCTGTTTTCTCCCTGGAGAGTTGAGAAATCGTTGCCTGATAAGTCATTTATCTTCGGTGCAGGTACAACACAGATATAACCACATATTGCACAAAGCGGGGAATTCACGTCACATTATTTTCCATCGGTGAGTAATCGACGGGAAATGGGAAATGTCGCTACGAGGCGGGCTGGCCATCTGGTCGCAGCCTCTCTATGAATGCAGCAGCTGATCTACGTGGAAATATTAGAGCAACAAAGTCTGAAGCTGTTTTGCTTCTCCAGGGAACTTCAGTTCATGCATGGAAGGAAGGCAATAAAGTCCAATTATTCCGAACGCGGCTACACAAGGCATGTGAAAATTATCTCATGTAGGGTAACTCTAAGCTGAGTATTTTTTAAAATAGCCATCAGTCACTCCCAGTAACCAAATCAAACAAACCGATCAATCTCTAAGGAACTACCCATTAATCAAAAGATGGTGGTGAGATGTTGGCAATTTTTCATCATTCCACGTGTAATATTTTAAGTCTGACACGCTGACAGGGTGGTCGAAATATGTGAAATGGTCACGTCCGAGAGGAAGGACAGTTAAGCTTCGTAGCGTTGGACCATTCGCGCATTACCTGTTTATCACGGACCCCCGCGTGTTCCCCTTTAAGATGTGTGCTTCCTTCTTAAGTCGTGGCATGGTGCCTGTAGTAGACAGTGACAATTATAAGAGGCTCTTACTACTGAGCATGAGCAAAACTTTGGGGAACCCCGTGCTTCTGTGGTGCTCAGGGCTGGGGTTTTGCCCATCAACATCCTGGTCTCAGGAGGTCGGCGTCCACCATGCAGAGAAGCAGGTCTGCGCCAAGCAGCTGACTTCAGTAGTGAGATGGATTGGGCCATTAGCAGGTGAAGGCAAGGCCCGGAGGAAAGATTAATTATAATTAAGTAGTCTCAGGCACTATTGCCCAGGTAAACTTCACTAGTATGAAGTCTCAGTAGCTGACTGCTGGGATTGAAAGTTTATTTGAAGGAACGAACCTTTAAAAAAAAAATACTAAAGTCCTTCATCTGTTTTTATTTTTTCTACCTCAGTGAACGTATAAACATCCCAGCAAGTTCTACTGGACTTTCAGATCTCTGAGTCCATAAGATTCATAGTCTTTTCTGGGCCCCAGCTTTGCCAGGAGGAAGGAGCTCAGTGAGCAGTGCAAGGAGGATTCAAGATTGAGGAGCTGGTCCCCTGGGTCCTAGACTGGTCCTAGTAGCTGGGCAGCAATGGTCAAGGCAGTTCGTCTTTCTGGGGCTCAACTTCGTCATCTGCAACATGGGAGCATCAGACGAAATGGGAACCTGGCCCACTGCTTGTTTTTGTAAATAAAGCTTTATTGGGACACAGCCACGCCCACTCACTTGCCGCTATCTGTGGCTGCTTTGGGACTACAACAGCAGAGCTGAGCAGTTGCAAAAGACCCCAAGGCTGGCAAAGCAGGAAACCTTCTCCGGCCTTTTACAGGAAAAGTTTGGGCACCCTGGACTAAGGGATCGCCATCTAGGTTCCCTCCAGATTTCCATCTGTGACTCTGGGAAGAAGGAAAGAGCGTGGGGCCTTTGGGTACTTGAGTGAAGGAACAGCCCTGAGAGGGAGAAAGGGTCAGAACGGGGAGGCTGGACGGGCCCACAAGGCACACCTGTGAGCTGGCATCATGCGGCTTCCCTCTGGCCCAGGGCTGTGCTTTGGGGGCCCCAGCGGGAAGTGTGGTGAGCGGGGAGGGGTCCAGCTCAGGCCTTAAAGACGAGCTATAACCCTTGGGCAGCAGATGATTCCCAGTAAGGAGTCGATAACACCAGTGGCTCCCCATTACAAGCGGACACTGTGCAACTGGAGAGGTCAGATGTAGTCAGTGGTGCTTCATCCTCATCAGGCAGGGTCGGCTGCGCTCAGAGGCCACCAGCCAGGCCCCTACACGTGACAAACTGCCTGCCCTGCCAGCCTGCTGCTCACCAGCTCAGGCAGTCACCAGTGGAAATCTCTGCAGCGTTTCCAAAGAGTCCCCTCTGCCTGGGCTCCCCATCTCCCCAGCCCACCCCAGCTCCTCTGTTATCAGTGCTTCCCTCACCTCGGCCAGGGGGCCCCTGGCCATGCTCTGCCCCCTTCCCTGCCCTGGCTGCAGGTGCCACCACGCCTTCTGGACTTCTGGGCCTCTGACTTATGAGTCTTGCAGGGTCTCAGGGTCGGGCCTTGCGTGGGAAGCCGGGTTTGATTGCTTACGGGGCGGTTTGGCCAACCCCACCGAGGACGGCCTTGGCGTCTGCTCTCCACGAGCGAGCTCTGACCGGCACATTTCACAGGGCACCACGTGTGGGTGTCAGAGCTGCTTCTGTGGCAGCAGGGGAGGGACAGACTCTCTAAGACGAGAACCCCAAGGGCGTGAGTCCAGGGGGCCTCTCAGCCGAGGCAGAGCCGAAGTAGGAAGCACCTTGTATCCGTGCATTGCGCCCACGGTGTATTCCAGAATGATCTGAGAAAAGATGTGCACCCCTGGAACCTCACATCACCTAGGCCCGTGGTCTGAGTCACTCCGTGTGTCCCAGCCTGGCAGAGGATACTGGGCAGGACATCACCCAGGCCCTGCTTCCTGTCCTCACAAGTGCCTACCCACCCTGCGGCCCATGGCCAGCGGCCGTCTCTGAATGTGACATTTGAATCCCAGGTGGCAGCATGTGCCCTGGCGGGCCCAGGTCCAGCAAGTTCTGGATATAGGATCCTGCCTCTCACGTGGTGGCCACACCGCCCACCCCTCTCATTTTGGGAAAAAGAGAAATGTCAATACTTTCCTTCAAGTTCTAAACTGTGGTTTTTAATTTATGTGTTGCACTCCGGGACAGCCGCGTCTTCTCGGGCTGCTCTCGGGTTACCTCCCCCGCGCATCTGCATCCTGTTCTCTGGAAGGCGCTGTATATCACAGGCTCCTCCCAGCGCCGTGGGCTCTGGGAAGCCGAGGGCAGCCGGCACAGGCTGGGGGGCGTGGGGGGGTGGGCAGAGGAAACTCTAGGCTGCTGGGGTACTCCCGGCTTTGCGGGGCTTTGGGCAGGAATGTTTGCAAACCCCCAGCCCGTCCTGGGGAGCTCTCAGTGTCTCCCCGAGTTAATAAGTGAGGACAAGGAAGAACGTTTGCTCCAAGTCAGGATGCGCAGTTTGGGTTGGAGTCCCTCCCCTGTGGTTCTTTTTTCTCTTTATTTCAAGACAGGCTGTGAGCCCGCCAGGGGTAATAGCATGTATTTTTTGCGTAAAGAGTGGGGTCTGAATTTGGGGAAGGAGGGACAGACTGTTGGGCACAGAGTGTGGCTGCCTTGATTACACTGGACGTGAAAAGATGGATTTCATAATAAGCAAAGGGGGCAGGGAGCCTGCTATTATCTCAGTTTGGGAATCAGTTCAATTGACAAAGAAGAGTCCAGAGATTTTTGCTGGGAGATGCAGGCCTTTATTTTTAGAGCGAAGGCATAGATAAATGTCATATGTGTCAAATGTGATAGGAATTTTTTAGCTAACATATTGCCACTGATAGAAAATTCTAAGGCCCAAGGCATCATACTGGCCTCTGGCCTTCTTGTATAAAACTCCAAATATTTTCCAACATGATTTGTATTTGGGGAACCGCGACAGTGCTGCCATTTTCCTTGGAGGGGCAGGGAACTAGAACAATAGATGTGTCCCTGAATCCTCTTCCAGGTCCACCCACCCCCGGTCCGCTCAGCCAGCACGGGGGCCCCCACCCAGCATCAACTCTGCACCGGGGACCACTTGTCATCTCTGTCTGCCTCCCCCACCCCCAGCAGCGGCCACCAGCTTTGGGCCTCCCTCTGTCGTTCCCAAGACATCTGCCCACACAGATGTACCTCCAGTGCGTGGAATGAGATTTCCTTGGCAAAAAAAAAATCCCAAGCTGTCTAGAGGACTCAGTTTCAGGATTTTCTTGGAATGTTGTGAAAATTTGTGTTTTTGCCATGGGAACATTCAGAAGAAGAGGTTTGGGGGGCTCCAGTTACAAGCCGGTATGTCTGGGGGTCTATTTCTGAACCAAATGGATATTCCGTAGCCACTGAAGTCTCCTCTCCTGGGTGTCTGTGAGCCCAGGCAAGGCGGGAAGCCACCTTCACAACACGTGAGACCTCGTGCTTCTCTTGGGACAGTCCTCTGGCCACCTCGATGTGCTGCCAGGAGCCAGCTGGACAGCCTGGTGGTTTAGGAAGGAGCTGATCTTCACAAAACAGCCTCCACTTTTAGATATGCTGTGATGATCACCAACTTTTTAAATCTTTGATACGCATTGCCTAACCCCCTAAAAGTGGATTATTTTCTTCCTTTCTGAAATGACAGCTTTTCAAGAAAATCTGGCTTCTCCCCAAGCCACTGCCGTTTCGGGATGTCTGCTCTGCACAGCTTGCAAATTGAAGCAAGCAGATGCTTGGGCTGTAGCATCCGACCTGGTTCGGATCCCCAAGGGAGTCTCTCTGCAGAGCAGCGTGCCCATGGCTGGCTCCTGTCAAACATCTGAAGTCTGCTAGGAGGGCCTGCTCTGTTTCTATTCTCTGCCTGGGTGGATGGACAATGGAGCTGGACTGGCCTTGGAGGGAAATTATCTTTTGCTTGGGGTCGTCGTGGCTCCTCGTGGATTATTTATGGAGTCTCCTGCTGTTGTAGCTTGAATTGTGTTCCCACAAAGAATGTGTTCAAGTCTTAACCCCCATACGTGTGAATGCGAACTTATTTGGAAATAAGGTCTTTACAGACGTGATCGAGTTAAGACAAGCTCATGCTAGAGTAGGGTAGGTCTGCAATCCATTGACTCGTGTCCTTGTAAGAGGAGGGAAATTTGGACACCCACACGGAGGGAAGACGACCATGTGAAGGCAAAGGCAGAGATTGGGATGAAGCAGCTGGTAGCCAAAGAATGCCAAGGACTGTAGCACCCGCCCGAAGTCAGGCAGTGTGTAAGCAGTGTGGATGTAGCTTCCTGTTCAGCGATGGCCGTGGGTGAGGTCCTCATGGCGTGAAGCTGGTGCATTTGAAAGATCGGAATCTGGAAACCCAAGGCTTGTTTGTTACAGGGCTTGAGTGAGAAACCAGAGACACTTACGGCTTTTATTAATACCGATTGGGAGAGAAAAAGTTCAGAAAGGAAAAGGAAAAGAAAATATAGGTTTTGCTAGTGCAAAAGCTGCACTGTTTGGAGTTATGGTTTCTTCCTATAAAAAAACCCTCCCTCAGTCCTGATATTATTTCTGTAATGGGTTTCTTCAAACTGGCCTGGTGGTCCCACTAACTGAGACTGATCATCTCCCTCTCTTCATTCTGGGTAATTTGGGACAGAGATTACGTCTTATCCTTGCATTGCTCCCTAACAGCATCTACCAAATGGGTCACTAGAGTTCAACACACCTTTATTTAGTCGAATGCTACATTTGTTGAATTAAAGTCCTGGGTGCAGCAGTGTGAAAGTTTTTTTTTATTTGATGAGATGAAACTTGTAATTTCATCTCATTTTTGAAATTCTCAAAACTTTGAAACTTGAAAAAGAGATAGAATTTGCAAAGCACAGGAATTGAGTAAACTAAAAACCACCTTCAGACCAGAAACTAAAACTTTGGGGTAATTATATTAATCAGGGTTCTCCAAAGTAACAGGACCAACAGGGTGTATGTGTGTATGTGTAAATATACATATATATATTTATATGTGTATAAATACATATATGTATAAATATATGCATGTGTGTATGTATGTATGGAGAGAGATTTATTTTAAGAATTGACTCATGTGATTGTGGAGGCTTGGTAAGTCTGAAATCTGATGGGGAGGCAGCAGCCTATAGACTCAGGAGAGAGTTATGATTTTAGTCCAAGGGCTTACGTCTGCTGGCAGAATCCCTTCTTGCTCAGGGAGGTCAAACTTTGTTCTGTTCTGGCCTTCAACTGATTGGATGAGGCCCACCCACATTAGGGAGGGCTTTACTAAAAGTCCACTGATTTAAATGTTAATCTCATCCAAAAAACACCCTCACAGAAACATCCACAATAATATTTGACCAAATATCTGGGCCTCAAGGCCTTCCCAAGTTAACCCATAAAATACATCACGGTCATTCTCCAGATCGCTGTTTCTCAATGGGTGCACCATTGTCGTTTAGGGCACAGCACTTCTCTATTGGGCAGGGCTGTCCCCAACACTGTCCAACATTTAACATTTTTAGTCCCCACTTACTAAATACCACGGTGATCCTTGTCATTGCAACAATAAAGACCGGGCCGCCACATTTCTCAACGTCCTCTTGGGGGCTGCTTCTGCCCAGACTGGGATCCACTGATCTAGGTTGTCTGACTCTGCAGTAATGTTGCCAGATTGTTGCAACACAGAGATGAACAGTGGGCTTCTCAGGTCTTGATGTTCAGACGTCACAAGGATATGGCCATTGGCTGATCCGGAGGGTGGCAAACCTTTTCAATAAAGGGCCAAATAGTGAATATTTTAGGCTTTGGGACTGTATGGACTCTGTTAGAACTACTCAGCACTCCGGGGGTAGGATGAAGACAGCCATAGACAACACATAAATGAATGAATGTGGATGTGTTCCAATAAATCTTTAATTTATGAATGCTGAAATTTGAATTTCATATAATTTCCATGCCATGAAATAGTCTTCTTTTGATTCTTTTTAACCATTTATAATGTAAAACTACATTCTTAGCTCATGGGCTATCAGGATTTAACTTTCCTATGTCTCATCCATCACAAGTTGACTATGTGTCCAGTCAAGAATTGAAAAAATCTTCAATAAATGTTAGTTGAACTAAATGGGAATTGAGCAAATACAGTGCTTTTCAAACTTCTTTATTGTTAGCCAAAACTTTCTGGAATTCAAATATGACAGAAACCCCAATGTTTGAAACAAATTAGTATTTTATTAGTAAATTTTTATTTTACAAGTTCAAATTTATAGTATTTGTATATTTTGATGAATATGAAAATCAAGTTCCAGGTGGTTGTGTTATGACACTCTTTGATTAAACTGATCCAGATGCTTGAGAGAGGAGAGAGAAGTTTCTGTTCTAACGCAGAATCACTGACAATAGCTAACAGCTTATATTCTTATTCATAACTATAAACATCAGACAAGTATCAAAACTTTACAATAAATGACAAATATAATATCATGATTCAGCATATACAAGCTGTTTTTTACAAACTGTTTCTTGTAGCTGTGACAATAGTATATTATAGCTACCTCCCACAATTTTATGTGAGTGGCTGAAAGCAAGCCTGAAGTTTTCAAAGATCAACGCAGGAGATACAAACTTCCTAGCCACTGGCACATTTGCAATAAATGCAAACTTCCTGGTGGAAACGCTGGAAGAAGTTTGCTTCCCAAGTGGGCACAAAGAGATGAAAAACAGAAGGCCAGTTTAGCACGCCAAGTGGTCTCTGTGTGTATTTTTGAGTATAAGAGTGTTTTTCCTGTTCTTACTACAGTGTTTTTAATAGTTAGAAAATTTTTTGAATTGGGTTAAAACATACATATCATTAAATTTACCATTTTAAACATTTTTAACTGTGCAACTTGGTGGCATTAAGTACATTCACATTGTTTTGCAACCATTACCACCATCCATTTCTAGAATTTTTCATCATACCAAACAGAAACTCTGTACCATTAAACATTAACCCCTCTTTCCCCTTCCCCACAGTTCCTGGTAACCACCATTCTACCTTCCGTCCCTGTGAATTCGCCTATTCTAGGTACCTCGTCCAGGTGGAAGCAGACACTGTTTCTGTGTCTGCCTTATTTCTCTTAGCACAATGTTGTCTGTGTTCATCCACACTGTGGAATGTATCAGAACGTCATCACTTTTAAAGGATGAATAATATCCCATCATGTAGATGATATACCACCTTTTATTTATCCATTCATCCATCCATGGGCACTTGGATTGTTTGCACTTTTGGGCTGTTATGAATAATGCTGCTATGAACATTGGTGCGCAGGCAGCTGTTTGAGTCCACCTTTCAGCCCATTTGGCATATATCTCAGAGTGGAACTGCTGGTCACGTGGTAGTTCTAAGCTTAATTTTTGGAAGAACCTCCATCCTGTTTTCACAGCTGCACCGTCTTACATTCCCACCAACAGTGCAAAAGGATTTCCATTTCTCCACATCATCACTGACACTTGTTGTTTTCTAGGGGTCTTGTTTTGTTTTGTTTTTTGATAAGGGCCATGCTAATATATAAGAAGTGGGAATAGTTTTAAACATGATTTGAGCTGAGCCTTTGTAGCCCCTGAAGCACCTTTACGTCACTCTAAGTCCCTTTAGGGTTCCATAGATCATTGTGAAAGGGCGGGGTTGGGTTTTTTACCCTCTCTCAGGGTTTGCCCTGTAGGAGCAAGTCTTCTTTGACTTCATTCCAACAAGCGAGGGAGGTGGTTGATTTCCAGCTGGAGGCGAGAAAGTGAAGCAAACAGCTCTCTCAGTAGGAGGACTCACTCCAGCTCCTCGAGGCTGCTAATGTTCTCCTTTCCTGCTCCGCCATGACAGCTGTGGTGCTTTCTGCTCCAAGGGAAGGAAATTTCTCTCCAAATATCCCTAAGTTATGATGGCTCTTTTGGTCTCCCAAAGGCAGCTCCAACCTCTTTTAAGAACTCATATCAAATACTCACGGGGCCAGACTGAGCAGCCACTTGTCCATCTTTCTAGCTCACACTCACTGTCCCTCTCACCCTCTGAGATGCCAGGGCAAAGAGTGCCCCCAGCTCCACATGACTTCTCAGCCTCCTCAGGGTTCCCTCTCCCCTCCTAGCTGCAGAGGGGTCATGACCCCTTCTTCATTCTGGAATATGTTCTAGTTCCCAGGATGGGGGGGGGCATGTCCCTGAGGACCCAAATTTCCCCTCAGATGTGACCCAGGGGCGTGAGGTCTCACAACCAAACAGGGCTCCTGGCGACTGATATGTGAGTTGGGATCTGTTGGGATGCAAGTAACAGATATTCCCACCTCACTGGCTTAAGCAAAAAGAAAAATGTGTTCTCTCGCTGGAGCAGAAGTCCTGAGGCAGAGCGACTCCCAGGTGGGCTGACTCAGCAGCCCCATGTCTTGAAGGACTCAGGTTTATCCAGCTCTCCACCAACACACCCAGAGCTGGGCACGGTGCCCAGGGCAGCTCGCACGGCATGAGATGGCTGCCAGTTGCCGGTCATCACGTCCAGAAACTGCACTGTCCGGTAGAAGGGAGAGGAGGTGCCTTATCTTTTTCACTCTTCTTTTAAGGGCAAAGAAGCTTTACCCAGCAGCCCCCTGGACATTCCCTCAAATCTCATTGGTCTTGGTTGCATCACATGACCAAGCTTGACAAAACATGGCGGAGGGATGGGACCACCATGACTTTATGTTTTTCCACATGCCTCCTGAGACACATGCACATAGTTCCTGAGCAAATTTGGGATTCTGTAAACAAAGAGGAAAAGGAGAAGTTGCGGAGTCTGTGAGGTGGTAGGCAAACTGAGCCACCACGCTTACCTTCGGTGTCCTCCCTTGGCATCTGTCATATAATTGCTTCATTTTTACGTTTTTCACTCTTTTCCTTTTTTTTTTTTTTTTTTTTTTTTTTTTTTTTTTTTTTTTTTTTTTGAGACAGAGCCTCACTCTGTCACCCACGCTAGAGTGTGATGGCATCATCACAGCTCACTGCAACCTCCACCTCCTGGGTTCAAGTGATCCTCCTGCCTCAACCTCCTGAGTAGCTGGGACTACAGGCGAGCACCACCATACTGGGCTAATTTTTTCTATTTTTAGTAGAGATGGGGTCTTGCTCTTGCTCAGGCTGGTCTAGAACTCCTGAGCTCAAACAATCCTCCTGCATTGGCCTCTCAGAGTGCTAGGATTACAGGTGTGAGCTCCTTTCCTTTTTTACATAAGAAATGTATAAATAATTTCTTGTTCTAAATAATGTATTCAATACAAAAGTCTGTGGAGTGAAAATACAAAAGGCACCCTTCACTGCCCTCCCCGATTTTACTTTCGTCCCCAGAAGCAACCTCTGGCTTTTTTGTGGTATGTCTTTCTCCAGTCCCTTCATGCACACACACACACACACACACATATGTTCACACACATGTGTGTGCTTTGCTTTAAGTTTTACTTAGATGATATCTTGTTCTGCTACTGGCCTTTCCCCACTTAACTCTCAGTACATGTGAATCCACTTCATTCACTGTAACGACAGATCATTATTCCACAGGGTGGATACTCCATTGCCTTGCATTTTAACTAACTTTTCAACCTTGTGCCTCAGCCCCTTAGGCAGATTATAAACATCCTGAAAGCATACATTATTTTTCTATCTCCGAACACTTAATACAATATCCTCCTAAAAAATGAAAGTCAATTAAGAGTTATTGATGGAAAGATTCTCTCTCCCTTACCCAATAAAAGTTCTCTGGGCACTTCCTACTGCAAGAGAGCCCTCCTCTCAGCCAGTAGAAGGACCGCAGCACCATAGCCTATCAGTTTTCTTGTCTATTGTCAGAGTGGCAAGTCAATCTAATAGCCTGGGAGAGTTGTTAATTTCCCACTGTTCCTGTGGCAATGTTTTCCAGGTTTGGGATGGCACACCGTGTCCATCTCCCAGGCAAGAAGAACAAGAGCACTTGGCCACTTAAAAAGTTATACATTATCTCTCTGCTCAGCTCACACAGGAGCATCGGGGCAGACTCATTAACAGCCAGCACTTCCTGGAGAACCGCTTCAAGGGCTACTAATGGTGTTCACAGACTGTTGCACTATCCATATGCCCAGACACATGCTCTTAACCCTTTCCCGGTTTCTCGAGGCAGTCATAACTACAGAAAACAGATGACAACTGAACCTATTCTATACGCTTTGGTGGGGAGAAATTACTTCAGTATGAGGCTATCATCTCAAAACAGACCAATCAAATTTAGGACTGGGAAAGACTTCTCAGGGCATCCATTCTCTCAGCAGATGTTGGTGTTCAGACCTGCTGATAACATCAATGAATATCATCTCAGGTCTTGGTGTGGCTCCTCGGACTCCTGACTCTGCTGAGCTTCCTGTAGTAGCTGAAAAAATTACCATTGTGCAGGAGCAAAGAAAAGAAACACGTGGCTCACAGATGTGCTCCCTGTAACAGGGAGGACTCTAGAAGTTTGAGCCGGGACAGGAAATCTGGAACTATGAAAGGAAATCAAGCAATAGGAATGAGACTGGAATTAGTTTATGTTCCCCAGCTGATAACACACAGGGGCAACTTTTTGCTCAATCACTTTAATTACTATTGATTATGAAAACTCTGGTCCCTACTCCAAAGAAGTCTACAATTGAATTGGGAAAATGAGATATTCACTTATGAAAAGTCAGACAATGACACAAGGTGATGTGGGATCAGATCTAGGTAAATACCTATTATATGGGTTCAGAGGGAGAATCCATTGAGATGACAATGCTGTGCTTCCAAACAGGGCTGGTAATCTGCTTTGACACGCCATGGAAAGAGCATGCTTGACCACACCTTCTCACTTATTCCTGAGTAGCCGGGACTATAGGTGTGTGCCACTACATCTGGCTAACTTTTTAAATTTTTTTGTAGAGACAGGGGTCTTGCTATGTTGTCCAGGCTGTTCTTGAACTCCTGGCCTCAAGCACTCCTCCTGTCTTGGCCCCCCAAAGGGCTGGGATTACAGGTGTGAGGCACTGCACCTTACCAGGGTTCTTAATAAGTAGGTCAGGG
Source organism: Cheirogaleus medius (assembly GCA_008086735.1). Lineage (NCBI taxonomy): Eukaryota > Metazoa > Chordata > Mammalia > Primates > Cheirogaleidae > Cheirogaleus > Cheirogaleus medius. The sequence goes on along the minus strand of VBSM01000272.1, from coordinate 106,400,750 downwards.
CATGACTTGAAGGATTTGGCTCAGGGTTACCATACAGGCTCCACTCCTCGCTGCCCTGTTGCTGGTGTCCCCAACACCTCATGTGGGTGTTTCCGTAGACAAATATTTTTCCAGACCAACACTGGATTATGTGGCTTCAGACCCTGGGATTAAAAATGGAAAGATGAAACCTTCACAGCAACTTGGAGTTTTCTTTCAAGAGGAATTCTCTTTACAGAATATTTTGTTTTAATTGGTAATTAAAGGTGGGCAAAACATTCCTAGTAGTAATGGGTTTTCCTCCTCTCCAAGAGAAACAGGCACAGGCAGGGCCTGGAGGCCTGCCCTCCTAACTAGAGGCAACTGCTCCTGATGGTTTATGGTCTGGTCCACTCAATTTCTCATATGTCACCTTTCTAGGGGCTGCAAGGCCCAGCGATCTGGACACAGGCCAAGAAGTCAAGAACTGTTGAAGCCACAGTCTCCACTCTCTTACTGACACCAGAGACCACCCAGCCCAAGCAAACCATATGGCCTCTTGTTTTCCTGATGTATGAGGTGGGTAGAATGCTTTTCCCCCAAAAGAGGACTCCAAGGGATTAATTAGTTAAAACCTGTAAACATGTATCACTGTAATTATTATTCCAGTTTCTGGTCAAAACTGAACTGGCCAAAAGGAAAGAAAATACTGACATTGCCTCTGAGGGCAGCTGCCATTGCTTTTCTGGAATTTCCAGTCTGGCTGGTGGAAGAGTGTCCCAGGAAAGCTCAGTGCTTGATTGGCCCAGAGCTGGGTGCCTGGCACATGTGAGGATGAGGAGGCCAAGAATCCAACTAAGCCCTGGACATACTCAGGCTGAGGGTGTTTCGTTATTTGCTGTAGCAGACGCTGGACATCTCATGCCACTGGGGGACACAGCGTGTCTACAGTAGAGCCCTAAACCTTTAAGTTCTCTGGGGATTGACAGGTCGAGTAGGCGGTCAGGACGCAAACTTTCAGTTTCTAAGAGGTCAGTGTAAAAGCAATGCCTCTGAGATATCCGAGGTTGTCAGGGAGAAGGAATTTCTGCCTGTCCGGGCAGCACTTCCTCTCACCAGCGACTCTGCCCCCGCCATATTTATCTTCTTCATAAGAGCCCCTCAACAGATGCCTCAGCCAGCTACCATGGCTCCCCTTCTCTGGGCTAAAAGATTCCATCTGATCCCAACTCCAAACATCTACCCTGCTCCTAATTTAGCCCAAAGTAGGACAAAAAGCTGCTCTAGTTTTCCGTTTCCAAGGCGCATTTGGCCTGCCAATGGTTTCCGGTCTGAGCTCCTCCCAAGATGGCTGACACCGGAAGTGTCGGACACCGGAAGTGCCCGACACCGGAAGCGCCAACACCAAGGGCGGGCGGGCGGGCGTCCCCACCTGTCTGTAGCCGCAGGGCCTTCTCCCGCTCAACCAAAGAAAGTCAGAACACAACTCAGTATGCACCACAGCCATGCCCAGGGCCAGGTGGAAACAGAATAATAATTTGACACTGCTTAAACGAGTGGTTTTAAAATATTTGTTCAATATTTACTCAGAGGAAAGGCTGAGTGCTTTAAATAAAGGTAGGGCCAGCAGAAGCGGAGGAGTGAGGGGGAATTAGGGGTGAATGTCAGCCTCTTCCTTCCCTCTAGAGAATTCATTTCTGGCCTCAAATTTGCAGCCTCTTCTCAGCAAAACAAAAGCCCAGCAATTAAGGGTACCTACCTGTCCCACTAGGCAATGTCCAGGACAGACCCCCCGAGGTATACCCCCTCACTCCAGAACCTTCCATCTCCCACACCGCCTCCTCCAAGGAGAGTTCTGGAAAAGGCTATCCTCTGTGCTTCTTGCTACCGTTTTCAGTGACTGGTGCAGCCATTCGGCTGGCCCACCCTGGCGAAAAGGAGATGTGGTTTCTTTCCGCCTGCACTGGGAGGCCTGAGAGCTCTAGTGTTCCTGCAGGGGGTGGCTCTGTGCCGGCATGCCCCCCGCCCGCCACCCCTGGCTCCCTGGGGCCCCTCAACGTGTCTGTCGGGTAGGCCGTGACACAGGCGGTGCACAGGAGTTAGGAAGGACTGCTTGCTCTGTGAGGCTTTGTAAGCTTGATTCCAGCTTCCGACCAGGATTCCCCTTTCAAATCCCCTCTGTCCTCTCTCCCAGCCTTGCAATGCCAATTATGATGCCCATCAGGGTTGCAAAGGACTTTTCCACCTCTCCCCACGGATCCCTGAACTTCACCCTCTGCTTTCTCCACGATTTCCATGAAGGCAACCTGAGCTGAGTAGAAACTGGCATTTGACACCGAGTGGAATTCTCTTCCTTGGTCTCTTTAGGGCAAGCCCAGGATGATCACTCCAACACCTCTTACCCATAACTGTGGGTCTGAGCAATTCCCTAGAACATGAAATAAGTGTCAGAAGAAAGACCAAGGAAGTAAACAATGCGTTTTGCAGAACATACTCAACTAGAAATGCTCATGGGCTAAGAGTGTGTGTAGCACAGTGTGCTGAGCTAAGGGTTCCTTTCTCAGCTCTCATTGGCTGAGAGTACAGAGTGGTGTGTGTGTGTGTGTGTGTGTGTGTATACATATATGTATCTGTGTATAGCTTTATTTATTTATATGTGTGTATATATATGTGTGTGACAATTATATACAACTTTTAAGAACAATATTTTTGAGACCAATGTTATCATAATCACTGTGCAGGGTGGAATTAAACAGAAAATGTGAGTGTCCCCTTTGTAAAGGTTCACAGCGATGCTGGTTGCCAAGACACTCCCTCTATTTATGAAGCAGAGCCAGGCAACATTTTTTATTTAAGTAACCAAACCCAATCTCCTTCCCTCTCATTCCTTTCCACATAGTAATTAAACACTTAGGTGGTTGTCTCTGGGCTTTCTCACTTGGTGGTGGCTGTGGTCCCTGGAAGACTTGGGTCCTTTGCCACATGTTCCACTGGGTTTTATGGTGTCCCCTGAGGCTGGTAATGCTTGTTACTAAAAGATGTTCCCCAGCCATGGGTGAGAGCAAACCAGAAGTTGTGTGCTTTTTCTTTGTCGATGTCTCTTGAACTTGAGGGCACTACCATTTTGTGTGACAGCTTGTGCCAGGTTATGTCTTTGGCTGATGGATATTTGTTGCCATTTCTTGTAACCCTTGATACTCTGCAATGGACACCTTGCTCCCTATTAAATTAATATTTATTTTACTTTAAAAAGAAATCAAACCACATAGAAGGGTGTGATGTTGAAAATGAAAATTCTTCTCTGCCACCGTGACCCTTAGTTCTACTTCCCAAAGGTGACAGCTGGAAACAGCTTCTTGTACAGCGTTCAGAAGGTTTCTCCACATGAGCAAAGTGCATAGGCTGCTTTTTTACACAAACAGGATCGTGCTGTACTCCTTGTACTTCAACTCACTTCCTTTACTTAAAATTGTGTCTTGGAACTCTTTTCATATTAGTACCTAAAGCAGCATTTAATCTTTTAATGGCACATACAATTCCATTGTGTGGATGTACCATAAGTTATTTAACTAATCTCTTATTAAACATTTAGATTTTATCCAGTTTTGTTCTCTTAGAAAGAGTCGATGAAATGAGTATTGGATACTGTATTATGCATGTCTTTGTTTACTTTAGAAGTACAACTGTAAGATCTATTTCTAGCAGAGAAACTACTGAGCTAACAAGTATTCACAATTTACAATTCGATAAATATTACCGAATTACTTTCCCAAAAAGGCACTGACAGTATGACAGTGCAACGGGGCATTTTTCAGAGAAGCAAAGTTCTCCATAAATGGAATCCACAGCGCCTTAAGCTTCCCTTCCATCAAAGCCAGCTGATCTTGGTTGGACCGAGCCAGGAAGGGGTTAACTATGTATCTCTCTTCTGAAGCTAAATATGTAAGACTTGGGAAATTCTGAGTGGTTTTGCATTTTCTTTTCACTGCAACCACCTGAGTTCCTCTTGTCCTGAGGTCCGTTGCAGGCTTGCTGTTGTGTGTGTGCATCGGGCTGGGGGAGTCTCTGGGCCTTTGCAGAACTGGGGGGGCCAGTGAGCTGCTGACTGCGGGCTCAGAGAGTGGAGCTCCCCGAAGTGTTCTGTTTTTCGGGTTTCCTTTTCACTCTTCAGTCATCCTGCCCTTCACAATCGAGGTGTCCTGCTTTTCCACCCTTCCCTACCTCTGCTGTCTGCTAGAAAATTATCCAGGGCAGTGACAGGGTCACTGTTCTGGGGTTCCCTTTCCTGGCAGCTCGGGGTGGGTTCTCTGCAGTGCTTCAAAAGCTATCTGGGGTGAAGGGCCACTTTTTAAAATTCCAGTCCGTTATGGGCCAATGCTTTTGTAAAATACTAGAAAAATCAAATTATTAGAAAAATGAAATATAAAATCAAGACATTTGTAAAACACAAGACTAGTTTCTTTCTATTGGATTTAACAGACATAAAATTACTATACTATACTATACAATGTTAATTTACTATACAAGTTTTGGAATGGTTATTCTCAATTTCTGTTCTCATCTCCATGGAGATGGGTGAGACTTTGAGCAGCAATGCTCTAAGCACGTCTCTGCAAGCTTCGCGGGCTCCCTCGTGGCTCTAAAGCTTGTATCATTTTGCTGGAAGAATGATTCTCACCCAACAGGGAGAGTCTTCCAGGTTTTCAGCCAGGGAGGCGGCTGATCAATGCCTAGAGCTAACATTAGGCTTGGGTTTAAGCTCGGGGCCCCGTCCCATCCACCCCGGCTCCCTTGTCCACCCGGCCTTTCCTGCCCTGGCGAGCAGTGACTCACATGTGCACGGTACCGTGATCTGCTGTCTGCAGATTAGAAGATACCATGTTCTTTCCTTCAGGTTTTACTTTTTATACTTCATTTAAATCAAACATCAACCCTCTTGTCAGCATTACCGTCTCTTCTCTCTAACCTACCGCAGACTACTCATGAGTCATAAGTGAGATGTGAAATCTGGGGACATGGATGAAAAGGAAGCAATAGTTTCTACTAAGCCATTACAACTTTCCAGTTCCCTTTTTATATAATTTTACACTTTGTGAGATACTTCGTATAGGTCTTAGCACAGAGAAATAATGATTTACAACTCCCTAAAATGTGAGATTGTTAAGTCTTTTGTCTTTAAAGGGGGCAGACTCTTTCACTTTTAAATACTTTGAGAAAATTAGTTTTCTGATTTTATTTGGAACTTCAAGAGGCAGATCACAGCAGCATCTAGTGGAAATTCGTGGTATAACAGCTCGAGTAGACTAGACAGAAAAAGAAAATAATTTTAAATACTGTATTGTATTTCATCGATTATCTCACTCATATTTTTACGGTTTTTAACATTTGTGAAGTTGGGGTGTGGCTTATAATATATGGCATGTCATAGTTTAATGAAATTTTTTATCAGTGGTACTTATTTGACAATTGATGACATCTTAGTTTCATCAAACTAGAATTTTTCATATGAACTTTGTAGGCTGTCATTCATTCAGTCATTCAGTAATATTTATTGAGCATCTACTTTGTATCAGGAACTTAATGATTTATTGTATGTGTTATATCCATTGCATATATTTTAGTTGCATTATATTCACAGTTCTTGACTGTGGTGCATAATGTAGATCTTTCTCATTTGTGACAGATTAATGTATCGATACTAATCAGACCTAACTCCATGAATTTGAAAATCCATTATTGCCTACACGCAGTAGTTCTCCACACTGGCTGCATTTAGAACCATCTGTAGAGGTTTCTAAACTATCAGTTCTCACACCACACTTCTCAAAGATCTGAATTAATTGGTCCAAGGGCGGGGCCTGTGCACTAAGGCATTTTCAAAGCTTCCCGAGTGATCTAGTGTGTCGCCTGGGTTGAGAACTTTTTCCTTCATTTAGGTCAGATGCATTCAAGATTACATAAATGTTTTAATAGATGGGAAATATTCAGTGTATTGTTTTATAGTAGACAATTCATATTTGTTATTATTAATACCATCCTACTTATGAATACAAAGAAACTCTGTCTATTAAAGCAGTAATGGGTAACACTGAAACCATGACATTCAGGAAATATTTGTTCCTAAAGACATCCATGTCAAGTAATGCATTATACAACTTACATTTGAGTCTTACACACTCCATATTATTTGAAGTGAAGATCAGGAACGCTGATGAAGTGCAAAATGGCAGCTACAAAATTTACAAGACATCACAGCAATGTATCTTCAACATACCATAAACCCTCTCAAGTCATGTCTATGGACTAAGAGACAAAAAAAATCTAAGATATCATCTCCTTGGAATACTCTTCTCATTGCTGAGAGCGAACTCTGCTCATTCCAGGACTGACCCCTAAGCACACTGCAGGGGTGGTATAATTGCTCCTGGCCTAGCTAGTGTGGCGGCATAATGTGATAGCACAGCAGACCTCAGCAGGGATAAGAGCAGCATTTCATGGAGCCAGCTTGCAGAAGAAAGGACCCCATTCATTTCTGGGCCCTACCTCTTGCTACCTTTGTAATCTTGGACAAGTTACTGAACTTATCAAGTCTCTTGTTCTCTAATATGCAAAATCAGGGTGATAATTCCAAGGTCAGCTATTGTGGATGTTAGAGTTTACATAGGTAAATGTGTACTCACAGAGATTTCTTCTACTTTTAACTTACTCCAGTGTTTTCCAGCATATTTGAGGCAAAATAGCACCATTAACTCCTTCCATGCTCCTTGGTCCAGCCTCTATAAACTGGCCTACAGGGTTCAGCCCCTTTGGGGTTCCTTGGATTTGGTCAATACATGGATTTTTAAAAATTCATAAGACTTTCTTTCTGTCCAATGTTCTCTCATGGCAGAATAACAAAATCCTAAAATACATTCACTTTGATCTCCCTCCCGCCATCAAAAACACCACCTACCAAGGGCCAGGGGCTGGCCGGGAGCCTGGGGTGTGTCTCTTCAGATGGAAAGAACCACGGGGCCTTTAATTTAAGCCCAGGATACTGAAAAGGAAAATGAGCAGAGCCTCACAATCACCCATCACAGGGGTGAGCCTGTGGGCACGGGACAGGGGGCTTCGTCCATGTCAACACAGCAGAAGCCGTAGAAGGGAAGAGGTAGGAAGGAGATACGAAGTTGGAAATTTGGGAGTTGTTGGCCCATTCCCTAAAGCCCATAAATTCCAGTTCAATTTCATAGTTTTAGCTCCCCAGTGACTTCAGGGGGGACCCTGACTGTGCTATCAGAGTCAACCCAACACCCATGCCTTTGAGCGGGACCCTCCCTGAGTCCGATGACAGTGGCCATATCCCAAAGGCCTTGCTTGGATTTCAGCCTGTTTCTACCACCCACACTAGTGATTCCAATCATGCTTTCACTTTTACAAAAAAAGAAGCTTGATATGGACAGAAACTCCTAATAGTAATGTATTCTAATTTTTTTTTGCTGGACATTATTAATTTGACATAATGCATTTTAATGCCCTGCAGATGTGTCGCTGTAAATGGGTAGCTTTCTTCATTTTTCATGTTGCTGATATAAACAGGGAAGATACACCTAGTGCAAATAGGAGCTTGACTTCGGTGAAATCTTTCATCCTTTCCTTCTCCAAGGCAAAGAAAGAAAATTAGGGGTAGCATTGAAGGGTCCAGGATGTGACAAGTCCTCCACCAAGCAAGGAGCAATCACATCGAGGAGAAAACACTCCCCTGAGCTGCTCCCCATTTGTTAGCTGGGTCACCTTGGGCCACTTACTTAACCTCTCTGAGTTTGTTTTCTCATCATTAAATGGGATCTAATCCTACCCACTGCACAGAGTTCTGTGCAGATGAAATGAAACAATGCAAAGGGAGAAGATGATACAGTGATGGTGACTATTACTGAAGTGTAATGTGGCACCTATTTGAAACTTGAGAGTAAACTTGAGGAAGGAACTTACTATGGAAGCAACTTACTATGGAAGGTTCATTGACTTCTTTAAAAGAAAAGAAAATATGTAAGCAACATAGGAGCTGAAGAATGAAATCTGTCTCCTTCCGGGGAAACTGTCATTCAGATCCTGCGGTCGGTCGGCTGGATGTGTCATAGTTCGAGGCATCGCAGGCTGCAATCACAGGTCCGAGGCTGCAAAGTCTGAGACGGCCTTGTGTCTAACCTAACCTCAGGTGAGCTCCAGCTGAGAGGGCAGGTGCAGGGAGGCGCGATCCAGCCATCCCCCTGTTTCATCGCGTGTTTTTGCCCACCCCCCGATTTCTGCTAGATCTGGCGTTAGGCTCCTGGACGTGGGGCCGTGTGCTAACTTGCAGTGAACGGACTGAAAGGAGAGAACTCTGCAGCTAAGCCAAGTCAAACATCACTGTGAAAACCCAGCCTGAGCTGCCCCAGGGTGTTTCCAAAAGCAAAGCAAACATCATAAATGAACAACGTGCTTTAATTCTCTGCCTCCGGGGAACCGGCATGGGAAGACGGGTAGACCGTGTTTGCGGCTGGAGCAGGCTGCTGGGCTCAGCGCTGCCCACGCGGTTGCTCTGAACACCCCCGGATTTTCCCCACCAGCCCCTTGATTCTGTGGGAACATCACTCTGCATTGGGAGACACCTGCAGCCCTTGAAGTGATTGATCACCTGGGACGTGATAACGCACTGTTGGCTTCGCCCAGCTGGCTGGATGAGCTATAGTCAGTCACTAGTTTTGTCTTCGGCTCTGTAGCCCAAGAATCGGTATTTGTTGTCTACAAGTCTAGATCAGTGAATCTCAACTTTACCCCGAGTAAGAATCACCGGGATTGGGATGGGGCTGGAGTAACAGCCCGAGTCCCAGCCTCGGCTCCTGAAATTCTGATCCAGTGTCTGGGAGGAGGCCCTGGAACACGCATTTCCATAAGCCCCGCCGCAGAAGGGACAGGCAGGCCTTGGGCACACCTGTAGACTCGAGAAACACAGGTAAACCGCTCTATTCTAACTCCAATTGTTTTTTTATTACCAACCTAAACTCACTCAAGCCCTCTTAAGAAATTTTCTGTAGCAGCCCAGCCCGTAAAACTAAATGGCTGTATCTGTGCAAGTTTCTGGTGGAAAGTGTGCTCAGCCTCCGCCCCGCGCCACACAGGCGGAAGCACAGGTATGTCACGGTCCTGCCTGCAATAAGCCTAAAATCTCGTGGAGGAAATGGCTTGTTAGTGACACCAATGAAGCAGAGAGGCGACGAGTAATTCGGGGATGGAGTCTCCTGCCATGTCATCGCTGTCGGGCCCTGGACACAAAGGACATGGGGGCAGCCTAGGGTGCTCGGGGAAGACCTCAGGGAAGCGTGTTCAATGGAGCAGATGAGCCGGGCCCGGCGGGAAGGGAGGAGGAGGAGATGGAGGGACCAGGACATGGGCAGGAAGATGCAGAGCGGGGCAGAGACGGGGCGGGGAAGGCTGTGGAGAATTCAGGTGCAGTGGCTCAGACTTGATCAGACAAGTAGAGGGTGAGTGGGTTTCTTAATCCCAACATACTATTAAGAGGAGGGCTTCTTCCGGAACAGAGAGGAAGCTACCAGGGCAGGCACGGAGATAGCCGGGCCGCAAGGCTGGGGGATGATTTCAGTGTTGGTAGAGACTAAGTTGAATAGCGTCCCCCCAAATTCATGTCCTTCCCAGAACCTCAGAACATGACTTATTTGGAAATAGGGTCACGGCAGCTGTAATCAGTGGGGTTAAAAGGAGGCCACCCTGGAATGCAGTGGCCCCTACGCCAACGTGACCACTCACTTGTTACAGCGGCCACAGGAAACCAGCACAGGGGCTTGAGGAAGGAGAGAAGGTTGAGGACAGGTCTCCAGGCAGGGAAGGATGGCAGGGCAGTGGCAAAGAGTCCCTGAGGCCCAGAGAGCCCGGCAGGTGTCCAGACCTCCCTCTGACAGCGTCTCCTGGGTGACCGAGGTGGGGACAAGGCCCGGGAGGAGGAAGCAGGTGGGCTCAGCCGCCTGGTCTCTCCCTGCACATCTTCCTGTTCCCTCACCCGCGTGTTTCCTAGGCAGATGTCACAGGAGCCACATATTAATACTCAGTCAAGGCTTCTGAGCCTCCTCCAGAAATGAAACGAGTTTTCTGGTTATTACGTGTGCGCCAGATGATTGCTAAGAGCTGGCCTTGTTTCCCACTTAGGTATTGGGTCGTTTCAAAGGGAAAAATATGATGCCCCCATTTTCTTCACTAGATTATACCCTTGAACTTCCCCTACCAATTCAAAATTGGAGAAAGCTGACGCAAAATGGGCCTCCCCATGTGAAAACTCTAAAGGCCAGTTTCCCACGCATGGTGGGGTTCATGCCCCCCAGATCGATGTGTGCTGTGTGGCTTTACTTCCCGAGCCTTGCCATCATCGGTTTCGTCTCTCTGCCGCTTCCCCATGAAATTTCCTAAGAGGCAACCACAGAAAGGTTGCCCTCATTTCTCACGTGCCCTGAGACTGGCTAAATTAGAAAAAGAAAAAAGAAAAAAAAGTGCATTATCTGGGTGGATGGATTGCAAACAATGATTCTGAGGGAATCACTTAGAAGAAAAGGTCAGGACTCCTCAACCCCTCAGGCAGGGACCAAGGCTGGGCCAGCCAGCCCAGGTTGGATTTTGGCTCCCACGGGGGCCCCTCAGAGGCCACCTTCGTGCAGGGCTGACGCTGCACAGGTGAACGAAGCGCACTGGCCCCGGTTCAGAACTGAGATGCCCTTTCTCGTGCCTTTAATTGGAGCTGGAGGACCCGGCTGGGAGGTGCTCCCACCTTTCTGTAGGCGGCTGTCTGTCACCTCCAGTCCCTGTGCGCTCGTCTTTCCGGGGTGGAGGGGAAGAGTCTGCCGTCGGTCTGGTCCGTTTGCACATCCGGGCACCTGCAACAGCGCTCAGTTATAGACACACAGGCTCACAACTGTCTGCTGAGCTTCGGTGCACGTCCCCAACCTGGGACTGGAAATCTCTTGTTTTATTCAATCAACCTGCCACCGTACAAGTCATTTCCCCATCAGTTGTCCTACTGTTCTTTCATAGCTAAAGCCAGACAAGAGATGTAAAATACAATTCCGTGTAGATCTCTCAGGACCAGAGTAAAAGCATTATTATTATTATTTTACTTTTTTTCTCCTCTCTCCACTCACAATTCTCCTGGCTCACCTCCTCCCTGTGAATATTGTCACTCTGTGCTGTCACCACTGGTGGCTGGGACTGAAGAGTTACTGCCACTGAAACCACTGCTTCCATCCATTTGCCCCGATACTACCCTGAAAGCAGCGAGGAAATGAAACCACAGCCCTCTCGAGACAGCCCCACTCACCTCCCCCTGGAACGACACGAAAGCCACTGGCAGCGGACCGGAGCGTGGCTCGTAACTCACCCCTGTGAGGCTGGATCCTGGAGGTGTCTTAGGGCGACTGGGACCCGGGTGTGGGCAGTGAGGGTGACAGATGTGACCTCAGAGGGGAACAATGTCTCACTCAAACGGCGATAAAATAAGGAGTGATTTCTGGACTTCGTTCCGGCTTTCCTGGGCTTAGGCCAGGCCTTTAAGATGATTTGTGCAAAACCTTTGAAGTTCAATATTTTCACAGCTCACGCGGGGCCTGCTTGAGTTTGCTGAAAGATAAGAGTTATTGGAGATACGAGAGATCAATTTGAAAGGAAGGGGAAAGAAAAGAAAACAGCCCCTGAGCTGCTTCCTGTTAGAAAGCAAAGAAAACCTGTGTTCCCTGCCGTCTCTTTTCCTTCCTCCCTCCCTCCCTCTCTCCTTCCTTCTCCTTCCTTCCTTCCTTCCTTCCTTCCTTCCTTCCTTCCTTCCTTCCCTCCCTCCCTCCCTCCCTCTTTCCTTCCTTCCTTCCTTCCTTCCTTCCTTCCTTCCTTCCATCCTTCTTTCCTTCCTTTCTTCTTTTCTTCCTTCCTTCCTTCCTTCCTTAGCTTTCTTCCCCCTTGGCCCGGGGAGCCCTGGATGATTCTGGGGCACTTGCTCTCGGGGGTCCATGCCAGCTGATTTAAACTCGGAAGGGGACACCAGGGAGGCTCCATGGCGATGCCTTGCGAAGAGCTTGTGACCTAAACCCCCCGACTGGTTCTAAATTTGAAGGAATTTTCCCCAGGAGAAAGGCTTCTAAGTCATCTCAGATAGAGCACGGTCCCTCAGAAACACTGATTTTTTATAACATGGTGTATCGGCTTCTTAGGGCTGCTGAAACAAAGTTCCACAAATTGGGTGGCTTAAAGCAGCTGAAATGTACTTTCTCACATTTCTGGAAGCTAAAAGTCTGGAATCAAGTGGTCAGGAGGGCCACACTCTCTCTGAAGGCTCAAGGAAGAAGCCTTCCCGCCTTCCTCCAGCTTCCGGTCGTTGCCAATGATCCGCATCATCCCTTGGCTTGTGGCAGCGTAACTTCGATCTCTGCTTTGTCTTCCTGTGGCCATCTGTCCTCTGTCTTCTTGGTGACTCCTTCTTCTAAGGACACCAGTCATGTTGGATGACGGGCCCACCCTACCCCAGTGCGACCTCATCTTAACTAATCACATCTGCAACGCTATTTCCAAATACGGTCACGTGCTGAGATTCCAGGTAGACAAGAGCTTTGGGAGGACACTATTCAACCAGTGCACATGGGTTATACATCACCTTTGTCTCTTAACCTGTGGGTCAGGGGGGCTAGCTCCAAGCTCCAAGCTCCAAGCTGTCAAGACTGAAGCTGCTTCTTCAACTCCTCATTGTAAAACTCAAGCATTTGCAAGTATAAAATGTGCATAGTAGCACCTGCTTCTTTGATTGAGTCAGATCATGTTTGCATTTTCGTTATGATTTCCTCAGGCTACAAACTCAGGTAGGCAGAAAAATTGTAAATTCCCTTTCCCATAACTAAACATGATTTCTCTCTCGAGCCTTCATTCCACCCTGTAATGGAATTCTTAAACCAGACGATTCGACAAAACTGAGTTAATTCAGGGTCAAATTGACCCAATCAGACTTTCCAGTTCCCTTTCTGTGCATGAGGATTAGTGCTCAGCTCTGAGATCCCAGGGAACAGCAGGTGTCCGAGGGAAGTCGAGGCAGCACCCAGGCCTCCTGTGTGGTCCTCGGGACATAGCTGTCTACTGGGATTTCTGCCTCTGTGTCTTGGAGCATAATTGTTGTATCAGTTTGCCAGGAATGCTGTAGCAAAGTGCCACAGACAGGGTGGATTAAACAACAGAAAATCATTTCCTTACAGCTCTGGAGGCTGGAAGTCCAAGATCAAGGTGCTGGCAGGGTTGGTTTCTTCTGTGGTCTCTCTCTTTGGCTTGCAGATGCCACCTTCTCCCTGTGCCCTCACATGGTCGTCCCTCTGTGTGTGTCTGTGTCCTACTCTCCCCTTCTTATAAGGACACCGGTCAGACTGGACAGGGCCCACTCTAGTGACATCATTTTAACTTAATTACCTCCTTCAGGCCCTGTCCCCAAATGCAGGCACATTCTAAGTCACTGGGGGCTGTTGGGGGCAGTTCAGCCCCAATCATCCCACCGCACCAAGGCTGCAGGAGCTCAGGTTCACTTGAAGCGCTCAGGTGTGCAGGGGCCACGCTGCTTCTTCAGCTCTCTTCTCCATGAGACCTTCTCCCATGGGTAGCAGAGGGGACTTTAATTTGTCATCAATACTCTCTTGACCCCTCTGGCTGAAACAATCTCCTTTGATGGAAACGGGCTCCATTAGGTAAATATTTATTCGTAGATTCAACTCTCATCTGTGCTGTTTCTCTCTTCCCTGCCGCCGTATCCTACATGGTGACCAGTGCATGGGAAAGCCCACGGGGAAGGGGACATTCTCCTGGTCTGTGCCAGGCAGCTGAGCTGGCCCTTGTGCGGGTCCTGGCAGGTATCCACCCAGCACAGGTGTCCCTGCTGAAGACCAGGGACTGGGGGTCTGAGCTTGGGGGCTCTCACATGTGACCAGGCCCACCGCGGTGAGCCCCCCAAGGTCTGGTGGGACCCCCACTCCATCCCTGGCCAAGGTGGGCTCTTTGCAGCCATTGGCTCCCAGGCAGACTCCTGGCTACGTGCTGTTCCCACTTTGGGAACATATGAGAATCCCTGGGTTCCCTCCCCCAACCGCAGCGGGGATGAAGGCAGTTGAGACTCCTGACTTGAGCTCATCCATCCCACCTTCCTTCAACTATGTGGTGCCCCCCAATACCTGCCCACACCCCCGTGTTGATATGGGGCCTCCTCCAAGGATTCAAAACGTGGAGCAGAAGAAGAGTCCACTTTCTCGGGGCTCCCACTCCAAGGGCTTAGATGTGGGGGACATTGGGGCAAACATGTGGACACCAAGTCACCTTTCCTGCTCTCTCCCCTACTCATGCACCAGAACTGGAGGAATGGAGCTTCCCCCTTCCTCGAGGACAGACACCTGTATGCGATGTCCTGAGTTTTCTGGATTATAAGAACCTCAAAGGTCAAATCTCCAGACATAGATCTTTATTATGGTAACAGGAGCCAAAAGGATCTTGAAAATCATCGCTTGCCAATGCCCGGCTTACAAGAACACTGTCTTGCTGAGAGCATAAAAATCTACATTGGATATCAGAAGCCAAAAACCTAGTCTTTCCTGCCATTTCTTCTCCCTGCTCTGCCTCCCAGGGAAGCCAGAAGAGCAGCCCTCCCTACTCACAGGCCCTCGGCTCAGGGGACCGTCCCCCACCTGCGGACCTGACCTCAAGGCCAGGATAGGATGATGTCTCTGCTCAGAACTCACTTGGAGGTTCCTCTGAATCTCCTCTCGGGTGGCAGGAAAACAAACCAGCAAACAAGAAAACAGGCTCAGTAAGTATTCTCTAAGATCAGTCCATCCTCAGCTCCCAACTTAGAGGCCAAGAACTTGACAGAGCTCTTCTTGGATCTGATCTGACCTGTCTCTCCCCATGGAGACACCGTGTCTCCAGCCCCGAGCCAGAAGGGGGACTGCGTGAATTTCTGCATATGCAGAACTTTATTCCTTCATGGTCTGGCGGCCAGAAGTCCAAAATCAAGGTGTCGGCAGGGCTGAGCTCCCCACCCCAGTCTCCAGAGAAGGATCTGTCATCACCTCTTCCAGCCTCTGCGGGCTCCCGGCGCTCCGTGGCCTCCCTGACTGTCAGCCGCAGCCCCCCAATCCTTGCCTCTGTCCTCTCTCTCATGGGTCTCTTCTCCTAATCTTATAAGGACACCAGCCATTGGATTTCAGGCCAGTGTGACCTCATCTTAACTTCATTACATCCACAAACACCCTATTTCCAAATAAGGTCACGCTCTGAGGTTCTAGGTGGACGTGAGTTTTGGGGGACACTATTCAAACCACCTCAAGGGCCCATCGATCCTACTTCATGTGCTGTTCTCACACCCATGGAGAGACCCCGCACAGAGCGGGTGCTAGAGAGGAGGGCGGTGCTGTGTTTTCATGACAGCCTCACACACGACCTTTAGACGTCACTAGCCTCCTGCAGACACCGGCCCACGGTGCCTGCTCTGGGCTCCCCTGCCCCACCCCTTCCTGAAGCAGCCCCACCCCTGCCACAGATCGTTTATGATCACTTGCTTATTTGTTTATACCCCTTCTTGCTCCAGAAAGGATTTGGGGCAGATGGTTTTTATTACTAGGCTAAATGAACACAGCAAGACCCTGTAGCAAACACAGTCTCCGCAAGCATAAATTTCCATGAAGCCAACATGAAAAGACCCAAAAGCACTTGGAAATTAAAATGATCGTGTTAAGTTTGACGTTGGGCTCCTTCTCTTATTTTTGTACTGAAATGCATTATGTCCCTGGCTGTTCCGCCTTTGAAAGCTTTGCGCAGTGCTCCTTGTTTTCTGGCAAGCTCTGTGGACAAGACCTTTTGCTGAGCAGGGAGATCCTAATTATTAAGAGCTGAAGAGAGTGAGTTAAGTGCCTTCTTTTAGGGCACGAACCTTAGAAAAGAGACTCTGTGAGTGAAGTTCATTGGGGTATCTGGGGACCCTCGTTCATGCACCAGAACTGTGCCCTGCAGCCACATGTGACCCTAATTAGTTTACTGGTGTCAGGGTTTAGGGAAGCTGTTGCAATGTTTTGTACTGAACTGCCTCCGAATTTAACCTGATGCAAAGGAAGGCCCTTCCCTGCCTCGAGGTTACTCTCCTTTTTAACTATTTACAGAGAATTTAGAAAGATTTGGCTTTGCTGCTGCCAAAAGTCATTTCAAGAAAAAAAAAATATGTGTCCGGCTGTGTGCATGTGTGTGCATGTGTATGTGCACATGTGTGCAAGTATGTCTGTGTGCATGTGTGCGCATGTGTGTCTGTGTGAGCGCGTGTCTGTGTGCGTGTGTGTGCATGTGGTGTGCGTGCCCGCATGTGTTCATGCATGTGCTCATGTGTGTGTCTGGGGGAAGGAAGCAGAGGGAGGGAAAGGCGCAAACAAACATGGTTCCACATGGTCAGAGCATCCCTCTCCCTTTGGAAAAGGACCCTCTGGTGTCGGAGTGTCGCTAGAGCCTCTGACTTCCTCATCCCTGTACTGCCTGATCCCTGACAACCCAGATATTTTGAAGAGTTTCCAGCGAGTCCTCAGCAAAGTCACCCTGGCCCCTCAGCCATCGTGGACACAAGCTGGCCTGGGAGTGGAGAAAAAGACCCTCAGAAAATAGTGTGCACACAGCTCTGCCTCGAGCCTGCTTTCCTGAAACTAGTCCTCTGACGGGAGGCTTGGTGACTCTGGCTGGCCACGGGCGGGGGAAAGAACTTAGGGCTCGGATCTGAGGCCCAGGAGGAGGCCCAGATCTTCCTGTGACCAGCTGGGCTGACTGCATGAGGTGCCAGGCAACGATAACAGCCCCTTGTAGAGTCCTCAGCACGATTAAATACCAGCCCGTGTAAAGTGCTTAGGAAATTATAAGGCACACCAGAGGTTCCAGTTAAGGGGGCAGCAATTAGGTGGCGCCTAGGACAGGCGTGGCGTCTGTCCAGAAGGACAGGTGGATGACTCTGCAGTCGCCCCGGCCGCCTGACACCAACACTGGCCTCCAGGCCCTGCGGCCGGCTCCCCGCCACCCTTCCCTGTGAGGACACTGTGGGACATTCAGCGTGTCATGGCCTTAAATCTTGAGAGTTCCCCGCACCCCAGGGGGTGGGGCAGGATCTGGATTTGCCACTTGGCCCTCAGCATTAGCCGGAATAGAGATGGGAGAACATTCATTCCAACAAAACTCCCGACTGGACACTAGTGGACCGCGGCAAGTCTGCATTGGGTGGGTAATGTCACACCAGTATGTTCTCTGTATACATTAATATGTTTCACACATATCATAAAATTCACCATTTCAATCATCTTAAGTTCTGTGGCATTAAGTACGTTCGTATTGTGCGACCATCTCCACCATTCATCTCCAGAACTTTTTCATCTTCCCAAACTGAAACTCTGCCCCCATTAAACAATAACTCCCCGTCCCAGCCCCTAGCAACCACCATTCTACCTTCTGTCCCCACGGATTTGCCTACGCTGGGGACCTCACAGAAGTGGAGTCATAAAGCATGTGTCTTTTTGTGACTGGCTTATTTCACTTAGCACAATGTCCTCAAGGTGCGTCCATGTTGTAGCATGCGTCAGAATTTCCTTGCAAAAAGGCCGAATATTCCATTGTACACATATACCACATTTTGTTTGTCCCTTCATCCATTTGAGTTGTTTCCATCTTTTGGCTATTTGAGCAATGCTGTTAGGAACATGAGTGTGCAAATATCTAAGTCCTTTCTTTCAATTCTTTTGATCTCTTTATATTTTAAGACACAATTTTTTGAATGTCACTTCTCATCAGGTGGTCCCTGGGAACCTCAGCTGGGAAGTTACTGGTGTCTGTATCGTCCAGAAGGTAAAATCTTCCAGAGTCCAGAGTACCAATGAGCAATCAGCAGATGTTGTTGTCGAGACTGTTGTCAGCTAAATTATGGGCAGCAAGTGAATAAAAGTGAGGTTGCCTTTCACAAATGTGTGAATTTCAGAAACTTCCCATTTCCGACCAACTGCCCAGCGTAGCCAGCACATGTACGTTCTGACAGCACCAGAGAAGCTGCAACCTGAGCTAAGATGTATCTAGCCTTTGAGAATAAAAGCATAAATAAGAACCTATTTGCTTCATTTCCCCACTAGTCTTCCCTATTAAATACGTTTGCCCATCAATTAACTTTCTATTCTCTATTTGGAAATTTCCTTACTAAACAAAATTCTGACTCTCAAGTAGACTATGAGGCACTGTTAACCAAGTTATTTATGAAGGATTATTTCAAGAAATGGGCAAATATCCTAATTCATACTTGATGGGAAATGGTTCTCCATAGTAGGCTGTGTGGTTTCTGGATGGTGACTCGGTTTACCTTTATTGTCACTTTGTTGTCACTTATCTCAGGATGAGAGGGTGTCCAGAGGCAGTCAAAGGAGCAGCTTCAGAAAACAAAACAAGGGCAGGCACTTTGCTTTTGCTTTGTATTTGGAAGTGGACTTGACTGCTGCAATCACTAGTATAGCGTCTTTTGCTCTATTGATTAACCTGCATTCAGGTGTCACTGGTGACAGATGACACCTTTCTGCTCCTAATGAAAATCACACTCTCACTATACGTCATAGAAATAGTAGTAACTGGTGAGCCACTGATATGACTGGTAGGGGCTGTTGAATTCTGTCCCCCAAAAGATATGTTGAAGCCCTAACCCCTGGCACCCGTGAATGTGACCTTCTTTGGAAATAGGGTCTTTGCTGATGTAATCCAGCCAAGGTGAGGTCATCAGGGTGGGCCCTAATCTAATTCGAGGAGTGTCCCTATGAGAGGAGAAGCCACATGAAGAGAGACACACGGGACACTGTGGGGTGAAAGAGGCAGAGACTGGAGCGACGCGGCTGCAAACCAAGGAACGCCGAGGATGACGGCCACACGGGAGCTTGGAGGAGGCGAGGAGGAGTCTCCGAAGGAGCACGGCCCCGAGGACACTGTGACGTTGGACTCTGGCCTCTGGCACTGTGAGAGAATAAATGTCTGTCATCCCAGGCCTTCCAGTTTGGGCAGCACAGGACACGCAGGCACCAGCCAAGTGCCTGGGCTGTTTACTTGGTGAAAACGTCTGAATTTGCATTTCATTCTTTATGTCAGAAAGGACAAGCTTAAACCCAAGAATGTGGGGTTTCGAATCCAGAATCTAACGGACATTCACGCCTAAGCAGAATCTGATTCTCACCCTCTTCTTATTGCCCTCGTGTTTGAGGCAGTGCCGTGGGGGTTTCCTTACAAAAGCATCTTCCTGGCACGGCCGCCCAGGGACCGCAGTTCTAAATCCAGACCGTGTCTGATTCTGAGCATGGGCTGGGCCCCCGGCACCTCCACTCTAGTGGGGCAATAAGTCCTGAGTCCTCCTCAGTGAGGAAATGAGACCACCCATCCCTGCAACAGATTCATACCTGGGCCCGTCCTCCTGGGCCCATGACAAGGTGAGGGTGGCTCTGAGGTCAGTTTCCTTCATTTACTGTGATTGGCCTGGTCCTGCTTCCCCACCCTGGCTCCTGTCCTGCCCGAGTCACCAACAGGCAGGGAAGGACAGATACTCCTCCCCCACATCCATCAGCTCACACGACGACACCCTTACCAGTCCCCGAGCTCGCTGTTCTTCCAACCAAAGAGGGAGGACCACTTTCCAAGGCTGACCTATGCTCCCCGGTTGCCATGGACAGGGAACAAATCCTGTTCCCTTCACTGTGCGGCTCCAACGAGGCCTCGGGGGAAGCAGCTTTGCTCTCTGGACCCCACGTGACCTCTAGACCTCGCTGTACAAGGACAGACCCCGTGACTCCAGACGAAGGGTCGAGAGCTTTCCAAGGCCCCGCCTGGCAGCCCCCGCCCAGACAGACCCACGGTTTGAAAGTGAGTGATGCACCTGCGCTCACAGACAGCCCTTCGGTTTTGACACTCGCCCGGGGACTGTGAGATGCAAAGCCAGCACTGGCCAGGCTCCCTCCTCAGGGCCCCTGGACCCAGCTGAGAGAGGCGCAGACCCCGAGTCAGAAACACCATCACCTGGTGGTGGGCCGGATGAGGCAAGTAGCTGATGCTGAAATGGGAGGCTGTAGCAAGGGGTGGGGAGAATTGTGGCTGCCAGTTCTCGTTTTGGAGACGTGCAGTGATATGAGCCCAGACAGCAAGGCCAACCTGCCTGGGTTCAAACTCTGCCGCTCCCATTTACAACTATATGACCTCGGGCAAGTTATTGAACTTCCTGTAGTCTCTGTTTTCCCATCCATAAAATGAGGTTACTAGCAGTAGCTAAAGCAAAGGTGGTTTTAAGGATTAAATTGGTAAATATATGTAATGTGCTTAAAATGATGACCAGTGCACAATGAGTCCAGTGTTCAGTACCTTTGCTATTATTGTTACTATTAATACAAGGACTCTGCTTAAGTCAGATCTCTGCAAAGGTAACATGAAACCTCGAACAAAGGTTTCCCTGGAAGCCTAGTGACTTTGACAGCATATGCTGTTGATGAGTTGAGCAAGGTCAAGTTCCATCATGACCTTCAGCCCAGCAAGTTAGCTGAGAGTGTGCTAACTGCAGACTCAACTTGGCAGTGTGTGTGTTGCTCCAATCACAGGGGACCCAAAACAGTAACCCAATACCACAGGCCTCTCCCCATACATAATATTTCATTAATTTGTTCATTCAACAAACTTCTCCCAACTTCCTAATGTGCGTCAGACCCCAGCCTGGCTCTATGAGGAATCAAAAAGTGAATTAATCTTCAAAGAACAGTTGCAATCAGAATAAAGATGATCAACCTATCCATCCATCCATCTATCTACCTAATTTGAAATACCGACAAGCTTCCATCCTGCCCGTAAAGACACTTTGTTGCCCTAATCCTGTGGAATGATTTTAAGGGCGTTAGGAAAATGCTCAAGACCTTCCTCCTCCAAATCTTCATTTACCTCCTGATTGATGTTTGAAATTTCACTATTAAATCTTTATTCCTTAGACTTAAAAATACCTCCTAGGGCCAGGTGAGGTGGCTCATGCCTGTAATCCTAATACTCTGGGATGCTCATGTGGGAGGATCATTTGAGATCAGGAGTTTGAGACCACCTTGAGTAAGAGCGAGACCCCATCTCTATAAAAGTAGAAAACTTAGCTGGGTGTGGTGGTGTGCCCCTATAGTCCCAGCTACTCGGGAGGCTGAGGCAGGAGGATCGCTTGAGCCTAGGAGTTGGAGATTGCAGTGAGCTATGACGACACCACTACACTCTAGCCGGGATAACAGAGCAAGACACCATCACACACACACACACACACAAAAACCTGGGAGGGACAAAATGCTAAGCTATTATGAGTCATGTACACCTCCTTAGCATTTTAGAATTTAAAATAAGATACAAGGGCAGATGTGGATGGCAGGTGGGAGCCAGGAGGAGGGTCCTGGTTGGGAGAGTGCCATGCACTCTTAGAGAAGTTTGGGAGAAAAGGGATGGAGCCCCCAAGACTAGCCTTCCTGGCCCCCTAATTTACCTCGGCTCGGGCTGGCTCTGTTTGTGCCTGTCACCACCCCACACTGAGAGACAGGGGAAGTATCTGTCTCTCTCGCCAAGCACCCGGGTGCTCTGCAGCTCAATAACTATTTGATGAATGAAAAACAAATCAATACCTTTATATTTAGATTTCCATCACATAATGTCCCTGTGACTTTGCCCTCTGGCCCGGGAAAAGCTGTTTCATCCATGTGGAGCCAGGGTCACAGGCCTGGGACTTTCATACTTCAGCCCAGAACAGGAACGAATTGTTCCAAAGAAAATCAAGACAAATAAAGGTTTAACGAAATGCCTACAAAACATAACATTACGTCCATTCATTGTTAAACTCAGCGTTCCTTAAATATCATAATATCTTAAAACAATTTGGAGTTTACATTTTCCCTCTCTGCAGGATTTACCAAGAACTCACAAGTGCCAAGAAATCGAAGGCAGCTGTAAGCTAAATGGAGGACTTGGAGCCAAAGCATCCCAAAGGCAAAACTATTTTTTAAAAATACTGGCATAGAATTATAGATAATGTGAGTTCATCTTACTCTGCTAGTATCTTTAGCATATCCCAATATTCCTACGATATTGTTGCTTAGCAAAGGCAATTCTTCCATCTCCATTCCTTTAACAACCTCATTTCAGCTGTATACATTCTCTAGGTGGGCTAAGGGTGTTGTCAGGTAAAATTCTGTTGCGGTTTTAAGTGTCCTGGTGTAGATAGTGAAGTAGTACATTTAGAGGTGGGAAACCTCTCAATATAAGAGGATCTGGGCTTATGAATGACCCTGAACCAAATATGTTTTCATTTGACTGTGATTTCCGGAGAAGAGACCAAAAAAGCTGTGCAGACGTGGGCTGTGGAGAAACCCTCCATCAGTACTATGTAACAGACACCCTGAACTCCTGCTCCACGCTCCTGGCACTGCCACCAGATGCTCCTCCTCTCTGTCCATCGCCATCCCATCACCAGGGACGCTGGGACCAGGGTTCTGGTCCACAACCAGGGTACCCACCTGCACCTTCATTTTTGTTGCCCTGCAGATGGACGCATGCCGTGGACGACACGCCACAGCCCAGGCCCTGAGCAGCTGCAAGGGGATCAATGAGGAGGAGCTAGAAATGTGTGTTCTCTGCACACTTCTGAATTCCAGAACCGCCCACGGCACACCTGAAGGGGCTAGAGGTGACCGGCACGCCTGAAGGGGCTAGCATGGCCCGGTTCCCTGCACCCTCGGGTGCTGTCCTAACTGCCAGCAGACCTCTCCCCAGCCCTCGGTGTAAACGTCTTGGACCTCTTGAGAAAGCCACCTTCCTCCATCAGTCCTGGATTCCCACTTTGCTGTGTCTCTTATCTCCAACTTGTAGCAAATTGTTCCTGTTCCACACGGTGCCCCTCGACCCACCCAGCTCCACCCAGCAGACTTCACCTGACTCCGCACCGCTGCAGTTGTAGCAAAAAAACACAGCAAAATTCATTGACCAGTCGGCCAGCATTTGGGCCCATGGCAGTCGGAAGGTTGAGACACTGAGTTGCTCAAAAGGAGAAAAGTCCAAATTGTGGTGGGGACAACTGCCAGGTGAACTGTTCAGAGGAGGACACAGTTGTTGTGGCCAGGTGGTCAGGGAGCAGGAGGGCATGAGCCATGGGTTTTTAGTGACCGACAAGGATTGGGCAGTTGGTCGGGGAAGCCATGAACAAGGACGCAGAGAAGCGAGTGTGAACAGCCGACAGGCCCGGGAGCGCCAGGCTGGGGACAGAAGACTTGATCCCGCCAGCCACGGAGAGTCGCTGGAGGGAGTTTTAGGGAGATGACCGTGTGCAGAGGTACCATGTACTCTTTTTCCAAAGTGCAGACATGACATTTCTGGTTGGTCTTGAATGTCTGCCTCTGCCAAGCAGCCTCATCTCGTGCACGGGTGAATTACCTTCCAGCCACAGCCTGTGTGCCCACGCAGGCCACTGTCAGAGAGCACTGTAATTGTCTGGACAATTTCTTTTCAAATGCTCTGGGCTTGAGGCTTCCAGT
>VBSM01000272.1:106353434-106363822 GCA_008086735.1 Cheirogaleus medius | reverse complement strand
AAAAATAAAAAAAGGAAGCTGAACCCCCGAGAGAGGCCCCAAGTTGCCCAGGGGTGAGAGCACTGCCAGGGCCCAGGACTCCCAATTCTCTGTCTTTTTCTGGTTACCCAGCCCCAGGCAGGGGAGAAGAGCTAGTGGCATCCACTGGGAGATTCCCACTGCCCCTCCCTCCCTCCTTTCTTCCTCCCTCCCTCCTTTCCTTCTTTCATCTTTCCTTCTCCTTCCTTCCTTCCTTCCTTCAGTATTTCCCGAGTGTCCCCTCTACGCCTGGCACTACATAGGTGCTATGTCCTTACCCCAAAGAAGTGCCCTGGATTTTGTTATGCTTAGAATTTTTTGAAAACCTTTGAAATGGCTGCATGTTCCCGTATCTCTGAAAGGCAGGTGGCAGTCTCTGTTTTATGACAAAGCCGCCCTCTGAAGGTCCTCACTCATCACAGGCTGGGATGACCGGGGCAGCATGGTGTGAACGGAGGCCTGTGCCAAAGGAGAGGGACACTGGCCTCTGGTCCTGGCCGCAACTCCTAAGAAGCTGGTGACCTTGGCAATTTCTGCCGCTGGCATCAGTTAGCAATCTCTAGGTCACATCCAGCTCTGTAATTCTGAAGATAGCGTCTAACCCGCCTAGGAAGCCAAACCTGTCCCTCCTGGAGCCCCAGGGTGGTGAAGTCACCCACTTTAGAAAACACATCCTCCTGATGACAGCCCAAGGCTACTTTCTAAGTCACAACCAGCACACACCTTAGCCCTTGTCAGTCCAAGGTGTGAATTACATTTGCTGGTTTAACAACTGTTCTTACTGATTACTGGTGGAACATAGGACTGAGATTCAAATGCCGCAGATGGGCTTGAGGGTAGACATGAGGTAGAACTTCCCACAGGTGGCAGGTCAGTGCTCAGACAATCCAAGAATGGGGGCTGGCGAGTGCCCTTCCCTGAGGTCAGATTCCTGCTGTCATCCCTGCAGCTTCCAGGGAGAGCAGCTTACACTCCCACCGGTGAATTCTCAGGAACGATTTCTTAGACTATGCTAATTGTCATACCAACCACCTATTGAAAATTCGCTGTCGGGGACAGAAATAAGTGCATCGAGATAATCTTTAACCCGTTTCCTTTCTCTCCCCGCCCCCGCCTCTCCGGCTTCATTAGGCCTCCCGCCGGCGCCTGAGGAGCGCGGTCCCCGGGGCGCAGGCAGCCACCCGGCCGGCCTAGCAGGTGGCGGGCCATGGCCAGCACGGCCGTGCAGCTGCTGGGCTTCCTGCTCAGCTTCCTGGGCATGGTGGGCACGCTCATCACCACCATCCTGCCGCACTGGCGGCGCACGGCGCACGTGGGCACCAACATCCTGACGGCCGTGTCCTACCTGAAGGGACTGTGGATGGAGTGCGTGTGGCACAGCACGGGCATCTACCAGTGCCAGATCTACCGCTCCCTGCTGGCGCTGCCGCGCGACCTGCAGGCGGCGCGCGCGCTCATGGTCATCTCCTGCCTGCTGTCGGGCGCCGCCTGCGCCGCGGCCGTCGTGGGCATGAAGTGCACGCGCTGCGCCAAGGGCACGGCCGCCAAGGCCACGTTCGCCGCGCTGGGCGGCGCGCTCTTCATCCTGGCCGGCCTCCTCTGCATGGTGGCCGTCTCCTGGACCACCAACGACGTGGTGCAGAACTTCTACAACCCGCTGCTGCCCAGCAGCATGAAGTTCGAGCTCGGCCAGGCCCTGTACCTCGGCTTCATCTCCTCGTCCCTGTCGCTCATCGGCGGCACCTTGCTCTGCCTGTCGTGCCAGGACGAGGCGCCCTACCGGCCCTACCCGGCCCAGCGCAGGGCCGCCACGGCCACCGCCGCCGCCGCCGCGCCCGATTACCGGCCGCCAGCCGCCTACAAGGACAACCGGGCCCCCTCGGCGACCTCGGCCTCGTATAGCGGGTACCGGCTGAACGACTACGTGTGAGTCCGGGCCCGGCCTCCCCGGGGGCGCTGTCAGGCCAGGGCGCTGCGCCCCTGGGCGACTGTTGGCCCCAGCAGGGGTTCCAGCACAAAGTTGACTTCTGGGCTATTTTTGTATCCAAGGAAACAATGTGAACGTCAAGAAATGTTCTTGGAAGCCAGGGAAGGAGGGGGGAAATAGGAAGGGGAGAAAGCTCTATATACCAAAGACTTAAAAAAAAATCCTTTCTGTTTTTGTATTTATTATATGTATTTATGTGGGTGATTTAATAACAGCTTAATAAAAAGTGACTTGGGAGTTTGGTTGATGGGGTTTGTGATACAGGAATAAACTTTTTGGATGTGGTTGTTTAGGAAGCAGGCAGCATTCCTTTCGTTTCCAGACTTATTCTGGCTACTAAGGTGCTGGTCATCTCCATCAGAGCCGGCGGGGCGCAGGGTTGCTGGGCCATGCAGTGGTGCTGACCACTAATGCCCTGGAGTTGTGACACTCAGGGAGTGGCCACCGCCCATGCACCCTTGGGAATAATATTCCTCCAAATGATGCTTGAGCTACTCCCATAAAAAACAGTCGCTGTAGCCCAGTTTAAGCTCAGAGGCAGGGCAGGAGGGAAGGGGCTTCCTTGCAAAAAGATAGTTGCCATAAGTCACAAAATAAGGACAGTGTCGTTTTCCCTCCCATGAGCAATAGGTCCCCACCAGTAAGAAAACAAGAGTCAGAAGAAAAAACAAAGAAACGTGCCTGATGGCGTGGCTTTCTAGGCATTGACAAGAAGCCAGGTTAGTAGCGCTACACACCCCCAGGGCCCCCAGCAGGACTTCACTGGCCTCATTTCTAGCGTGGCCGGCTCTGCTGCCAGAGAGCGGGTCCTAGCGCCTGCTGCCTGCTCCTTCAGCTGGAAAGAATGGCCGGGAGCATGGGGTGAGGCTCCTCTGAGAACCCTGACGACCTCTCTAGCTGTGCCCCGAGTTGCATAGTCAGAGAGCTGTGCATGGTGACACACACACACCCCATGAGCCCAGGGAGCTGGGACCCGCTCTCACGTCCACACGGGCTCACATCCTTGTCCCACTGCTGACAGCACCCTGTTCATGCCTCTGTCCCAGCTCTCAAGATCTGAACGTGGAAAGAAACGCCCCAGGCTGTGGAAGGGCTGAGCCTGCGACCTACACACAGAGTGGCTGTTATGTGAAATCCCTCCATGCTCAAGGCTCTTGGAGTAGGGACACCAGGGCCCCAGCTGTCACCGTATGTAGGGAAGAGAGCTGTGACTCCTCTGGAAGGAATGGGTGCCACACATCTTGGCGTTTATCTGACCCCAAAGGAGCTAAACAGGCTGGGATTTGCTATCCATTTAAGCCAGGCATTGAGGTCAGAGAAATTATCACTTAGGTATGATGAAACAGCAATTTTAATCTACTCTTTAAATTATAAAAATGAGTAAATGTGAATCAATAAAGAGAGAAATAAAACTTTCTACAAACAGAATGACATTCTGTCAGTCCTTACTGGATGGTCACAGTCCAGATTGTGTTCAGTGACGTTATTCTAGTTAATACAACTATTACAAATGAAAGAGAAAATTACTTTTTAAAAACTTTCTCTGAATTCTATCACTACTAAAATAAAATACATCTCTCTTTTCTACGCAGCTGAAAGACTAAGAATAGCGATTATAATTAATTGAGCACTTACTATGTGCTAAGCATTTGTTAATTTGATCCAATGAGATAAATGAGAACCCAGTGGGGTCAATACTACCGGTATTCTTAACCTTGTTTTGCAAAGGACGAAACTAAAGCACAAAGAGATTGAGTTGCTTGTATAGATCACAGAGAAAGTGAGTAAAAGACCCAGAATTAAAACCCAGATAGGTAAGAAAGGGGATAATATATTAACTCAAATAGGGGCATGACCTATAGTCTAATCACATTTGTTTCCATTTGCAAATAATTGAGAAAATTGTTGCATGGCCATATTTGGCTCTTTCTAGAACCATCACTCCACAAAGCTTCTGTTAACTGGATCCTGGCTTGGATGAAAGGTGATGTCAGACCCAGAGGTCCAAGTTTGAATCTCCATGGGACTCAGGAAGGGACATACGATGGCTCCATCCTACAGCTGGCCAGCTAAAAGAGGAAGTTGATCGGAATAAACCTCGATTCCCTCTCCAGGTAGCGGTGTGAGAATGCCGTTGGCAGCTTTCCTCTGCTCTCCTGCTCTCACATGCACCTGAGGTCGTCTGAGCCTCTTTTGCCACACGACAGCAATGGCCGCCCAGTAGATTCCTATTTCTGCCCAAATCACCAGGACTAGGAAGTCTTAACCAACGTTCTTTTGGCAAACGTATAGTCTCCTTTTGGAGGCACGACACACGATCTTAAATTTCAGAATGAAAAGTAAACATGAGTCAGACTCATGTTTTCCAGAAAACTGTTACAGGTACAAATTTACAACATGAACCCTTGTGAATTAAGAAATGCTTCGTTTCTTTGTCTCTCTAAATCAAATCAAATTTGGCTCTCATTCAGCAAAGTCTAAAGTCTGGATGAAAAAAACGGGTATCTAAGGTCAGCCATGTTTCCCGGTCCCGTCCTCCACAGGTAAGAGCTCTCCAGGCCCAGCACTAGGGGAGGCCCTGGCCTCAGAAGGGGTGGGAGACCCGTCCTCAGTCCTTGGGGCCACCCTGAAGCCTTCACAGCTCAGGGGCTCCCAATGCTCCTCATCCATCCTGTAAATGGGCACTGGAATATTCCATCCTGTGGAACCCTGGAGAAAATGACAACCTATTTCCCAGTCAGTCTCTGGGAAGCCACCTCCTGAGATGGTGCCACTCCCCTCTTGTACTCAAAGCACCTGACGGTTTCCCCTCCTCACCCACACACCCACATTGCTTTCATGAGTTTAGCCTTTTGAAATCAAAGGTCCCTGAAATCTCCCAGGGATCCTGTTTTCGTGTAAGCCACTGTGGCCCTTCGGGGAAATATTTTGAAAACTACACCCAAAATCTGTGTAAGAGTCAATTACTTGATAGTAAGAAACCAAAGATGGAACCAGGACTTGCACCCTAAAATCTTGGCCCCAAAGCCCCTTTCTTGGCCACACTGCCATCCTGCTTCTCCCTGCCTTGGTCCCTCTGTCCCTTACTATAGACAAAAGGGACAGCACGGGTGGCAACAGTCCTGGCAGTGGATGTGGGTCTGGACCAGGCAGTAGCTGTGGAGAGGCGAGAAGACAAGGGATGTGTCTGAAGGTAGAGCTCATAGGATTTACGGATGGCCGGTGTGGGGGGTGAACAAAAAAAAGAGGCTTTAAGGATGGTTCTAAGATTTGAAACTGGATGAATTGGAAGAAGAGGGTTACCATTTTCTGAAATGAAGAAGGTTCTAGAAAGAATAGGTTTTGGGGAGGTAGATCACGTCTGTTTTACATGTTATTGGTCTGAGCTGCCTCGAGTGGAGATGCCCAGCGGTACCCAGGTATAAAGAGCTGAAGAGATCAGCTCGGGAGCTGTCAGCCCAGGGATGGCATTTCAACCACGCAGCTAGACGTGAATCCAGATGAGCACGCAGAGAGACCAGGGCCAGAGCCCGGGACAGTGCCACATCCGAGACCAGCAGATGAGGAATACCCAGTGAGGGAGGGGAACCAAAATGTCCTGCAAGCCAAGGGCAGAGACTTTTCAAGGAGGAGGGACGATCAACTGCACTAAACTATGTCCTTCAATCTTCACATTGACACGGGTGTCAGCACCATCATCACCTGCCTTGCACAGATGGGAGCACCGGGACAGAGAAGAGGAGAGCAGTTTGCTCAAAGTGATTTGAAGATTTGCTTACAGCCCCTGCACCATGAGAAGACGTTCATGCAACTGAAAATTCCAATTTCCTCCCACACATAAGTGACTGTTCAGTGAAGGGCCTCAGATGTGTGTGTCTGGGAGCAGGTGTGTGTGTCTGGGTGGAACAGAGCACCATTCCTGAGGACGGCAGAAACCTGGGTCCGTCATTCATTGTGAGCATCCCTGGCCCTGTTTGTCCAGTATTACAACATTCATTGTGAGCATCCCTGCCCCTGTTTGTCCAGTATTACAACAATGAGCCTAGACGGTGGTTTGTCATGTGTGCACTGTAAAAGCCATCTCAGTACCTCGAAGGCAGCATTTCCATCTATTATAAACAGAATCAGATACCCCGGTCACAGCTTCAGGCCACATGGGCAGGTACCACGGCTGTCTTGGCAGCTCCGCAGACTGGAGGGAGGGAGTGAAGAGGTAGATTCCCTGGGAGGGGCCTTGCTGCCCCAAGGCAGGCCAAGAGCAAAGGCAAGCCAATTGCACATTTCTTCTGGCAGAAGCACCAAATTTGGACAAATGAAATTAGAACTGGCAATGCTCTATGGCTTAATGGGTGCTGTGGGAAGGCAGGAGAAAGCAGACAAGCCCCAGGGAGGGTGACAAATGCCTTAAACAGATTTAACTAACACTTTGAGGATTTAAAAGAAGAGCTACCCCTTATCTCCTCCTACAGCAAGGACCCCTTTCTTGCCTAAGAAGAGACACAGGTGTGCGTGCGTGTGTGTGTGTGTGTGTGTGCACGCGTGTTTATGAGACAGAGAGACAAGGACAGAGACAGGGACAGACAGTAAGCCATAGAGACAGAGAGAGACAAAGAGAAATACTGAAGTCTAAGGTCCTACATATTTTAAGCCATTTCTTGAATCAAAAGCACAAAGCCAATTACTGGGCAACTATCCAAAGGAAAACACAGAAACTTCATTCTAGTAAATTATTTTAAAATACTACCAACTGGCTTTTGCAGGTGTGTGGCAGGGGGAAGGCATAGTAAACAGCCCATTTCCTGCCTGGGAAAGGCCAGTGGAGGTCACCCCATAAATCAGGGAGGGCCCGCCCCCGGGAGGCTAATCACCTGCCTCTTCCTCACCTCACCTCCGCTGAGCCCGCTTCACCCCCGCCAACCCGGACAAACGTACACTTAATTCCTTTCTCCTGGGGGGATTTCTATTTAAAAGCTCATCACCTTCCCTGTCCCCGCTGGGGAAATGATTAACTGGCTCGAGCTTTCCATCCTGCCAGGGCAGCCCACCAGCGCCTGCCGGGAGCATTAGCTGCCTCCCGCTCTGGGGAGGTCTGGGATTTTTTTTTAAGTCATCCCAGGCATTTTTCCAAAATAAAGCATTTGCATAGGTTTCCTATCCAGCATAATAAATAGCAAGAAGGTAAGATTTAGCAGTCAGGAAAACACAGGAGAGTTCTGGTCTAGTGGCTTCAACAGGTGTCTGAGGAAGCCGATGCCTGCCTTGGGTAGGAGCTTCCCCTGACCTTGCTGAGCCTGAGTCGGAGGCAGTGAGGCAGGGGAGTGAAGAGGCTGTGAGAATGAGGAGACCCCGTGCTACACTTGGAAGTCCTTGAGCCCAGACAGGACCTGATTTCGAGCCCTCTCCGGATAGATAGACACACACACACACACACAGTGGGGACATCCCAGACAACCCTCTGAATGATAAGAGTACCCTCTTTTTCCATCTATAGCTCCATGGATACTTCTGTTATGAAACTCAGCATTCATCTTTATAACTATTACTAATTGCTCCACAATACCCAGGCAAAAGAATATCACATGACTTTATTTTTCCAAAATCAAATCTGGTTCTGATTAGACCAACATAAGATACCACTACACGCCCACTAGAATGGCTAAAATGTAAAAGACTTGACGGTATCAAGTGTTAGCAAGGAGGTGCAGCAACTTACATTCCATGGGGAGTGTAAATGGGTATGATTACTTTTGTAATCAGGAGAGAGTATGAAGTGCAAGATGGCTTGTGTTGCTGGTAATAGTCCATCTCTTGACCTGGAGGTGGTTACACAGGTGTATTCATTCCATGATCATTTATCCAGGTGGACACTTATAATTGGGATATTTTTTGTTTGTTTTTGTTTTCTCTACAACACACCCTATGTTCGTCTTTTTCCTCACTGGACTGTGAACCTCTCTGTCCTAGTCACTTCTTTATTCCCGTGGCCTTGCACATAGTAGCTGCTCAACAAGTGATTTGTGTTTGAATGCATGGTTTTGTGCTTTACAAAATAATGTCACCACTGAATCCCCTTAGATATGCAACTCCTCTAATATACATGACAAGTGACTTGGTTTAATGTAAAAATTCATTTGTATAGAACTTCCCAGGACCACACTGAGCCTGGGCACCATGGGCCATCCCACTGCCAGAAATAGGGCAAGGTCTTGACCAAAGCTGAAGGGGAGGAAAAAACATAAGGTAACACATTTTGTCCAAGAGCACATCCCTTTTCATAAGTGGAGGTTTAACCTGGTTTCATTAGGAGAGTCAATAATAGACGGCAAAGACAGACACATTCCACCACCAGCCCTGAATATGGTCAAGGTTATGGTCAAATCAGCATCTTTTGGGAGAAGCTCTGAAGTATGATTCTCAGTGCTCTAAAACGTCTGCACCATCTGGTCTTCCATGCATGAAATTCCCTTTTTTAGAGACAACGTCTTGCTCTATCACCCAGGCTGGAGTGTAGTGGCATGATCATAGCTCACTGTGACCTCCAATTCCTAGGCTCAAGCTCATGCAATACTCCCACCTCAGTCTCCTGAGTCAAAGCCACTGCACCCAGCTTAAAATTATTTTAATGAAAGCAAAGCCTTTCTATTCATATTTAAAGAAGATAAGCTTCCTCCATCTTATCTCCAAGGCCTCAAATTTACTCATATTTAATCTCATCTTCTGTTTCCTTTCTGCTCTCCTCCCAAGTCAAAAGCCAGTCTTTCATACAAGTAGGGATCCCAACCCCTCCAGACTTCTCCAGACTGCCTCCTTGACCATTTTTCTCTGTCTTCTTTTTCAATTATTTTGCATCTATCCTGGTTTTCTAGTTTTATATCAATTATTGATAGAAGGATATTAAAATCTCTGACTATAAATTAAGGATTCATCTATTTCTCCCTACAATTGTGTAAGTTTTTACTTCTTGTATTTTGAAATTCTGTTAGGTGCATAAACTAGAACTGTTACATCCTCTTGATTTAAACCTAACCATATCAATAATCACATTAAATGTAAATGGTATAAATACACCCATAAAAAGGCAGAGATTATCAAATTGGACAAAAAAGCAAGACCCAATTATGTGCTACCTACATAGAAATCCACCTTAAAAATAAAAACACAGGCTGGGTGCAGTGGCTTATGCCTATAATCCCAGAATTTTGAGAGGCCAAGACAGGAGGATCACTTGAGGCTAGGAGTTCTAAACTGGCCTGGGCAACATAGTAAGACCCCATCTGTACAAAAAAAGTTAAAAATTAGCTGGGCATGGTGGTGCACACCTCTAGTCCTGGCTAATCAGGAGGCTAAGGCAGGAGGACTGCTTGATCCCAGAATTCAAGATTGCAGTGAACTCTGATTGCACTACTGCACACCAGCCTGGGCAATAGAGCAAGACCCTGTCTCTAAAAAATAAAATAAAATAAATAAACACACAATGATTTAAAAGTAAAAGCATGCAAAAATATGCAATATTAACACTAATTTTTTAAAAAGATGAAGTGGCTATATTAATATCACACAAAGTAGATTTCAGAGCAAAAAATATTATCATGGATAAAGAAGTTCATTTTCTAATAATGAAAGGGTGATGACAATTCTGGACAGTTCTAGAATACTATTCATCTTTCCACTTCCTTCTCATAGAACAGCCAAAGTAAATCTTTCTAAATTGGGGGTTTTCAATTCGAGATAGCAGACTAAGTTCATGTGTTTAAACGCCCATCCCTCCCAGGCCCTATTAAAATAATAGTAATTAATAAAAGAATATAACAACAAAGAGAATGGGAGAAAGGACATCAGTTTTTTTTTAATTATTGGAGACAGAAAGCTGATGTGAAAAATGTAATTTCTGAATCAGGGTGGCAGGAGGTACAGCTGGGAGTATAGGCCTGAAGTACAAGTGGAAGGTCTGCAATTTCGAGAGCTGACCTGGCAGGCAGACCCTAGGGACACTCAAAAAGCAGAAGAGGAGAAAGAGAGTGGAGCTCAAAGTGCAGAACGCCATGCTCCCAGGCGCTCACGTGTTTATTGCCTCCCCTTCCGCACACCCCACCACACACAGAGAGAAGATTCTATGTGGGGAGAGACTCCTGAGGCAGGTAGTGTAGGTATTGGCACCTCACCACGACACCCTCCACTTCTGGCATTTGAGAGGTCCTCAGGGTAAACCAGCGTCCCACTCTCCCTGGCTAAAGGGAAGCCTCTCTTTTGACAAGCTCTGCTTATTATAGGCAACACTCTCTGCCAGCCTCTGTATTGCCTCATACTTCAAAGAATCATCAGGCACTGGAGGAAACCCTGTAGCATGCAAGAGAGAGAAAAGATAAAAAAAAAAAAAAAAAAA
>VBSM01000272.1:106304006-106344655 GCA_008086735.1 Cheirogaleus medius | reverse complement strand
TAATAAAGACATCTGCACTCGAATGTTTATGGCAGCACAATTCACAACTGCAAAAATGTGGAAGCTATTCAAGTGCCCATCAATACATGAGTGGCTTCAGCTGTCTTGATCGGGAAAAAAGAAATGAACAACAACAAAAAAATAATAAACAAAGAAAAAAAACAGGTGAGTGGATTAATAAAATGTGGTATATGTATACTATGGAGTTCTACTCAACCACAAAAAGCAATGGTTATCTAGCACCTTTTGTATTATCCTGGGTGGAGCTAGAGCCCATTCTTCGAAGTGAAGTATCACAAGAATGGAAAAACAAGGACTACATGTACTCACCATCAAATTGGTACTAAATGATCAACACTTAGGTGCTCACAGGAAGTAATATTCATCAGGTGTGGGGCAGGTAGGAGGAGGGAGGAGGGGATGGATAAATTCATAACTAATGGGTGTGCAGTGCATAACTAATGGGGGATGGGCACACTTGCAGCTCTGGAGTGAGCGATGCAAAGGCAATATATGTAACCAAAATGTTTGTACCTCCACAATATTCTGAAATTTAAAAATAAATAAATAAATAAAATGGAAGGGGAAATTTTACTTATTTCCTGATGATATGGTTATATGCCTGGAAAGTCTAGTTCAATAAGGTGACTGGTTAAAGAATGGATGGATGGATATAGATAGGTAGTTTTAAAGCGTTCATACAACAGGCAATAACAATAGTATCAGGATCAGACAGGATCTGGTTTGGAAAACAGAAACTGTGCCAGTTATTGTAAGAGAGAGGAGTTGAAATAGGGAATTGGTCAAACAGGCATTGAAGAAGTGAAAACGGGACTGTGGTGAACAAAAGAAAGACCCCCCCTTAAAATGTCCACATGGTAATGCCCAGAGCCCGCAAACACATGAGCTCACATGGTAAGGGAGAGCTGAGGTTGCAGATGGAATTAAGGCTGCTCATGCACTGACCTTAAAACACGGAGATGCCCCTGGAATACCTGGATAGGCCCAATGTCATCACAAATGTCCTTGTAAGAGGAGGAAGGAGGCAGGAGCGGGAGAACCAGAGAGATGGCAGCATGAGACACGCTTGGCCCCTCATAGCTGGCTTTAAAGGTGGAGGAGGGAGCCATGAGCCCAGGAATGCGGGTGAAAATGGAAAACACAGGAAACAGACTCTCCCCTCGAGCCTCCAGAAGGAATGCAGCCTGTCGACACCTCGATTGGAGCCCAGTGAGATGGGTGTTGAACTTCCAACCTCCAGACCTGTAAAATAATAAATTTGCATTGTTTTAAGCCACTGCATTTGTGATGGTTTGTTACAGCGGCCACAGGAAACTCACGTGGGGACAGTGGGGTAACATGGAGAAAGTAATGGCAGGAAGCAGCTGTTACGGAGGGCTAGGGAAGCCAAGGAAGAGGCTGAGAGGCCTGGAAGCTCAGAGGACAGGTCTGCAGAGCTGGCCCAGACCTTGAAGGAAGCTGCCGTCCAGCAAGGTCTGGTGCCCACGTACCCGAGGGCGCGAGGAGGCTGCCTCAGGGTGAGCACACGGCAGGCACAGCCACCTCCTCCGGCCTCGCAGGAGCACGGTGTTGGCGGAACGCAATGTGCAGTCGGCCTTCAGAAGAGAAGTATAGTTTCTCAGCAACACAAAGCTATAAAAGGGTGAATCTGGAGCTAACAGATAATAGTGAACAACTGTCATAGCAACTTAGAAGTCATTACTGAAAAAATATTTTCATTTATAACATCAACCCCCAAATATATTTTTAAAGCCCAAGGAATGGATAAACTGCAGTATATCCATACAATGGAATATTATTCAGTGGTAAAAAGAAACAAGCTATCAAGCCACGAAAAGACAGGGAGGAAACTTAAATGCACCGGGAAAGAAGTTAATCTGGAAAACTATTGTGAACAGAATAGAACCCAAACTCTGTATAATATTAATAATTTAAAGAGAATTGTTTTGAGCCAAATATGTACAACCATGGCTCGGAGAGCCACGCTCAAGAAGCCTTGAGCAAGTGGTCTCCCCGTGGTTGGCTTACAGTTTGGTTTTATACACTTCAGGGAGACAGGAATTACACATAAAGTCATAAATCAATACATGGAAGGCATACATTGGTGTGGCCCAAAAAGGCAGGACATCTCACAGCAGGAGCTTATAGGTTCTAGGTGGGTTTAGAGATTCTTTGATTTGTAATTGGTTAAAGAAATGAAGCTTTGTCTAAAGATTTGTAATTGATTAAAGAAATGAAGCTTTGTCTAAAGGCTTGAATGTTTTTAAGTTAAGATAGGTATTCTGTTCATCAAAGACAAGCCACCAGACATGTACCGGACACACCAAGATTCAAGTGATCTGTTAGATAAATTGGTGACCTGCAGGTGTGGTTTAACCTTTGTCTTACATGGTCTTAGGCTTCTTAATGATTTTGTATCATACTGTTACAAAAAATAACTCCAAAAAGGGTACGACAAGGCATGTCTGACCTCCCTTCTCATGGCCAGCTATTCAGCTTGAGGGTCCTCTTGGCCAAGAGGGGGGCCATTCAGTCAGCTGGGTGGCTTAAGATTTTATTTTAGTTCACACTAAAATGAACTAATACTGTATACTGTATTAGCATACAGTATACAGTATGTATACTGCATACTGTATGACTCCAACTACATGACATTCTGGAAAAGACAAAACTATGGGTATAGTAAAAAGATCTGTGGTTGCCAGGGGCTCAAGGGGAAGGGAGGGATGAATAAGCGGCCCCCGGGATTTTCAGGGCAGTGAAACTATTCTGTATGATACTGATGGAAACATGACATTATACGTATGTCAAAACTCACAGAACGTATAACACAGAGTGAACCCTAACGTAAGCTGTAAACTTTACGTTAGGTTAGGGTTAACGACAATGTATCAGTACTGACTCATCAATCATGACAACCGTACCACACCCATGGCAGGGGGAGTGAGGAGGTATAGGGGGACACCCTGTGCTTTCTGCATACCTAAAGCTGCTCAAAAATGTAAAGTTTATTAATTTTTTTTCAAAGCCCAAGGAAGAAACTTGGGAGGTATGCAGGACCTGTATGGTTTTAAAACCCTCCTAAGAGAAATTAACAAAGACTTGAGGAAATAGAGGATTATTCCTTGTGTTTGAATAGGATGACTCAATGCGCTCAATATGGTGAGAGTGTCTTTTTCCTGAGACCAATCTATAAATTCAATGCAATCTAATACAAGCTTTAACTTTTTTTTTTTGGAGGGTGGGACTGTTTTTTAATTCAACCATAAGAATTAACACAAAAGGATAGGTAGGGAATTTCTGGAAATGAAGAGAAACAAAGGCCACGTGGCCTGCAGGGTACAAAAAGTGATTCAGTATAGGAGACATCTCTTGTTCTCACTGCCCAGCGCCCACTTATACTTACCCTTCTGTTCTGGCGACACCACCGATTTTCCATTGTGGAACCTCATTCTCCCCTCTCAGCCCCAGGACTCTGGGTGAAGCTGACTCCACCCTGGCATTGACCCAGGCCTGCCTGGGGATGTCCTTTGACCCCATCGAGGCTGGAGAGAGGAAGCTAGAGTTGAACCTGACAAGGGACAGGCCTGGCGTGCTTGGCCTAGGTTGGGAGCAAAGTTGAGAGATGGAAAAAGAAAGGGTCCTGGAGACTTTTAGCACCACCCGGTCTTTTCATTTACTTCAGTCAATATGTTCCCCTGCTGCTTAAACTAGTTTAAGATGAATTTTCTGCCCCTGGCAACAGAAAGGTGCCCTAACTGATACGTCAAGCTACGGTAATTAAAACAGCATAGTACTGGCACAGTAGTAAACAGATGCATGGTAGATTCTTGGAACAAAAGAGGATACAAAAATAGATTCACTAATATATGGAAATTTATTAAATAATAAAAGTGACATTTTAAATTAATTGGGGAAAGATAAATTGCTCAAGAAATGATGTTGAAATAGCTGGCTAACCATTTGGAAAACAAAGTTTGGCTTTCAACCTCATTTCTGACACCAAAATAATTCCACATAGATCAAAGATATAATCTTAAAAAGAAACTATAAAACCCAGAAGCAAAGGAATGAATATTTTTATAATCTTGGGGTGGTGAAGGCCTTTCTAAGCAGAAAGGAAAAAACAATAAATTTATGTAATAAATAAAGAATTTAAAGTTAGCAAGAAAAACCACTTAAAAATCAAAAGGTAACCTTAAACTGGAATAAAAATCATTATATCTGAATAAAAGAGCTCTGATAAATCAATGAGAAAAAAACTGAAAAGAAAAATGGGGAAAAGATGTGAATACAAAGAACCAATGACAAAGAGAAATTTAAGAAATTCAAATGAAAACAACAACATTTTTCAACTACCAGATTAGCAAAGGTTTAACTTTGTATTAAACTGACACTCAGACACACTGGTGAGAGTGTACATCAGAACAGCCATTTAGTAGACGGTTGACAATATGGGTTACAATTCAACATACGCATACCTTTTTACTCAATAGTTTCTAGACCTTATCCAAAAGAAATACTTTCACATGTTAACAAAAATATATGCACAAGATACTCATTGTAGCGTGTCTTCATTAGCAAAAGAGAAGGAAAAAAGACTCAACTTGAGTGTGCCTCGTGGGGGGAGTGGTCAAGTATCGTGTGCTAAATCCACTAGACGGCGATTAAAAGCTCTTGTCGGCGTCACGAGCAGCCCCATATTTTGCCAAAACCACCAGTCAGCTTTCTGTCC
This sequence comes from Cheirogaleus medius, assembly GCA_008086735.1. Lineage (NCBI taxonomy): Eukaryota > Metazoa > Chordata > Mammalia > Primates > Cheirogaleidae > Cheirogaleus > Cheirogaleus medius. Next base: position 106,339,899 of record VBSM01000272.1, on the reverse strand, counting down.
TCATCTTACCATCTCAGCAGCCAAGTCACGTGTTGGATGGAGCACTTCATCCTGGAAACCTTCTTCCTGGGGCCTGGGGACACTGCATGCTTCCGTGCAGTCTCTTCGTTTGTTCTTTTTCTCTCCTGGACCCAAGTCTCTGTCCTGGACTTTCTCCTTTTCTCTGCATGGCGATTTCATAAGTGGTTTTAAACTTTCATTCCGATGCTGCTCTCTCAAATCTGTATGTCCCGGAGCACCAGGTATGCATATTCCGCTGCCTCCGCGATCTCTTCCCTTGAGAGTCCCATGGGCATCTCCAGCTGACTGTGGCTAAAAGGGAAGAGTTCATTCTCCAACCCTGTGTTTCTGCCAGCTCAGTGGATGGTGTCATTGGCCCCTCAGTCCCTCAGGCCTAGAACCCAGGTGTCATTCTTGCTTCTCTCTTCCCCCCACATCTTACAATTCGTCAGTGAGACACTGGGCAGATGCTACTGGTTGTGTACCTATTATCCTTTCTACCGTTTTTTCTTACTTAAAAAAACTCTAATTTTGTTTGGGGTTAGCAAAACATACCCAGATAAAGACATTTATATTTCCCAGCCTCCCTTACAGCTACATTTTGGCCAGTGAACTATAAGCTAAGACTTCCAGGAATTCAGTTTAACATCTTTTTAACAACTGGAACACATATGTGATGCAGGTGGTATGCAGCCACCTTGTGACCATGAGGCAACATGTATGAAGTAGTTGACTTTTATGTTCAAATCCTTCAACTACCTGGTATTCATATATATATATATATATATATATATATATATATATATATAGTGGGGTGAGGTGTCTTTTTTTTAAAGCCACAACTTGAAGTGTATTTGATCAGCTATCATTCATCCGAGAGACCAATACTAGTCATTTTCACATTACTGCATTCTAGGTCTAGCCTCTGGCTCCCCCTAAATTGAAAATTAGTTGTAAACAGACTTATAGATGTCCCCAAAGCCAGCAAGTTGTGAGCTCCTCTCCTGTTCCCAAACCTGCCTCCTGAATGCTAGTCTGGCAAAGAGTAACTTTTTTTTTTTGTTTTTTTTTTTAGAGACAGGGTCTGTCACCCATGCTGGAGTGCAGTGGCACAATCATAGCTCTATACCTCCAACTCCTGGGCTCAGGTGATCCTCCCGCCTCAGCCTCCTTGGCTAGCTGGGACTGCAGGCACGTGACACTACACGCAGCTAATATTTTTATTTTTTATAGAGATGGGGTCTGGATATGTTGACCAGGCTGGTCATGAACTCCTGGACTGAAGCAATCCTCCCAGCTAGGCCTCCCAAAGTGCTGGGATTATAGCTATGAGCCAGCACACCTGGCCAAGAGTGACTTTTAAAAGGAGAAAAGAAAATTCATAATTCTAAGAGTTGCCCCAACCCTCCAATAGTTGATACCACCCCTGATCCCCACCGTAGAAAACAGGGAGCCAATAACAGATGCATGCATGAGAAACTTCGGCTGCAACTGGCTATAAACCTCATAAATATGCACATGCAGGCACTGGCTGCTGCCTTTTGGGACCGTGAGCATTAGCACTGCCGAGAGGGGAGTCTCAGTCTATCCATTACAAGGGAACAAAAGAAGAACCTTTTCAAATAGGCAGTTTATTGACTTAACACATGCCAGTCACTGCCTTTTGGGTTTTGTATTCCTGCTGTTACTTCCTTTCTTTACCCCACTTTTTATCTCCAAAGGTACAGTTTTTCCAAATGGACTAAATAAATAAGTCTGTGAAAAGCCAAATCCGTAGCAGGATATGGGGGACATGGCAGGGGGTGGGGGTAGAAAATGTACTTGCCAGGGAGTCAATAAAGTAATCTCTCTTTCGAGGTGTGCTTTTGAATCTGGGAAACAGTCTGAGTTTGTCAGGCAAGAGGAATAGCATTCGGGGCCCCAGCTCTCTGCAGGATGCTTTGGTACAGACACAAGTCTAAACGGGACAGCCAAGGAGGTGTTAGTGATACACCGAGAGGCTGCAGGGAGAGCCCAGGTTATAAATCACTCTCTAGTACTGAGACTTGTCAGGCCCCTAAACCACCTGGCTAATTCTTGGAAACCTCTCTCCCTCTACTAGGGCTCTGGCTTCCATTTGACTGTGGACTTTCCAGAAGGGTCTATCCAGGGATAAGGTAAGCCAGTGCAAGTTAAAACCCCAGATGGCACTGATGTGACTTATTCAACATATGTCAGCACCCTGTGTTTAAGACACAAAGAAAATAACTCTGTTTACTCCCAGCTAACTGACAAGTAGGCACAGTGTTCTCCCTGAAAGAGTTTTGAGTCAGGGAAGGGGAAGCCCCTTAATGCCGAGGCATCGTGTCCCCTCTGATGTTGTGCAGGTCCCCAAGGGTCCACTGGATGTTGGTAACAGTAGCTCCTGGCTCAAGTGACCTTAAGATGTGGGGGCTTGAGTTAGCTGCTCTGTAAATGAGGGATCAGCCAGAGCAGCGCTGAAGGCCCTGCTGCCCCTCGATGGTCTATGGCTCCTAACACTTTATATTTCATCCTCTGGTGGCAAGAAAGCAGCAAGGGCTGGGTATGGGCGGGCAGGGGTGGCTTCAAGGGCCCTTTATGACACCCTACTACTCTCTCCTCCAGTAGGAGATTTTCAAGCACAGAAGCACTGGGTCCAGGCAGACCAATCTGTGGGCTGGTTGTTGTAATAACCAAACCTGCCTCTGTGCCTGGGCCCTCCTGCATCCCTGAATCACCAAGTCTGGAAGGAAATCCCAGCTCTCTCTCCCCAGCGTTTCGAATGCATGTAACCTTCATCTTATGACACCTCAAATGGGAACTGCTCTAAGCAAACTTCTCCTCCTGCCAGCAACATTCAGAGCCTCGCAGGGGCCACACAACCATGCCCAAGCACCAGGATGGTGGTGGAGGGACGGGTGGAGGAGAGGTGATAGGTGTGTGGTGGCTCTGGGGGGTGTTGAGTGGTAGATGAGTGGGGGATGGGGGGTGGTTATGTGGCAGGAGGATGCATGGTGCACGGATGTTGGTTGGAATGGTGGTGGCTGGGTGGGTCGGCGTGGGTGCACTGTCGGGGTAGGAGGTGCGTAGGTGGGGGCATGAGTGAGTGGCCACAGGAGAGAAGCCAGGAGCTGTAAAATCTCATTGTCATAATAGTATTGAGAGAGAAATGACCAATGTTCACAATGATTCCAACACATCCTCTGGTTAAGGGATAATGTGAGAGACAAATGCTCCTCATTCGTTTAATATTTTCTAGCCTGTGAGCTCATGCTTCACAGAATGTGGATCTTCAGCCGAGTTGTATCATCTCCCAGCTGTCGTTTGTATAGTCACACGGCAGTGCCGTTCTTACCTTTATAAACAGTTCGTTCCTTCAACAGCTATTTACTCGTCGTCTAGCTTTTATCAGGCACCATGCAACATGCTGGTTCTATTTCTTTTCAAATAAAAAATGAATGCAGTCTAGAGTAAGCAGACAAAAAGCATGTAAGCAAATGAATTTGTAATCATAAACGGTGATCAATGCCATGAAGAAAACGGGCCTGGAGTCATGAGGGAGAATGACAGGGTAGGTCTCAACTAGGCGGGGAGGTCAGCAGAGACATCCTGAGGAGGAGACATTGAAGCTGAGACCCAAGGGCCAGGACAGAGCTAGCCAGGAGGAACGCAAGAGAAAGGGCCCCAGGCAAGGACACAGCCTGTGCAAAGGCCCTGCACAGGGAAAAGCTGGGGCGCCCAAGGGCAGCCAAGAGGCCTGTGTGGCTGAGGGTAATGCCCAGGCTGACCACACCTCCTGGTGTGCTTGGGACAGTCCAATTGATACCTGTTGTCCCAGTGTGGCGTCCCTGTTTGGACAATATATTTCATGGTCACCCTGATTGTAAGCAAGAAGGAAACAGTAAGAAATGAGGAGGGGGGTGTGGGGGGGCCAACCACGAAGGCTGCTGAGTTTATTCTAAGCCCACTGAGGAGCAACTGGATGGGGCTTCTGTAACGTTCTCAAGGTCCCGTCTACACTTGATGAAAGCAGTTGGGAAGCTCAAGACCGGGGATTTCCACCCACTCATAAATCAAAATACTCTTATTGAGCATACCAGACATTACACTGTGCACTGGGGATTTAAAAATGAAAAAGAAGATACACAGATGGCCAAGGAGCGCGTGAAAAGATGCTCTGCGCCGTTGCTCACTAGGGAGGTGCAAACCGAGGCCACAGTGAAATACCACTACATACTTACTAGGATGGCTATAATTAGAAACCAAAAAGGGAAATCACATGTTTTGGCAAGGCTGGAGAGAAATTGGAGGCCTCTCACATTGTCGGTGGGAATGTAAAATGTGCAGCTGCTGAGGAAACAGTGTGGCAGTTCCTCCAAAACCTAAACATGTATTAGTTTCTTAGGTCTGCCGTGACACAGTGCCACAAACTGAGTGGCTTAGACAAAGAAAGCTATTGTCTCAGTTCTGGAGGCTGGAAGTCCAAGGGCAACGTGTCGGCAGAGCTGGTTCCTTCTGTCTGTTTCAGGCTCTCTCCTAGCTCCTAGGAGTCTCAGGTGTCCTCGGCTTGTATGTGGCCGCCTTCCCCCTGCATGTTCTCAGCATCTTCCGTCTAGGTGTATCTGTGTCCAAATTTCCCTTTTTAAAAATAAGACCACTCAGCCGGGTGTGGTGGCTCAGGCCTGTAATCCTAGCACTCTGGAAGGCTGAGGAGGGAGGATCACTTGAGCTCAGGAGTTCGAGACCAGCCTGAGCAATAGCAAGATCCCATCTCTACTAAAAAATAGAAAAATTAGCCAGGCATCGTGGTGCGCACCTGTATTCCCTGCTTTCTAAGAGTTGCCCCAACCCTCCAACAGTACGGGCAGCTCGGGACACTGAGGTAAGAGGATTGCTTAAGCCCAGGAGTTTGAGGTTGCTGTGAGCCATGATGACACCACTGAACCCTACAAGGGCAACAGAGTGAGACTGTCTCAAAAAAAAAAAAAAGAAAAGAAAAAAGACCACTAGTCAGACTGTATCAGGGTGCACCCTAATGACCTCACTTTAACTTGATCATATCTGTAAAGACCCTATTCCCAAATAACATTACATTTGGAGGTACTGGGGATTAGGACTTCAACACATCTTTTGGGGGTACATAATTCAACTCTTTATACAATTTGACCCAGCAATTCCACTCCTGGGTATATACCCCAAAGAACTGAAAACAGAAGCTCAAACAGATGCTTATACACCAATGTTCACAGAAGCATCCTTCACAATAACCAAAAAAGTAGAAACAATCCAGTGTCCATCAACAAATGAATAAATATGGTATATTCATCTAATGGAATATTACTTGGTTGTGAAAAGGAATTAAGTTCTGATACATGCTACAACTTGAAAACATTATGCTAAGTGAAATAAGCCAGAAGCAAAAGGATAAATATTGTATGATGCCACTTACGTGAAATATCTAGAATAGGCAGATTCACAGAGACAGAGAATAGAAAAGAGGTTACCAGTGGCTGGGGTGGGGGATAGAGAGTTACTGCTGAATGGGCACAGAGTGTCTGTTTGGGGTGATGAAGATCTGCGGATGGATAGTGGTGATGATTACACAACACTGTGGATGTAATTAATGCCACCGACTGTACACTTAAATATGGTTAAAGTGGCAATTTTTATGTTATATATATGTTATTACAATTTAAAATAAAAAGAAAAAATGCAGTCCCTGCTTTCCATGATTTCATAAACTAGTGGTAGCGGTAGGGGGTGAAGGACAAAGGGAGCTGAGGAGGGGGCGCTCCTTCCCCTCTGGAAACGCCCGTGGTGGCAGCTTGGTGACGGCACCCACCCTGACAGGAAGAGGAAGACTCCCAGGCACCCGGGAGACCCTGCTGCTGGTGACAGGCCAGGTTTGGGCAGGGGCTCTGTGAGGGCACTCTTCAGTGGTGTCAACAGCCAGCTCCAAGAGAGACCAAGATGATTCTTAGATTTCCTATCAGTGGTTTCCGGAGTTAAGAGCAAAACCAAACTGAGGCGCACTGAGCACCTGCTGTATAGAAGGCTCGTCACCGGCTCATTTCATCCCCATGGAACCCGAGGAGAGAAGGGCTATCGTTACCCTCATCTTTCCTGTGGGAAGCTAAGCCAGAGGGGCCAAGGCCACAGCTGCTTGGTGACATGGTGGGGACGCCAGCCCAGGACTCTGGGCCCAGGATCGCCTGCTCAGCCCCCACTTTCTCCTGCCCATTTCTGCCAACAGCCGCCGGGGGTGGTTCTCTGGCTAAGCCAGGCAGGGGGTGGCCAGCTCAGTCTCCCTCCTGTCATCCAGCTGTGGCCAAGGCCCTCCACGGACTCTGTGGAGGTCACCCAGGACCTCCCCTGGATCGTTCCACAGCACTAAGGTCTGAAGAGGACAAAAAGGAGACCCCGTGGAGAAGAGCCAGTTTTGACCCGTCCAGCATGGCAGAGCTGAGCCCTGAGAACAGCCTGTGAAGTCCACGCCCACAGAACCAACTCCCTCCCTCCCACAGGCTGGTGCTAGGGACATTTCCACTGAGGCTCCATTTCCAATTCTCATTTTGTTACGCACAATATAACAACCCCATGTTACACTGGAAAATAAAATTCAAAAGTTGCACGATTCCACACTTCTGCACAGATAAGCACAAGAAACCAACCAGGTGACAGCAAAAGCTCCATGGTGTCTGTGGCTCCTGAGAGGCCAGAGGTGGTTTCTGGTCCCATCGGGCTGAGCTCAGGCAGCTGTCCAGCAGGGTCTTGTGTTTTGCACAGGCCTCTAGATGGCCAGATTGCGTTTTCCCCATCTGCTCATCAGCCAGGAAACAGGAGCCCCCAATTAATCCAAAGATCTAGCCTTAGAAGAAAAAATAGCCAGTGACTCATGGGCCAGAACCGAGACCAGACATGCTCTCTTTTGTCACTCAGGCCAGGATGCTCCATGAAGCTGTCGTTTCCTCTGCTGAAGAGGTTTCTTCCCTATAGGGAAGTGCGGTGGTTTGGCAACTTACAGGTTTGGAGGTCCCCCTTCTTCCTCAGGGTGTTTATTCTGAAAAAGCAAACCCAAAACCAGAACTGGTATTATCTTAAATACTGGGAAGAGGGTGCAGGTTGATTTGTGTGGTTCAGAGCACATTACCAGGGCTGGGTTTAGATTTCACATACGGAAGAACTGCCAGCCTCTGCAAAAAAAAAAAAAAAAAAAGTAGCTGGGCATGGTAGCCCACACCTGTCGTCCCAGCTACTCTGGAGGCTGAGGTAGGAGGATCACTTGAGCCCGGGAGTTCGAGGCTGCAGTGAGCTATGATCGTGCCATTGCACTCCAGCCTGGGCAACAGTGAGACCGGTGAGGAATCTCTTGTGCTTCTTGTGCTTTTATCTGTGCAGAATTGCAGAATTGTGTACTTGAGTTTTATTTTCCAATGTTACATGGGGTTGTTATATTGTGCAAAATAAAATAGGAGGAGTCCCCCTTGCACTGTGAATCCATTCAGACTCCTCTCTGTCCTTATCACACACCACCTGCCTGCAAGTCACAGAGCTCCAGCCACACAGCTCTGTTCCTCAAATAGGCCAGGACTTCCCACCTCAAGCCCTTTCTGGGTATTTCCTCTGCCTGAAATGCACTCCCCACCCCTCCTTGAGAGGTTAAACGACACACCCTTGGTCACACAGCAATTGGCAGAGCCAGGATTTAAACCTATGCATGCTAGCTCAGAGTCTGTAACCTGAAAGTGATTGCTGAGAACCTGTGTTCTGTTGGGGCGAAAAGGTGATCAAAACACAGCACTGGTGCACGCCATGTGTGGACCAGGAGGGCCACTGCTCAGGGATGGACAGGCAGCCTGGCAACCTGGCCAGCAGGGCAGAGCAGTGGCCCAGCAACATCAAAGATTAAGCGATGGCTCAGGCCTAATGCCACCTTGAGCGTTGAAGACTCTGAAGAAAGCAAAAGGGTGACACTCCAATGCCCCTGTCCTCAAGGACAGCCAGGCCCACCCTTTCAGAGATGGCAGTACTATAGGGATGACTCGGGCTCTGAGTGGGGCAGTGATGGGGCAGCCAGGGAATTTTCAGCTGCTACCAACAAGCAAGGGACAAGAGTAGGAAGGAAACAGTGACAGGACTCTCTGGGGCAAGCAAGAGCTGAGGGGAAAACAGGACAGGGAGAAGTTAAGAGTTAGCAGTATCACCCCCTCAGTGGCTCATTCAAGCACCTGTTACATTAGGAACCAGAATTCATCACTTCCCGAGTCACTGTTGATAGTAAGTGTTGGGTCAGTACCACGTGGAGCTGGCTTTTGCAGTGGCTCCAATGACCCAGCATCCACTCGTTCCTATAACCTCCAGGTAAGAGCAGGGGGATACTGTAGTGGGTGGTAGCCTTTTCTCCAAAATTCAGCCTCCTGGGTGGCTGAATACAGGTGTCTGTCATGAAACCAGAGCTCAAAGTGTTTCACTGACCTTCACAGATGTCCCTTCCAGACTTCACAACTCTCAGACAGGCAGTTCTCCACACCGACCACCTGCGGAGTCTCCTGGAGAGCTCTGTAAAATGCATGCGCCCGGCTCACCCACCCAGGCTGAGCCTGAGGGTCTAGAGTTGGTTCCACGTACCTGGTGGGCAGGAGGAGATGGGGAGAAGAGGGGATCGATCGGGAGAGAAGGCCCCAAGCGGGAGGGGCTGACGCCCAGCACGCACTTCCCTCTACACCCACACTTCTCACACCTGCCAAGGGTCCTGTCCAGGCACAGAAAGACTAGAGTCATCACAAAGACTTGGGATTACACTTGAAATTCCTCTCGCAGAGAATGTTCTATGACAGGCGGCATCAAGTGGTTTTGGGTGTCAAAATCACAACATCATTGCTAATCATGTTACCAAATCTTAAAAGGGGCAACAGCTGTTGCTTCACACCATCTCTGAGAGCCAAAACTTAAGGAAAAAACAGGACTCTACAGGGGACCCAAAGTAATGAAAATATTCTCCTCTCCGTGCTGACTTTGTTAGTGCCAAGTAGCACAGGACATAATCTGCAGAAAATATGCTGCCCACGACCACCACCTCTGACAACTGAGTTGTTAAAACCACCACAAAGTTAATTAAAAGCAAGACCTGGAAGATAACAGCTGATGATACATGGCTCTGTCTTCAATCTGGGATCAGTGCTGGGCCAGAGATGTAGGATTTAGAGATTGCACTTCCACGGCAACACACCAGGGTGGCTTCCCTGCCCGGATCAGAATTACCACAACACTCAACCTCAGCTTCTCTGGGGTACCCGACCCACAGCCCCAGAGACTGCCCACAGGCAGGTGTCGGGTCAACTCCTGGAGGTGAGTATGAGGAGGAGAAGAGGGCCGAGATGCTGATGGGGCAACTCCAGCCACACTGGGGAAGGTGCCAGAGGACCTCAAAACACCCAGCCTGGCCAGGCACAGTGGCTCTGCCTGTAATACCAGCACTTTGGAAGACCAAGGTGGGAGGATGGCTTGAGAACAGGAGTTCAAAGCTGCAGTGAGCTGACTGTGCCACTGCACACTAGCCTGGGTAACTGAACAAGACACTGTCTCAAAAATAAAACCCCCCAACATAAAAAAACAGCCTGCACACAGAATGTACTGGGTACCTGAGATGACAAGGATGTCCTGCTTATGGAAAAACTTCGAACAGCTGATCTGATCATGTTCTTCTTTGCCCTCCCCGTGTTCCATTTCAGCCTTCTCAGGGAGGCCCTCCTGACTTTACGTTGCAACCCACTCTGCAACCCAACTCTTCTCAGGCTCCTCACCTTTCTGTTTTTCACAGTCACCTTCTAATAGGTATCTATTTATGTTAATGTTGGTCTCCCCCAACCAGAACGTAAGCTCCGTGAAGGCAGTCATTTTTGTCTGGTTTGTCTGTGCTGTTCCCTCCGGTTCCTGGAAGGTATTTGATAAACATTTCTTGAATGGAAGAGTGAACAGACAAACGGAGGGATGACCACTCACACATAACTTTCATAATCCTCTCCCACCCCTATTTGTTGAGCAATACTCTGCTCTAGGTCTGGCCACCAGTGACTGCAGCCAGTGTCTAAGGCCACTCTGGCCAAGCCTGCCCCCAAGACTGGACAGGGACACAGCTCGCTCAGAGCCGGTGGGGCTGAGGGACAGGCCTTCAGGCCTAGGAGGCGCAGCTGCTGGCAGATTCAGTGGGACAGTGACCTCCAGTGGCCAGAGAATTTGTGCATGCACACAAGTGTCTGGCACTTCCGTATACAAGGGAGGGGAAGTGTGATCTGGTTTGTCTTCCAGCCATTTTAATTCAATTTCTCACTCTGCCTGGATGGCCACCCTACCTTTCCTTTATCCCGCCCCTATCAGAGGAGGCAAACCCCATTGTTTTTAGGGCTGTAAAGAGACTTCTTCAGGTGCATAAACGTAAGTGTGCCCAAGGTCTGCCTGTCTCTCCCACCCCCTGCCCCAGGTGAGAGGGAGCAGACTGAAATACAGCCAAATAACAAAAAGGGGAGCTGGGGGAGGCCTGGGAGACCCCAGGCTGGGGAAGGAGAGATGGGCCAGCTTATCCTCCATCACTTGATGTGTTAGGGCTAAGGACTCAGGCCCTGTGCTGTCTAAATGGACACTGAAAATTACTTTGGTGGAAAGGGCCAAGGGCACCATCAAAGTACAGACATGAGAGCTTTCAGCAAGACACGTGAAGTGGCTGCAAGGGGCAAAGGTGCATGACCCAGGGCTGCATGAGACTTCTGCTCCCGCCCAGTGGGCACATCCCTCTGATCGTTCCTGCTGGAGGCCCTCACCCTGTGGGCCCCTCCTAAGGACAGCTGGCCTGGCTACCTGCTCTAGCCGGAGGAGGCACTGCACATCCTCGCCCGCCATAAACGCGGCAGCATGGAAGGGAGGCTTTGCCCTCTGCTGGCTGTCCTCCTCCAACGCCCCAGCTGTGGTCACACGCCCAGACTCCAGTTCTCCCAAGCAGTCTCCCTGAGCCTCATTCTCTTCTAGGCACCTAGCGGCAGAGACTAATGTTCAACAGCAGAGTTGCTGGAGACACCTGGAAACACTGCTCAAAACATAAACAGGCCAGGCACGGTGGCTCACACCTGTAATCTCAGCACTTTGGGAGGCTAAGGCTGGGGTCACTTGAGTTCAGGAATTTGAGACCAGCCTGGGCAAGACAGCATGACCTTATCTCTATAAAATATATATTTTTAGTCTTTTTATCTTTTTTTTTTTTTTTTTTTTTTGAGACAAGAGTCTCACTCTGTTGCCCAGGCTAGAGTATCGTGGCGTCAGCCTACCTCACAGCAACCTCAAACTCCTGAGCTTAAGTCATCCTCCTGCCTCAGCCTCCTGAGCAGCTGTGACTACAGGCATGCACCACCATGCCTGGCTAATTTTTCCTATTTTTAGCAGAGACGGGTCTCACTCTTGCTCAGGCTGGTCTCAAACTCCTGAGCTCAAGCGATCCTCCCATGTCAGCTTCCCAGAGTGCTACGATTATAAGCGTGAGCCACCTTGCCCAGCCTCTACAAAATATTTTTTAACAATTTGCCAGGTGCTGTGGCATGTACCTATAGTCCCAGCTATTTGGGAGGCTGAGGCACCAGGATTGCTTAAGCCCAGGACTTCAAGGTTGCAGTGAGCTATGCTCGTGCCACTGTACTCCAGCCTGGGCAACAGAACAAGACCCCATCTCTTAAAAATAAATAAACAAAGAAACACAAACCCATCCAAGTACAGATCCAGGATGGTGGGAATGATCGTATAGACAGTGACTATCTGTAAGTGGGAAGGAACCTACCTAACCTCCAGGCTAGGCTTCTTTTGCAAAGGCTTCCCCAATAAACTACCCAGATGGACATAGGCAGTTTTTAGACCATAACACTGAGGTAACATAACCTTGTCTTTTTTTGCTCATTTTGTAATTTCTATTCAAGGATGATGGCTGACGAACAGGCAGTTGGCCATTCTGACAAACGCACACTTCAGGCTGCGGGTGCACCCCATCTCCCACCCCATCACTTCTTTCGTTGATGCACAAGAGACAATTGTAAAACCTAACACTGTTTCCCCCATGCCTGGCCAGGAAGCAGGCCGCACTGAGGACAGGGGACCCATGGTCACTCATCTGTCTGCACAGGGAACAATGACTACAAACTATACCTTGAGCCAGCTGCATGACGTTTAGAACTCTTTTTTCCCAAGAGCTGATGCATCTCCTGCATGCTGTCCTTTCATTTGGCAGCACTGGTAAAGGAGAGGTTTTTACATCAATCAGTGCTGAGGCAGAGAATCAAGAAAAAGCCTTCAGTGGAAATACATTTAACCATATCCAGAACAGACCATATCCAGAAAAAGCTTTTTCTTTTATGATTTCCCAATCTTGGTTGTGCACCAGAACTACTCAAGAAGCTTTTAAAAATCCTAATGTTCAGACAATGTCCCGGACCAGTTAGGCCAGATCCTCCGGAGGGGGATCCAGGCATCAGTGTGTCAGCTCTTGGGGTGATTTCAAAGTGCAGCTGGAGTTGAGAACCACTGGTCAAACAGAGACCATTTGACATTTAAAAACTTGTCATTGTGAATGGGACGCACACCTGCATTGCAAGTATACATGTGTTCACCTTTCAGTTTTCTACACTGTAAATTATCTCTAGTTTACCACCTTCCCATCAAAAAGGGAGGCAGACTCCTTCTGCTTTACTAAGTTGTGGATTAAGCAAAAAATTAATGCTTCTTTGTTGTTGCTGACCTGTTTAAAAAGAGTGCATTCTTCCACTCCTCAGCCCCACTCCTAACAGACTTACTTGTCCGTCCTGAACTCTTTCACGCTTTGATCTGTTCCAGACTGGGAAGAAAGCCCTGGGTTTACCGCCTTCATTTGCATGACTCATCTGTTCATATGCCAAAGTGACAGCATCACGCATTATGAAATTCAACTGTAACAGCTCTCCCGAAGGGAGGCCGCAGCACCAGCTTCTAAATGGGGCTTCATCCCAGCTGCCACAGGACTACTAAGCCTCGATCACACCACCCAGCAGCCCCCGAGCTCAGAGAAGCCCCCAGCCATGTGTGACTGCCTCCTTCAACCACATGTCACGTCCACAGCTCTCATGCTCACTCCATATAGGTAAAGAGAACATATGATCATCCCCAGGCCCCAAGAAAGCAAAAGTAGACATAAATTGCTAAGATACCTTTTTGTTTGAAAAACCAACCTAAGTTAACCTATTTGTATACCAAATTGTATCTGAAGTAAAATCTCAATTCTGTCTTGAAAAAAAGAAAAAGATCCATAAAAATGCTAAGAAGGAAATATACTACAACAAGGGTTACTTCTGGTGCTAAGATTATGGTGATTCCCACCTCCAGCCCCATTTTTTTTAAACTTCACTATAATTTACTAACTTTCCAGAATGAGTATTATTACCTTTAAAATTAGAAAACAAATACAACAACCTTCCAAAGTTTAATTCATCAACTAATGAGAAGCTAAATCTAATAATCACTTCAAGCACTCTAAAATTCAACAAAATAAATCTTCTCAAATTACTTTCTCCTCTTTCTAACTCTAACTTTAAAAGGAGTCTGCCTATAAAGTGTCTGTACTTTCATGAGTATTCAAGGGAGGGCTTACTGATTTTCATGCTAGATAATGTTGAACTGCTCCAGTTTCAGAAACTCATCAAAAGGAGGATTTAGTCTGTTAAAATGTCCACATCTCCAAGTTAAAAGTGGATACCAAATACTACAGCATCCATATTTCTGGAGAAAAATCAGTACACATGTAACTTTTGTTACAGAAATCAATTTACGAGCGTCTGTTCCGCTTTCTGGATGCTGCTGGCCTCGGGCGCCTCCGCCGCCTCCTTCCCTGCGCACATGGGGCTCCCACACCCAGCAGGCAGGCGAGCAGAAGCTGAGATCCCATCAAGAGTCCAGACTTTGGATGCTTCCTTTGTTTCCATCGAGTCTGGGCCTTTTCAGCTCTGGAGGACTGCCCTGAGGGTCTTCAGGCATCTCTGAAACACCAGCAAACAAAAGTTGGCAAGTAAATGAACATGCTGAGAGTTACGAGCTGACATTGGCAAGATCTTTTACTGACATGAGGGGAGGCTCTATAGCAGTGGTTCCCAACCAGGGGCGACTCTGCCTCTCAAGGGACAATGGGCAATGTCAGGTGACATCTGAGACGTCACGGGCAAGGGTGACATCCAGGGACACTGCTAAGCACCCTACAGCACTCACAACAAAGAACTATCTGGCCCAAAATGTCAATAGTCATTAGGTCGAGAAACTTGATCTAGCTCACAAGGGTGCTTTACAGCAAAGTGGTCTTCCTGCTGAGATTTACACAGACAGCTGGTGAGTTTAAATGATGGTTCTAGCAGACACACCCTTCCTTTCTCAGAACTGACTTAAAATTAGATGGCATTAATTTCCAAGAGAACATAAGAAAAGATATTCTATCTTTAATTATATTAAACCAGTAACTATATCACTTACCTGACTGAATTTTTTCTGTGGAAGGGGTGGAAATTTCACTGGCTGGTACAGAATTTGGTGGAGTATCTGTCTTTAAGGGCATTAAATTTATTCTCCTTGAATTTAAAAAAAAGAAATAATGGAGAGGATGGCGTGTTAGTGTCACAGGAATTATTTATGTATGATACCAAGTTTCAAAACTACTAAAGGAAATACTTAAAGTTTTCAGCTGATCATAACGTGCTTAAATTTAGTTAGTTTAGCAACTAAGAATTACATCCATGTATTAAGTTAAAACATCACATTTATAATGGTTAACTTAAACCATAACCAGCTAAAAGTTTCAAAACCTATTTATTTTATTTCAGGAAATTACAGGGGTACAAACATTTTGGTTACATGTTATGACTTTGCCATATCCCAACCATGCTTTGACACATGCCCTCTCCGCCCCCACAATGCTCACCTCGCCCATTAGTTGTGAGTTTACCCACCTCCGACCTCCCTACCCCCAAAGAATATTACTGTGTGAGCAACTTAGTGCTGATCAGTCAGTGCCTTCTCTGTCCCCCAGGCTGGAGTACAGTGGTGTGACCATAGCTCACCACAGCCTGGAACTCTTGGGCTGAATTGATCCTCTTGCTTCAGTCACCCAAGCAGCTGAGGCTACAGGTGCACACCACAGCACCCAGCTAATATTTTAATTTTTTATAGAGGCAGGGTCTCACTATATGGCCCAGGCTGGCCTAGAACTCCTGGGTTCAAGTGATTCTCCCACTTTGGCTTCTCAAAGTGCTGAGATTATGGGCCTGAGCCACCATGCCTGGCCAAAACCTATGTTTCTCTTGTTTGTTTTCTTTTTTAATTATCTATGGTCTGCTCAATAGCTTGCTGGCTGCTGTGTGTAGAAGGCTACCAGATATGGTTTCCATATGTGGAATGTGCCAAAATATAGATAATTCTTTTTTAAAATCCAATTAATTTTCAACAACTATTATTGTTTAAAAAAAATTATAACTGCAAGAAGCTTGGTAAATAGTTTAGAAGAAATCAAGAGGGGAAAAGCAACTTAATACCAAAAATATTTCAAAGAGTACCTTCTCCCACCTAAAAACACACAGAAAAATACAAAAATACGTTGCTAGTCTGCAGAAAGGAATTAGAGGCTTACAAAGAGCCAAACACTACACTTACGCTGTATTATGAACTTGCTGACGAAGAGGTGTGATCACAGTGGGGGATGTGAGAGGCACAGGGAGCTTCAATCTAACTCGCCATCCCACCCCTCCCCAGCCCACCTCCCCGCTCAGCTGACCTGGAAGGTGAGGAGGTAGAGGGACTGGTGGAGAAGGGAGTATACAGAGTCAGAGGAAATAAGTGGACACCAGAGTTACAAAGGAAGGAAGGAAACTGAAGGCTATGCTGCTGTCAGCAGCAGGAGTGGCAGATGTGCGCTGGACTGACATGAACAGGGAAGAAATGACTGTAGGGCTGCCCCGGAGACCACTACCATGAGACCAGGACACTTACGTTTCTCATGAGCCAGTCTGCTGGAAATAGCAAACTCAGCCTCAAGAAGACACTCCTTGGACTTCCCATGTCCTAGGAAGTGTCTGTTACCACCCTGGGCAGGAGACATAAGGAAAACTGGGGACACACCTCCTGCCCTTAGGGGCTCACAATCCAGCAGGGGAAACAGAAGCAGAAACAAAGCACCTGCTGTCGAATGTGATATGTGGTGATGAGAAAAGACCGGGAACAGAGAGGGGACATTCAAATGGGTCTTTCAGAAGGATGCTGGCATTGTCACCAAGCGCAGCAGATGCCCAGGCTTCCCCAAAGAAGTTAAGGCACAGAGGCCTCAACGGGCAGAGTGTGCTCTGGGAACATGACGCTCAGGGCCAGGCTGGAGATTAAGGCACACAGGACTTAGGAGAGCAAGTGGCCACAGTCCTGGACAACAGGCTGCAACCAAATCACAGTCTACTGCATGCACAGGAGCCTGGGCTTTACCCGACAGGCAGGAAATGGAGGAACCAACAGAGGCCTACATGTGAGAACTGATGTTCTTGAATTTGACGTTAAGCAATCTCTCTCTGGCAACACACTGGTATGAACTAGTCACTGCATAGAATTTCACCTATAACATGTTGGGGGTGTTCAGTTTGTATTCCATGTTTCATTTTGCAATGACAAGTCTTATTCTATCAAAAGTTCTTACCGGGGTGTTGTCTTGCTCCAGGCTTGCAATGTGTTCAGAGTGACCCTTCGGGATGGGTGGGCTTTTGTGTTTTGACTACTGGGCTGCAGGTTCTTCTCCTCTGAAGGCGCTGGCAAGGAGCTTTTGACACAAGGAGTAATCGAGGGAGTGTCCTTGGTCACTGTTGGGGCTGGAGACTGTCTGGCCTGAGGGGGAGTTGTACAGGGGCTGCTGGGGTCTTGGATTCTGCTGGTGGGGGTTCCCTCTACAGGTCTAGATCCTGGAGAAGACCCTTGGTACGTCTGACTCTTAGTTTTCTTTGCTGTATCAGGAGTTCTCATGCTCAAAACTGGCTTCTCTTTCAAAGGAATTCCAAGTTCATCCTTCTCGAATGTTACAAACGAACAATAACCATCCGTGGAAGAAATAGCCAGGAAGGCTCCATCGCTGGACCTTTGTTCCCAAAATAGGGAGAAAAGTTAAAGATCTTAAACAAAATCTAGGGACCACATCTAACACTCTTATCACTAGTTACAAAATGGAAGTTCAAGCAAAATCACAAGCTTGACTAGAAAAGAAAGGGTTTGTATGAGCTCCTTACTCATGCAGTTTCCCTTCCCAATCCTACCTCAATTTTCTAAGACATAGTAACCTGTCTGTACTATTATCAACTTTTCGTTTGAATAAAGGCAAGATGACCTTTTTTTCCCTAAGATAAAAAGAAAATTAAAAGAAAAGAAAAGAGTTATAAGGAACAAGAAATGGATGGTAGGTGGCGAAGCCTTGGCTGGAGCTCACACTGGGCAGAATAGGCAATGGAGGCTGAACCAGGGGACCACAGGTAGCTGAAGAGTGCTGCATGACACCCTCAGGATAGGCACAGCACTTCCCTGCTCTGGGCAGCAGGGGACTTGCAGGGGGACGGCCTCCTCCTGGAGAGCCTGACAAGTCCCCACATATGACCAGGGAGTCTACAGGGCTGTCCTCTCCACTTATCAGAGCTTGATAATCCCGTAGGGCAACCCGAATGGCATAAAAACCCACTGGTGCTAAAGCAGGAAGCAAGTACTGTGACAAACTAGAAACGGCTTTCCTTTTAATGTTGATTCCTTTTAAAAAACAATTCGTGAATAGGGCCAAATAAGCCCTCTTAGGTAGTGAAATGCTCCCTAAGCCCAGGGCCTAGCCCAGGGTAACGCACACTGTCTCCTTCATTCACTACTCACCACGAGACATCACTCAGGGTGTGGTAATGTATGTTAGACACGTAACCGAAAGGGAAGGGCTGCTGGGTGTCGTAAAAGAGCACGGAGTCCTCTGACGCCACAGCAAACACCAGGCGGTAGGGCAGACGCATCAGCTCCAGACCCGGCTCCTGTGACAGTTTATCTGCGGGGGGAACAGGGACAGAGTAAAACAACAAAAACAAAGCCCCTGAAGGAAACTAGTAACTAATTCTCCCAACAAAGGCCTCTCCTGGGGCATTTAATGACATAATTTTATTAAAAACTAGTTTACTATATGCTTTACAAAAGGATTCAGCTCTTTCTGTTATTTTATATATGAATATATAAATACAAGAGAACTATGCACAAACCAGTGAGGACAGTGTGTCACGAACCAAGAATCATGGGTACTGAGGTCCAAAAGGGAAGAGAAAACAAAGAAAGTGTGTGAGTGGGGCAAGTCAATCTGAGGGGTCACTCTCTGATAAGGAAAAATAACCGTTAAACCATTTTATCAAGGATGTTTATGTATTCACATATAGGATCCAAAAGTTAAAAACAGCCTCCACTTCCAGCCATGGAGTAATAGGGACCAGATTTACCTTCCCACCTGGAAAAAAACTAAAACACTGGCAAAATATATGAAACAACAGTTTTAAGATACTGGCCATTAGGTGATGAAGGACAGTGATCCCCAAGAGATAGGAAGCAAATGAGGCTAAATTCTACAATTGTCTCAGATTACTGCCTGGAGTTTCCAGGCCCAGTTAAGGTAGATGGAGCCCAGCAGAGCCCAGAAGACTCCCTGGGTTGAGAAGACATTGCTGAGTCTGGGAAGGCCAAGGCAGCTGGAGTTCCCTAGGTAGAGGACCAGAGACAAGAGCTGCAGAGATCTTCAAGGTCCCTCTTGGGTCATGAGCTGAGTAATGACCAGTGCCCACATGTTAGGATACTACCTAAGGCTGGAGCAAGAACTATTAGAAAGAACAATCCCCGAAGCTCACACAAGGCCAGAAATAGTGCATGCGCCCCCAGCCACAGTGGAAAACCTCATATTTCACAGGGCATTGATTACTAAGAAGGCTTTGCCTCAGGAGCAGGGAAACTTACCCTAGAGTAAATGCTGCCTAACAAAACTTAAAAGCAAGACCCTAAATAATCAAATGTTTCTCAGTAACTTAAATGCATCCCAGAATAAACTTCAGGAATATTTATAAGAATAAAACTATATCCTGTTTCCACTAAGGTAAAATGCACAATGTCTGGTATCTAATAAAAAATTACCAGGCATGCAAAGAAGCAAGAAAATATAACCCCAAATGAAGAGAAAAAAATCAATCAAAACCAGTCTTTTGTACACAGGACATTAAAAGAGTTATTCTAACTGCATTCTATATGTTCAAGAAGAGGAAAGATGGAGCATGTTAAGCAGAGACATGGAATATACGAGAAAGACCCAAAATGAACTAGAAATGAAAACTACAATGTCACAGATGAAAAATACACTGGATGGAACCAACGGCAGATCACACAGAAGAAAAGATTACTAAACTTAAAACATAGCTAGAGAAACTTCTAAAATAAAACACTGAAAGAAAAAAAAACCACTAAAAAACTAAGCAGAGTATCAGTAAGCCATGGGATAACTCCAAACAGTCTAATACATGTATAATTGGAGTATATGAATAAGAGCAAGATGACAGAAAAAATATTTCAAAGAATAATGGCTGAAACTTGCCAAAGTTGCTGAAAACTATAAACCCACATATCTATAAAGTTCAACGAACCCCAAGCACAAGAAATACGAAGAAAATCACACCAAAGTAAATTGTAATCAGACTGCTTAAAGCCACTGATAAAGAGAAAAATATTAAAAGCAGCCAGGGGTGGGGGAGTTAAAAACAAAAATCCAATTCATACACAATTTTACTGCATAGAAACTTGACACTGGATGACATTCAGCCAGGGGGAAAACAAAAAAAGTTCTAATATTCTTTTAAAGTTACTTTAAGCAAGAAAGTATATTCTGAACAATGGAAAAAACAAACAAACAAACAAAAAAAGGCACATATTTTGATGACATCTATCTTTGCTCCAGCTTTTAAGAGTAACTAAACTGAATGACACCCACGTACCCACCTGTCCCAAGTCAGAATCCAAATCTCCACCTCACCCTGGTGACCTGCCTCAGGGACAAAACCTAACACAAGCCCTGGTTCTGAGGGTACCTGCTTCTACCACCGGCCTCAATTCAAAGTAGACTGGGCAGCAGCGGACAGCAAGCGTTGCTTTTCCAGGACATGGAAGGTGAGCAATAGGCCTGACAGAGGAATCACAGTTTTAGAAAAAGGCACTGGTACTCAGCAAAAGCAATAAAGTAAGGGTACATGTTTCAAATATTTCAATTGCGTACCTTTTAAGATTTTTCCTGGAAAAAACGTAAGTTGTATTCATTACATTTTCACCAGATTCCACACATCCAGCTGGGTGGGGAGCGGGAAAAGGGAGGGAGAGGAAAGAAAGTCAATGTTTTATTAAACTTGTCACCAACAAAAACTCAACCGCCTTCAATTCTGGTTTGTAAAATATTTTCCCATAAAGATGTATTCTCTGGACAATGTTCTTGTCAATGACAACAAAAACAAAAATTTTGTCACTGTGTGGTCTCACCTCTCACTCTAGTTCTATCCACCTGTCATCTCCACCTGAGCAGCCCCCAGGAAGCCATTTGGGTTTTGGGCAGGAAGAATCTTAAAGCAGGGGGCCCCTGCTACAGGACACCTCTCTCTCTCCAGTTGAAGCACTGGGACCAGACCCAGCTGCCCAGGCTCCACTAGGATCCCTGCATCCCTATTCCCCAAGTTCGGACCTGGGTGACACCCAATGGCCAAGACTGCCTAATCCAGCCATAGGGCTGCCAAGAGACCGAGGACTCTGCTGAAATCTCCAGGCTCCTGCAGAACCTGGCTTTGCTCTGGGAACAGTCCACATTTGAGAACTTTTCTACACTTACTCTAGGACGTAGTTAAAACCAGGTCAGATTGTCACAGAGTGACTGTCATGCAAAGCTGCTCTTGGAAACACCTCCCTGTTTTATGTTCATATTTCTTGATACATATACACACATATAATTTTACATGTTACCATTTCATATTTACTGGGGAGAACACTCGACAGCATTAGTAGTCTTTTTTTTTTTACTATTATACTTCTGCCTAGCTACCCTCTCCCCATCTCACCCCATCCTTTCATCCTCAGGTAGTCCATTTTATTAATAACAAACCATTATGTCATTTCTATACCTCTTCCATGTTCACAGAATCATTATTACCAGTCACTACTCAATCATATATATCCATTTTACAAAATAGAGTGCTTATATTTTTCCTTATTTTGTCTCAATCAACTACTCATGAAAGTTAATTTGCATAGCATAAATGCATTCTTTTTTAGTAGATAGTAGATAATATTTACTGGTCTGAAAATATTAATACCATAATGCCTTTACCCAAACTCTGTCAATGAATATGTTTTATTTTAATTTTTTTACCACTACAAACAATGTTTGCAATAAACATCCTTGAACATACACTGTTATATCTATGCTCTCATTTCGTAAGGAACTGGGTCTCAGCCACGGATGGACGGACTGGAAGTACATGAGTCACCAGACTGCTTTCCACATGGCTGTGACAATTCACATTCCCACCAGCAGTACCCATATTCTGTAAGCCCATCAGCAATGGATATTGCTTTTTCCAGTCTGAAGGGAATAAAGAGATATCCTTTGTGGCCTTGTTACGCCACTTTAATTTGTATTTCTCTGTTAGTGAGCCTTTCCCTATATCTGTTGAACATGCAGATTTGCTCTTCTACAAACTGCCTTTTTGTATCTTTCGCTCATTTTCTTCTTCTTTTTTTTTTTTTTTTTTAAACAGAGTCTCACTCTGTTGCCTGGGCTAGAGTGCCGTGGCATCAGTCTAGCTCACAGCAACTTTAAACTCCTGGGCTCAAGTGATCCTCTTGCCTCAGCCTCCCAAGTAGCTGGAACTACAGGAATGCGCCACCATGCCCAGCTAATTATATATATTTATTTATTTTAGTTGTCCAGCTGATTTCTTTCTATTTTTTTAGTAGTGACAGGGTCTTGCTCTTGCTCAGGCTGGTCTTGAACTCCTGAGCTCAAACGATCCACCCACCTCGGCCTCCCAGAGTGCTTGGATTACAGGCATGAGCCACCACACCCGGCCCATTTTTTTCTTCTTTTGCTCTTATCAGTTTGGAAGGGATCATTGTATATGATATACATTAGCCTTCTCTTCCCTGTACCACAAATATTATTTTCTAGTTCTATCATTTGTCTACTCACTGACTTGCTCACTGTATCTTTTGTCATAAAAAAGGTCTATACGCAAACACAGTCAAATAGCTCTATTATCTCTTCAAAAGCTTCTGAGTTTCCAGTCTTGGGTCTTTCCCATTTCCTAGAATGTCCTCCTACATCTTCTTGTAGGAGTTTTATATTTTTACCTTTCATATTTAAGTACTGATTTCACTTGGAATTTATTAAAAGTGAGGGGTCCAATTTCATCTTCTTCCATACAGCTGGCTACCTACCCCAGTACCATTCATTCAATAATACGTTCGTCCCTTCAAGGAATCTACTGTACAACATGGTAACTGTAATTAATAAGAATATATACTATTCTTGAGAAATGCTGAGTGGATATAAAGTGTTCTCACCACAAAAATTGTAACTATATGAGATAATGTATATGTTAATTAGCTAGATTTAGTCATTCCACAATGTATATATACTTTAAAAAATCATATACATGATAAATATATACAATTTTATTTGTCAATAAAAAAAGGGTTCTTGGCCGGGCGTGGTGGCTCACGCCTGTAATCCTAGCACTCTGGGAGGCTGAGGCGGGCGGATCGTTTGAGCTTGGAAGTTTGAGACCAGCCTGAGCAAGAGTGAGACCCCGTATCTACTAAAAATAGAAAGAAATTAATTGGCAAACTAAAAATATACATAGAAAAAATAAGCCGGGCGTGGTGGCCCATGCCTGTAGTCCCAGCTACTTGGGAGGTTGAGGCAGGAGGATTGCTTGAGCCCAGGAGTTGGAGGTTGCTGTGAGCTAGGCTGATGCCACGGCACTCTAGCCCAGGAAACAGAGTGAGACTCTGTCTCAAAAAAAAAAAAGTTCTTGTCCAATCTCAATACTTCTCAGCCTCCTTAATGACATTTTCGTACTATTGCCTTGAGTGTCTAATTTTCTTGAAAATTATTTAAGTAATATACAATAATAAATAAATAAAATATCCTTCTCACTGAAATATCACCTAAGGTCATATATTAAATTGCTTTACATCCTCAGGCCTATTTCTGGTTTCTCTGTTCTGGTCCACTAATTTATTTGTTTAGTCCTGTATCGATATCATATTGATTTGATAAACAGTAGTGTTATACTATCTTTCTGACACGTGGTGAGACAAATGCCCTCTCAATTATTATTCTCTTTTTTTCGTACTTCCTTGGCTGTTCCATCAGCATTTATTCTAGTAAACAAAGCTGAGATTTCATCCAATTAAAAAAACATACACACCCTTAATGGGATTCTAACTGGAAATTAAATTGGTATGTTAATTTTTAGAACATGATATATCTTTCCTTTTGTTCAGAACTTGTTCTACAACCTTCAATAAGATTTTCTACTCTTCTTCATAAAAGCCCTGTGCCTTTCTTATTAAATTTACTTCAATGCATTTTACAGGCTTTGCACTGTGAATAGAGTATTTTTCCTCTTTCCACTTCTAAGTACTTACTGCTAATATAAAAAAAGACAGATTTCTACATATTTCCCAATATCCAGCCACCTTATCAATTTTTTTAAATTGACAGTATTTTTTAAATCTCTTGGATTTTCTAGAAATATAATCCTACCATAGTTATTTTTATCTTCTTTTCCAATCTTCGTCATTTCATTTTCCTGCACCTACTAACACCACTAAGAACAATAACAGTGATAGCAAACACCTACCTGGTACCTGATTTTAATTGAAAATATGTTTAGAGTTACCGTTTGGTAAAAAATGTGTTATGGGGTTTAATAAACAACTTTTAATAATAAACTTTAAGTAAATAACTACTTTTCTTGGTCCTGAAACTGCCTGAGCCAAAGTGTCATTTCCCACATTCCCTAGTGGTCTTCAAAGCCTAACCCATTCAGAGTCATATGTCATCCACACCATGCTTGGGCCCTCCCTAGCCCTGCTTGGCTGGGACTGTTAGTGGCAGAGCTGACCTGTGCCCTCCTGTTTGGCCCAACCCTGGTCTATGTCATCGTCTTTATGCATAGGATGGTCCCGAAGCCATGGAGATTAGCAGACATTCTTTTCCGAGAACACTCTGGCCACAACATTGCCTAGGCTTATCTTGTTGGGCTTAGCTTCTTGCCTGCCTGTAGACAATAAACCTATCTTGTCCTTGCTAATTCTGCTGACTTTTCAGATTTGACCACTGCCACTCCCACAAGTTAGTCCAACCAAACTTGTCCTGGTGTCTAATTCTGTCACAACAGGTTGCTTCATTCTTGAGGAGAATAAAAGCAGTAAAAGTACTTTATCTTTGGCTTTAGGACTATGACCTCCATATACATGTCTATCTAGCAAAAAAACACTCACTAAAAAGTTTAACTAGCAAATTTTTTAAAAGTTAAATTTATCTAAGAGAAAATGGCTATCACTTTAATCTCATGACTTCCAAACTTGTCTGCACATTAGAATCACTTAGAAATCTTTTTCAAATTCTCAAAGCCAGGCCACCCACCCCAGACCAATTAAACTACAATCTCTCGGGTGGGACCCAGGTACCAGTATTTTTCTGAAGCTTCCCTGGAGGTTCCAATGTATAGACAATTTCAAGACCACTGCTCTGATCAGAACTCACTGAGCTGAAAAGACATATCACAAAACGAGAGCAGAGACATTCCCACTCCGCCATCAGACCTCTAAATCAAAAGCTGTGAAACACACCTGGTGTGAGAAGCAAAGACCCATCTGGAGTAAAACTGAGTCTACGAAAGAATGACTTCATGCTGTCATCATGAAACATCCGGTAACTTCTTGCCTGTTGCATACAAAGTTTAAACATTATTCTAAATCTTTACACTCACCATAAAGGCTTAACAATTTCTATATGTTTCTATGTTTTTCCTTACATATTGTCCCATTTATTATTGACATAATGAAACTGAAACATATGAAAAATCAAATAATTATGTAAGACTGCATGAGTAATCATTCATGAAAACTGATCACCAATTTTTGTTAAGTAAAGCTGTATTTGTGTATGTAGCTATATATGTGTGTATGGGATATATAATTATTTTTTAAAAATCTGTAAAAAAACACACCACAATATCAACAGGGGTTTGTCTTGGGAACGAGACTAGGGAGACAGTGGGAAGATGATTAGGAGATCTTTGCTTTTGACCTTTGTGTACATATTTAGAATTTCCAACTGAATGCACACTTTTTAAAAAGAAATTAGTGGATTATTAAACTGGTAATCATATAATCTTTTCAAACAACAATTCTTGAACACCTGTGTGGAACAGTTCTTACTACCATTTATTGACACTTTATAAACATTAAGCATTTAACTCTCAAGAACACAAAAATATCCTTACTTGAAGATGTGACCTCTCAGCGCCCGTCAGCTCGCAACCCACACTGCCCCTACCCTGGCACCTCGGAGAAGATCTGCACCAAGTCCCTTTCTTGCTCAAGTGTCTGCTTAGGTGATTCCTAAGTCATAGTCTTGATTCCTCTAGGACTAGGGTCCTATTTCCATTTGCCAATTCTTTCAAAGAGCAAGGTCCTTCCTATTCCTAAATATCAGCCCTCTGGCTGGGTCTCTGCTATCTGCTACCCGAGTTCTCTATCTACTTGTCAAGATGGTGCACTGCCTGCTGTCAGACACATGCAATGCTCAACCCACCTGCCTTCTGCTGCCCAGTGCAGGGATCTTCCCAGATCAGTAGTGAATGACCTTTCTACGGCTGGGACTCACAGAGGCCCTGCCTGCCTCAAGCTGAATGAATAACACCACTGAGTAGGGCTGAGGCACCCACACTTTTAATGCTTCCCAGGTGATTCCACAGCACAGCCAGGGTTAGAAATCACTATCCTCCATCATCAGCTCGGCCCTGGGCCCTGGAAACACTCCCTTACCACACAGACCAGCCACCAGACTGTGCCTTGACTGTCTGGGAGGAAGCCTTCCTCCAGTCCAGGTGTCAGGTCTTGGAGGCCAGTGACCCAGCTGTGGAAGTACAGAAGGAGGTCATGACTTCCTAGTCTCAATGCAAGGGATTGTCAAAATATTTCATACCTCTCCTTCAGCCCCTATTCCAGACAGCATCTTTGAAACATTAAAAGCCACACGTTTCTTCTGCGTGCTGTACACTCGCAGCACCCTGAATAAAAAACAAACATCTGATTTACCACTTCTAGTAAATTAATTATGTTTCACATGAAAACAATCTGTCACCAACACTGAAGACTACCTAAACAATTTTCAGCCTGCAAAACTTCAGACATAACTGAGTAATTATGACAAAAGCAATTATCAACAACCTAAAGGGAATTACAGTGGGGAAATACATCATCATTTTAAAAAAATGTTTCATTGAATATTTTGACTTCTCAAGACATACTTTAGGTCCAGTCTTACTTTTCAAGTCTTGGACATTTGGCCCAGTGGCAATTTGTATGACTGTAGTGAAGTTTATTTTGTGATTTATAAGAGTAAGGAAAATATCAGCAGGTCAGTTTAGTTGTTGATAAGTCATATTACTTCTACTAACTAATCACTATTTTACTCCTGATTGCCTGAATAAAACATATCAGAAAATAAATGGCATGTAGAATGCAACAGGAGATTCTTTGAAAAATAAACACTAACTCGTCCATATTGCTTTTATTTCAGATCCATCTTAAATCCAATTTTAATTAAAAGTAGTTGGATAAATATTCCAAAGGACTATTCTAACTGTTAAGTAATATACCTGCCACTCTTGATTTTTTTTAACTCCTTGTTCCAAGAACACAATTAAATGCAATTATAACAGTAACACGGCAATAAGACTTCCTTTCAGAAAAGATAAAAATCGTTTATTTTTACATCAATTTAAATAGTCATTAAAATCACTGTATCAGAAACTATAATCAAAACTGAAATAGCCCAACTTTCCCACTACCTCTTCTTGATTAAGTCACATTCATAAAAGATTTTTTAAGTCTCCTGTGAAATCAAATGTATTTCAAAGTTTATTTGATGTTAGAAAGCTCTTTCTATACTTAACTTACCCATTCAATACAGATTTACTAAGTACTAACTTCATTTAAGGCACTTGCCCTCATTAGTTTCCCACTTCTTATGTTATAACACGTACGGTCACATGTTCATATGTTGAAAACAAGAACAAAAGAATCAAAGCTAAACTATGATACATCTTGGTTAAATTGGGATAAATATACTTCTGCAGATAATTCCAAGTAAATATAGACAAAGACAACTTGCCAAATACTAAAGTACCTGTCACAGCTCAGAGTAGCAATATATTGACCCAAAGGATCCCAGGTTACTCCTTGTACATAACTTTTATGTTCATTAAAAATTGATATCTTTTGTCCTACAAAAAAAGCACACAACAGTGTTACCAAAACCTATTTGAGCACAAATGCTATAAAGTACAACTTAGTGTTCCCTTTATACCGTTCCATCATTCAGCAGGTGGTACCTGATTGAGTGGCAAACCCTGTGCCAGGCCCTTGAGACAGATGACTTCACACAGTCCCACCCTGAAGCAGCTCAGGATTAGACTCATCAACAGGCAAGTCCCACACAACCCCGGACTGTAGGGGGAGGGCAGCTGATGAAGCAGGGGTGAAGGTCAGGAAGAATCGAAGGGGGAGGGCAGCTCCCTCTCAGGTCAGAGAAGACCACAGTTCGCTTCCCCAGGTCACACAAGATGAAGCAGGGACCAGAGCACAGGGAGATGAGGGTATCCTAAGGAAGTCTGTAGGGTGAAAAGACAGCTCCGCACAGCAAATTGGGAACAGTGAAAAGTGACAGCACTGCCACGGGGTAAGGCAGAGGGCCGAGAACAGCAAGCTGAGGAAGGGAGGAGGAATGTTACAGAGAGCTGTGTATAGGGCAAAGGCTCTGGCTACTCCAGGTATGTGGGCTGAAAGGAACACAAAGTTAAGAAGTGATCTGCATTTTAGAGATGAAGCTGAGGTTTAGAAAAGATGGCAAAAAGGGTTACTAGTGAGGAGGTGACACAGTAGACCAGGCAAGAAACGACAAGGTCCTGAACTAGCGTGATGTTAACAGGGACAGAAGAGGGACTTCGGAGGAAATGTTAACAGATAAAACCAGCAGCACAGATGGCACCTGAATAAAAAGAGGAGGGAGTTATGAGGCCTTGGCCATTCTTAACCAGTTCAGTATGGCGCTCACTGGCCGCGAAACCTTGCCCACAGCTGGCACTCATAGTCCGCACGATAGTTTGTGCTGTGCATTGACGACGAATCTGTTTTGCTCTTGTGCGATGAGGAGAGCTTTAAAGCACTGAAAGCTTGTTTTACTTTACAGGCAGCTTTAGGAAAATAACTATAATAACTCCTGTTAAGGACTTGTTAAAAGGTCACAGATTCGTAGTAACCTATTAGCTGAATGTACACACTGCAACTGCAGAGATAAAAGCTGTAAAAGTAAAAGCTTTTTGGCTGTCGACTGAAGTCGACGCTCGGCTGTGGGTGTTCATCTGTGGCTGTTGACTATAGTCAACACTGGTACCGAAGTGGTTAAAAAAATCAAACAGCAAAGCCCTCCCCTCTAAGATGGGGCCTCACTCACTTCCCAGCCCCTCACCTTCCGTTCCCTCAGCCCCTCAGCCCACTGCAATGTGGCAGTCATTGTTCACAGCCCGCTAAACTGCCTGCCCTCAGGCTGCCAGTGACCAGACTGTACAAAACTCCACACACACGTGTCAGTCTAACTCCTCCACACACATCCCACCCTCCCTGTGCCCTGAGGGTATTCCTCTCCCCTTGAAACTTTCAGGAAATCTGCCAGGGTTAAGGTGGTTGGGCTTGAGAAGAGGGTATGACCCTGACAAGTGAATGGGGGGGTGGGAGAGGTCGATGAGACCCCACTAGAGGTTGGACAGGATGATTTTGCAGTGGCCCAATCTGCAGGGCTGAGGGTTTTTAACCAGCTGTGCTCAGCTTAGGGCCAGAAAATTACAGGTGCACTGTGACATGGATCCCAGGCTGGGGTTTGTCCTGGTGACTGAAATGGAAGAAAAGGGGTCAGAGGGGACTGTGTTGGCAAAGGACCAGGCGGGGAGCAAGCTGGAGAGGAAACATGACAGGCCAGAAAGGGACTGACAGATCAGGAGACAGAGGGCTCAGGACACTTGGGGGCTCTGGGAAGAAGAGTGTGAGAAGGTGTAGATGTCCGAACTCTGTGTGTGGTTCTGGTGAGAGAGTGGGACGTCTGCCTGAGGCTGACACTGATAGAGCAGTTAAAGTAACAGAGGTTTCGGATGGGGCCTTGGTTTCCACATGCCCTGCCAAAACTGCTCTCCCAACGGTGTCCTTAACCTCAGAATACAGCAACAACATACACCTAGTTGCCAAAACGCCTGGAATTATGACCAATCCTATCAGTTCTTTCTTCAGATTATGTTCCAATGGAACCTTCTCCACCCCTCTGTCATGACCCCCGAGCCTAAGCCTCATCCCTGCTCCCCTGAGTTTGGTTACACCAAGGACAGCTCCCCTGCCACCTCCTGTCCTCTCCTAGTCTATTTGCCAATGCCACCCAGAGACATGCCTTTAAGACATAAATAAAATCATGTTACTCGATTGTCTAAAACTCTTCCGTGGCAACCCATCACACCTGGGATAAAATCTAAACTCCTTCCCATGGCCCACAGCCTGCATGACCCTGCCCCTCACCTCCTCCCAACCTCAGTCCTTCCAGCCACCCTTGTTTATTCCATTCCATTCTCATCCCTGGACTCACAAGCGACTCCTGCCACAGGAGCTCCGCACTTGCTGTTCCCACAGGCCAGAACCTACTTCCCCAGTAACACCCATGGTTTGTTCCCTGACTTCATTTGTGTCTCTGCTCAAACACCAAATGCTCAGAGCTCTCCCTGAGAGCCCCTTCACAGTGGCCACTTGATGTTACATCCATGGTGTTTTGTCTGCCGGCCCTACTACAATGTAGCCATTTCATTCCTGTTGTTTCCAGCACCACAGCAGCACGAAGAAGCGTGATGGCCGAGGTCGGTTACAAGAGATTTAATGGGGTGTTGGATGGATTGCCCACAGACACTGAAATTATCCAGGACAATGGCCAGATCTGGAATAGACAGGAAAACAGTGACACTGGTCCTCCAACTAGCCAGAAAGCTGAGGACTGAATAGAAACAGTATGGCAGAGAGAAGGCAGGACAGAGCGGGGTTAGCTGGATGGCACAAAACTAACAAGAACAGAGACTTTCAGAGAGAATGAAAATAGGATCAGTGCAGTACTGCACTGGCTGCGACTCCCTGGCCAGGGCACTTGGGTTGTGGGAGAATTAGCAGCAAGAGGTTTGGTTTGGGGAAAAAAAAATTTTGAGTAAAGGACTGCAGGGGATAAAAATGGCTAGGAATAAGCCAATACTGGCTTTTGGCATTTTGCTGCTATTTTTATATCATTTTAACTTCTCATATGTCTACTGTCTCCCCAGTTAGAGAACAGAATGTTCTGGCAACAGAATGTCCTTGGCTTTCCTTGGTCTCCTAAAATGGAAACCTGATCCACCTACCCCATTAGCTAGCACACAATGCCCTATTAATTATAAACCACTTGTTAATCTTTCTAAGATCCTAAGCACCATGAAGGCAGGGACCAGGCCTGTCACTACGTCTGTATCCCCAGCCACATGGGACCTGCCTGCCTCAGCACTACTAACTCACAACGCCACTGCTAAGCCTTTTGCATTCCCACTGAGGCCCTAAAAACTGAGTTGGATCCATGGCATATGGGACTAATCCCTATCCTGTAGAGCTGACCACCTATTTTAGCTCACCAAAGAAAATTTTTGTGTTGCTTTTAAAGTTAAAGCAGGTTAGGCTTTTTTAGATACTTAGAATATTCCTTCCTGCTGATAATAACAAAAACATATCATTTACCTTTACTGACATCCCATATGATGGCTGTGTTATCCACAGAGGCAGAAGCCATTAAATTTCCATCAGTTGCCCAGCAAATATCATACACATCTTCTAAGTGGCCCCTAGAATCCAAAGAAAAAGGGACAAAAAGCAATTATTGATTCAAAAATGGAAAAATTATCCAAAATTTAAAGGCAAACTCAGGGACCATGCATTTACATAGTACTCCAGAAATTTCCACTGGAACTATAGCTGTAGCTATAAACAACTACTCTCAAGAATATTTGTATCTTTAAAATTGGCTCATTTTTATTAAGGAAAATTTTATAGCAGAAACTAAAAAAAATCCATTTTCATTATGTTTTAATCTTTTAACTATTGTCTTATGACTGTCTTACAGTCAAAAGAAGTAAAAGTTTTAAGTTAGATATAAAAGTCAAAAAGCAGGCTGGGCATGGTGGCTCTCTCCTATAATCTCAGCACTTTGGGAGGCCGAGGCAGGAGGATTGCTTGAGACCAGGAGTCCAAGACCAACCTGGGCAACACATCAAGACTCCATCTCTTAAAAAAAGAGTACATTCCGATCATAAAAAGAAATCATTCCCACAGCCCCCAAGTTACCTCAGAGTTTTTACAACAGCCCAATTCTCCTTGTTCATCTGAGCCTCGTCTTCGTCCTGAAAGGCAATCTGTTCTGGTTCCTTGTTGTCATTCACCTTCCACAATAGGATGACAGCATCTGTGGAGTGATCCAATTAAAAATGAGCCAAGCTTCATTGCATGCCCCATCATTTATGAATTTTTAGGGTTTTAAACAACATTTATGTTCAATGGACACAACAGCCACATTGATTTACTTCTGTGAATTTGAACAGGAAAAGTACGTTTGTTGAACTAAAACTCCAAAATCAAAATACAGATCAGAACTATACAAAGTCATCTTGAACAGAAGGGTCCTCAGGCCATCAAAACACCACTGCAAAGTGACTGGCTATATTAACAAATATAAAGGCATAACCTGTAAGTAACTAAATAACCCTCCCCCCCAAAACAGCAAAGAGCCACCAATGCAAGGGTTGGCAAACTTTTCTAGCTGAATAACCGTAAGTCACCTTACGTCTTGATGCCTCAGTTTCCTCACTTCCTCATAGTGCTGTTGTGAAGCTTAAGTGTGTCAATATGCACAAAGCACTTACAACACAGTAAGCCCACGTCAATCTTAGCTATTAATATCATTATGGACACAATAGATACTTTAGCCTGATGTCACCAATTGTCTGAGTCTGCTAACTCCTCACATTCTGGCTCCACACTTACCATGTAGCCTTCTGACCGTGACTTGACTTCCCTTTTAGGGATGTCCACAGGAGAGTAAATGAATAAGTTGTATGGACATATGTATTTCAATTCTAAATTAACCAGAGTCCTGGCTGCACATATTAACATGGAAGCTGGGTTAAGATGAGATTGGCTCTGACAGGTAAACACATTCTATGGCTTCTGGGCCTCCAAGGCCAAAGGACTTTGTAAAATGAGGGCTGCCACTTGTTACCTTACATGAGACAGGTTGTGACCAGCCCTGGGCGACTCTCTCACTCCCCACCTTTCCCTCTAGACACATGTACACACAAACTCCGGGTATCAGGGCAATGAACTCAACCAGGTCTCTTCCTCCTCGTGCAAACAAAAACTGAGATTTCTGGTTTATTTTATACTGGTTTCTAAACTGTTTTAAAGTATAGTAAAAAGGTTTACTTTTTCTGTATAGTTTTATCCCATATAAGCACAGGCAGAAAATATGAATCAATCTACTCCCACCAAACAAGCACAAATTACAAGGCCATTCATTAAAGATACTCCCAAAGCCAACTGATTACCTAATTACACAGAGACACGATACTAACTCTGATCACCACAGATATTAAATAACAACCAAACAAGGACAGAATAGTTGCTTTGGGACCCAGACAGAATGGCAAGCACCTTTCCTACTTTTTCTACTGGGAAGACCTACAGGTCTTTTGCCTTCTATCCCTTCATTCTGACACACTCCCCAGAACATTATATTACCAAACTATCTAAAGGACAGAGTGAGAGGGTCAGCCATACCTAAAATAAAAAGGCACAGGCTCAAATCGTGTCTCATGATTTGACATGAGACACACAGATATCTGGTTTCTAGAAAATTTCTGAAGTACAGCAACACTCACCATCTCCTCCTGATGCTAAAATGTCCCCAGTTGGAGAAAAACGCACGACATTGACAGCTTTAGTATGACGAACAAGATTGGACAAAAATTCCACTATGGCTTTTCCATCTGGTCCTTTTTCTACCTTCCAGATCTGTTGATACCAAAACATGCACTCAAAAAACACATAGCACCTACTATCTTGTTCCTACTAAACACCATGCTCATTTTCAGGAAAATAATTTAGTTTTTCTTTTGAAATGTAAAATGAAGGAACCACTCCTATCTAAAACATAAATCAATACAGTCCCATTGTCGCTGTGCTCCCTACCTCTTTCTAGAGCAAACTGTTACCCAATAGGAACCTAGATCAGGATTCTGAAACATTGGGCACCCCATTAGGACAATGTCCAGAATATCAGTCAAATAAGAAAGCGGCTCTCTTTTACTTTCATTGTTCACCGGAGGCCCTGAGAATTTAGCATTCTGGACTAGATAACAAAGTAGTTTGAGTTAGTTGACGGTCTGAAATAAAAGAATGAGGACTGCTGCTTCAAGCAGTGCTTCCCGGTGCCTATCTCAGCTCCCATATACCCTGACGGCGGTGTCCACGCCTGCAGACGCCAGTCTGTGGATCCTGCCGGCGGTCCCATGCTGGAAGTCCAGGCTGTACACCGGCTCCTTGTTGTGCCAGGCTATTTCGCACGTGATGACTTTCATGCTCCTGCGTCTGGAGGGGCCAAAAATTTCCTCGGGCAGCGTTCTTTTTCCAAAGACAGAGGAAAGCTGCAAAATGCTGGTAATGAATTAAATAACAGTATTATAGCAGCAAAGGGTTATAGAGCGCTTACTATGAGCTAGGAACCCTGCTAACCATTAAAATGCACACTGCATTGGGAAAGAATGATAATGTCACCTGACGTGAACACCTCACAAGCTTCACCTAAAATGCTCCTTGAGCAGTGGCTCCCACGACTTCAGGATTCTCCTGCTACAGCCGGAAGGGCAAAAGGAAGCACCCAGGGTAGAGACCACTCAGGGGCCCCAGCGGGCTGCGCGACTCGGCCCCGCTGAGTGGGGGTTGGGGACGCGCCGGGAGAGCCGGAGGAGGGGCTGACCAAGGGAGGGGTACCTGAAGGAGGGGCCGGGGAGGAGGCCGCCCCGGAGGGGTCTTCCGGAAGAGGGGGTTCACGGGGGAGGGGGTCTCACGGGGGAGGGAGCCGCACAGGGAAGGCGACCCCACTTCCCGGGGACTAGGCGTGGGCCCAGGAAGCGGCCCAAGAGCTGGCGGGAGGAGGCCGCGCAGGGCCGGGGCCGCACCGGGCCGGACGCCTGGACCACGCCGCTCTGGAGCTGTCTCAGGCCCCAGCGGTCAGACCTTATCTTTCCCTCCCGCCCCAGCCGGGAAAACCGCGGGGTCGCCGGGGCCATCCCTGGGAAGCCGTACCTGAGGGGACGCGGTCAGTCCGCGGCGCCGTCACCTCCCGCCGCCTCGCGCGCCGCTTCCCGCGCGCCGCAGGCCCCGCCTCAAGTGGGCGGGGTTCCACCGGCGCCCCGCCCCCTGTCGGGCGGAGTCCGGGCCGCCTCCCGCCGGCTTATTGATTCCTGCCAGACCCGAGCCCCGTGCAAGAACGGGTGAGTTCTTGGATTCACTCGTTCAATCACTCATTCCCTTGTTGATTCATTCTTTCAGCAAGCATTTACCGAGCATCTGCTCTATATTAGACCCTCTGCTGGCGCTGGATACTTAGTGGAGAGGAAACCCAACCAGGTCTCTTTCTCCTTCTGCAAATAAAAACTGAGATTTGTTTTTCATATATTGGCTTCCGGAACATTTGGAGAGTTCAAAGCTGTGGAACTGTTCAGTGCCTAAAGCTTACATTATAACTCTATTGCTAGATGTGGCTATAAACACTTTTTAAAAATAGAATTGGGCATTTTAAAGCGTAGGCAGAGAGAGAAACAGCAGGCGTTTTTAAATGGGGTAAACTTCCAAATGATACCTAATTTATCTGTGAACTTCCAAGAAGGCCAGGAAACAAATACCTCAGGATGCACAGCTTTTACTTGACAGAAAGGAACACACAGGTTCCTCTAGGAGCCAACTTTTCCAGGCATTTTTGGAACAAATGGACATGGATTCTTATGTAAATACAGGTTGATGCTTTTAGCCAGTTTTTATGAAAGGTATAGAAATTGTCTGCAAGTCAGTGTGTCATGTTGACAAAAATGGCTGTATGCTCCTTGAAGCCCAGTTTCTATGGGAAACTAGAATAATGTAATCTAGACATGTAGCTTTTAGATGTTTTCTCTTGTCATGGCTAGGATGTAGAGAGCTTTGGATGGGGAATGCCTGTATACTTTAGATAAGCTGGCTGTTTTAAAAGTACAGATTCCTGGCCCCCTGATTCAAAATACCCAGCAGAGGGGTCCAGGGGCCTGCGTTTTCATAAGCTCCCTGGTAAATCTGATAATCAGTCTGTTTTAGAAAACATAGGATTCTTTGTCTTTTTTTTTTTTTTTTT
>VBSM01000272.1:106278260-106297538 GCA_008086735.1 Cheirogaleus medius | reverse complement strand
TCGGCCTCCCAGAGAGCTAGGATTACAGGCGTGAGCCACCGCACCCGGCCCCCAGGTAAGTCTTGAAGTCCTGGCCTCAAGCAATCCTACTGCCTTGGCCTCCCAAAGAGCTGGGATTATAGGTATGAGCCACCACACCTGGCTGAGAAAAAAATTAAAATGACCAATAAAACATATGAAAACATGTCAACCTGAGGCAAAAAAGAAAAAAAAATGCAAGCTTTTATTTTTTCACATACATTAGCAAAAATAAATTTGATGGAGATCTTGAAGGAAGGAAAAAAACACTCATATTTTTATTACTCATAACAGTATAAATTATTGCAACCTTCCTTAGATGGCAACATTTATTAAAATGTACACAACATACACTCTTTTGACCTATTAATACTCACTGCAAAGAATTTACACTGTGGATACATCTGAAAAAGTAGGTGTGGTATGTATTTACTAATTTTCACAGTATAGCTTTATAATGCCAAAAAACTAGAAATATATGAGCATTAGGAACATATTCATATCATGGAATGTTATGAAGCCTTTTGAAAGAATGATATGCAAATGTCAAGTTACCAATCCTATATGGTACACCTTTGTGTAAATATTGATTCAGTATTTTCTGGGAGGACATACAAAAATCAATAGTGGTAACCTTTAGAGAGGTGGTGGAGAAAGTCTTTTATATAGTTCCATTTACATTTTTAACTGGAGAACTACTCTGCTTCCCCATCCCCATCTCTGCATGTCCCAAGAAACGGGCCATCCTGAGTTTGTCTCATGAACCTGAGTTCACTGTCTATAAATACTCACCAACAGAAGACATGGATCAATGGTTCTCAGCTCGGATGGCACAATGGAATTAACCAGGGAAGCCTTAAAAAATACTGTTATCTGGATCCAACCCCCAAAGACACTGACTTATTTAGTATGGGGTGCAGCCTCACTTCGGGAGGTTTAAAAACTCCTCAGGTGATTCTAATATTCAGCCAGTGGTGGGAACCACCAGGACAGATCACTTAAATGATTCCTCAATGTCATGGCCCAAGTGTAAGAGGGCTGTGTGATAGCAAGAATCAAGTGTCTGAGACCATGGGTAGTGTCACCAGCAGGACCTGCCACGTAAGGAATTTGAGGTCCAAAGGAAGAACAGGCCATACCACTCCTGCTCCGTGCACTCACTCAGCTTTCACTAATTTTGTAGCCTTAGCTAACTAAAGTCCTGTTTGTAGAGACTGTGGACTGTTTTAGTATACTCATATGTATCCTCATATGTTTTTTACTTTAAAGTAGTAAATATGAGTTTAAGCAATACTGCCCATACCACTCTCACACTAGCCTTTTACAAATTTAACAAAAAAGATAGGTTTATATACCATGAAAGCCCATGTTGTTGTCCTGTTAAACAAAAGTTGTTATATCTGAAATTGTTAGCCACTTTTTCAAAGTCTCATATTTCGTGAATATTTCAATATTTTTTAAAAGGTGAAAATTTTGTAAGTACTTGCAAAGAATCAATTCAGCAAACAAGTTTCTCTTAACTACTCCTATGATTAAAATTTCCATCAAGCCAGATAACAGCCATAAAAAGTACATTTTTGCAAGAATATAGCTGACCAAAAGGATGGGAAAAATAGCAAATTCCATAAAAAACCATTATATAAACTTAAATATGAACAAACTTACATATACCTTACATAGCTGCTATTATTTAGGCAAGGTTTCTCTAGATTAAATGATTTATGCAAAGAAGTATCTTCTTGAGTACAGAACACACACATACTCCCTCTTGAGAAAGATGAGCTTAGCCTTAGAGTCTTAAGTCTTAGTCTTTGAAACATAACTTGTAATTAACATAGTAAAATGAGCTCAACTTAAGGGTATAATGGATACTTTTTTAGTTTTAAAAGAATTTGAGATTAATATTGAATTCTTTAAAAGTAATATCTGAAGAGTTAGCCATCATATATTTTTATTTTATTAAAAGATATTTTAAAATTTGGGTAATTACAATCGTGACAGAAAACCAGCTTCATACCAAAAATACACTTTCAATTACTTTATCAAGCAAATAAAAAACAATCTTCACTTATTTGCTCTTTCCAGAAGTTAATGTACAATAAAAATTTAACATAAGACAGACATGTGATTAAGTATACATACAAAATGAACATGTACTGAATGTTCGAAAACAAAAGTAAAAATAAATAGCAATGATAAAACTTTGGAAAAAATAATGTGCATTTTAGTTGTGGAAAATATGACTCTTAATTATATATACAGTTATACTTAATAGAAAGCCATCTTTAAAATTGCACAAAACATGATACCAATAAAGTATAATATTTTATGGCATATAATACTATATTCCTAGGGAAGTTTGTTCCTTAAGTCCAGGATATAAAACACTTAGGTCTGTAATATAATAAAAGGTAATGTAGTATTGTTCGAGAAAGACTGTCTTCCTCACCTCACATTAACCTGTAGTAATCCTACAAAAGCCTGTACAGGAAATTTCACAAAAAGAAATATTAAATAATTATTGCACCCACTTCATGCTGATTAAACAGCCAAAAATGGGCTTCAAAGTAAACTTGATGGTCATTTAATATTTAACAACTTTTATATTAAAGACCATTTCTCTGTTCTATAAAAACACTTGTTTAACCATGATTGGCAATCTCAGCATGAGAAAATCCTGGCAAAATGGAGTTGGCTTTTGTTTACCTTATTTTCATGAATAAAATACTTTAAGAGATAAGAATTTATAGAAAAGAAAATTAATGCTAATTCACTTACAACCAGAAGTCTTATCAGGAGTGTTATTCATTATTTAAAAACCCTATTTAAACTCCTTTATAAGAAAATCAAAGGTAACATCTCCACCTGTATTATGGCACAGCCCTCTCAATTCAGAGAAAAATACACTTTGGGGTACCAGAAAAAATTGCACAAAGCTTAGGGGCAACCTGAAAAGCTCTTGGTGAAAAACACTTATGTACTCTAGGGCAATAAAAAAATATGTGCAGACTTAATTACAAATATTTACATTCAAAACAGAATCATGAGTTAGCGGCAGCTGCTCAATACCAACAATTTATAGGTATTTCAAAAGGTATGATAATGTGTCCACAGTGTTTGTGTCCACACTTGAATGCATAGATTACAGGAAAGATTATGGTTCTTCAGTCTGTTACCTATCATATTTACAAAACAAAATTGTTTACCATTTGAAAGCTGCACGATTAAAAGAACTGAGCAAATATTTTATTATCTTACATGAAATATACCTTAAGTACTACTGATTTCAGTCATTTGTTCGACAACTTGTCCTAAAATCTCATCAACTACATCAACATCATAATTCACTTGCTGAAGATCAAGATCAGGCACAATCATAGCCAGCAGTTGTCCTACATTAACTCGAAGAGATCGAAGTTTGATGCTGCAAATACAAATATTAAATTATATTAGATTAGATAAGCATTATAATACAGGTAAATAGTCACATAAAACTTAAAAATTAAAAGTGAAATATTAAAACCAAATCTCTTTAGAATGAGAAACAATTACACAAAAAGAAAAGCAAAATTTCCCCTAGAGCAACAAGTGGTCCCCAACCTTTTTGGCACCAGGGGACTGGTTTCATAGAAGACAATTTTTCCATTTTTGGGGGGCAGTGTGCCACAGCAGCAGTGATGCCAGCCGCCACCCTATTCCTAAGTTTCATGAAAGACAATTTTTCCACTGGGGGGAGGGGGGTGTGGGTTGTGTGTGTGCAGGTGGCAGTGGTGTGGGTGGCGGAGGTCTTCGATGCCAGGGTTCGGGACCACAGGTCTATAAGACATCCATAAGAG
This sequence comes from Cheirogaleus medius, assembly GCA_008086735.1. Classification (NCBI taxonomy): domain Eukaryota; kingdom Metazoa; phylum Chordata; class Mammalia; order Primates; family Cheirogaleidae; genus Cheirogaleus; species Cheirogaleus medius. Next base: position 106,293,684 of record VBSM01000272.1, on the reverse strand, counting down.
GAAAAAAAATGGTTCTGTAGTCAAATAAGCTTACAAAACCTTGGGTAGAATAATGGCAGATAAGCTTTTTTATACTGAAAGACTTCTCTGAACCTATTACATGCTCAAGTTCCTGACAATCCATTTTACCCTGTATTTACAGAGAACACTGTTTTGTTGAAAACATTGGGAAACCCTAGACTAAGATGATCATTAACATTCATTCCAAGTTTATGAATGTCAACATTCTATACTCTAAAAAAAAAAAAAAAAAAAAATGCCAAAAAGCACTTAAGCAATAAATACCTGAACTATATGGCAGCCTTTGCCTTTAAGATTGTGTTAGACACATGGAATGAGTGTTACAGTTGTTCTTCTTCCTTACCCCCACAATACTGTAAGTCCATATTTAATTCAGATACTGATTTTTCTAGGGTAGAAATCTCTGAAGGCATCATGATGCTTATCCTTGGTTGACAATGCAGAAAAATGTGATTTTGAGCATGTTAGTTTTGTAAGCTTTCATTGTAAGATTAATTCCATTGGGTCTTTGATAAAACTTTACATCATTACCCATGCCATTTATTATCCAAGCTTTCCACTCATCTTCAATCAAGGGCCTATGATTTAAATTCCTTTCTGCTTTGCTTTCCAGAAGTTACTAGCCATTCTATGTCCTATCAAGAATATCCTCTTTCGGCCGGGCACAGTGGCTCATGCCTGTAATCCTAGCACTCTGGGAGGCCCAGGCAGGTGGATGGCTCAAGGTCAGGAGTTCGAAACCAGCCTGAGCAAGAGCAAGACCCCGTCTCTACCAAAAATAGAAAGAAATTAATTGGCAAACTAAAAATATATAGAAAAAAAATTAGCCAGGTGCATGCCTGTAGTCCCAGCTACTCGGGAGGCTGAGGCAGAAGGACTGCTTGAGCCCAGGAGTTTGAGGTTGCTGTGAGCTAGGCTGACGCCACGGCACTCTAGCCTGGGCACAGAGACTCTGTCTCCAAAAAAAAAAAAGAAGAATATCCTCTTTGTAATAATCAAAACCTTTTCCCTACATGAAAAGAAGAGAAATAACTAGCATAACCCCCTTACCCATCCTTTCCCTTAAATCTTTGATTGTCTCTGGCTGCTTCCTGCTGTCTAATGGACGTGTCATGGATTCCTCTTTTTAATGTCTAGATCAGAACAATCCAAGAGAAATAATGCCAGCTTCATATTCAATTTTAAACGTTCTAACAGCCAATTAAAAAGCAAAAGGAAAAAGTGAATTTTAGTACTATATTTTATTTAGCGTAATGTAACCAAAGTATTATCATTTCATCATGTACTCACAATAAACTTTGTTAATAAGGTATTTTACATCTTTCATACTAGGCCTTCAAAAGCCAGTGTGTGTTTTATACTTAAAGCATACCCTAATTCAAACTAGCCACATTTCAAGTGTCAATAGCCTCATGTGGCTACTGGCTACCATATTGGAAAGTATAGGACTTTCAGTTACTCAGAGTTTAGTGTGCAAGAGAATCATCTGGGAACTTGTTTAAAACAGTTTCTAATTCAATAAATTGCAGTAGGGCCCATTTCTATAAGCATCATGGATGGCTTGTGGTCCTCATTTTCAGAAACACTGATCAAGCTTCTTTTTTTGACCCCTCCTTGGCCTCCATGCTTATTATGCACTGCTCTTCCAATTCCATGAGCAGAATTAGAAGAACTTTTTCAAGGATTTCGAAGAAATCTTTGAAAACGTTAAGTGAAAAGACAAAGTAATATGAGTAATGTGAAGTGAGGGTGGCAGGAGGTATTTCTAAACAATAGACCTGTTAGGTCTCAAGTCACATGATATTAGTAAGTAGAGCTGCATAATTTTAGTCTTTAATGACTATTTTTGAATGGTAAGCCATCAACACACCACTCACACTGCCATGCCCTGAACTTCTGCCTCTTCCACTATTAAAAACGAATCTAAACAGAACCCCAGGCCCATTTTATATCTTACTAAGATAGGATAATCATTCATCTACTACTTGTTTTAATAGAATTTCTTCCTAATATTACCTACACTGTGGCAACTTTTAATAATTTTGTGATTTCCTAAAAGTTAAGATTATGGAGGACAAATAGTGAAATAAGGATAGCAACCTATAAAGAAATGGTGCCAAGTATGAAACTAAAAGAAAAAACAAATCAGGTTGAAAGAGTAAGTTTCAGTAACAGTCCCCTGTCTTCTACTCATGGCCAAATTCACCCCATTCTTCAAGACCAAGCTCAATTTTCACTTTTCCCTCCAAAACTTTCCAAACCACTCTGAAGAATCAAATGCTTATTTCCTTCTAAATTTCCACGCCACTGAATTAAGAACCTAAACAGTCAGCAACTTGAAGGAAAGGATGATGATGTGTTACTTCTTTTGTATCTCTTTCATAATGTTGAGGTCACAGTGGACAATCAATAACTTCTTTTGACAGAAAATTATCTCTGTGATATGTGCTAGCAGATAAAATTAGTATGCTAACCATAACTGCAGCCTCACATAATATTACCTTTCCCCATCCATGTAATTTACAGACTCCTCAATGTTACTTGAAGTTGAAACATCTGTTGCTATCTGCTGACTTGTAGATTTTAATTGTTCAATTTGTGTTTTGAGTTCTTCACACTGTGAACGGATCTGTGATTTTTCCACTTCCAATAATTCAACCTGACAAAAAATATAAATGAATTTTATAACTGTAAAACTTAAAAATACTAATGTCAAAGTGCAAATTTAAGCTAAGAAATGTAGAGAATCTGCTTGATAAAATTACCAACTATCGAAACACATTAAAACACACATAAAAGCCAATAATTTTCTAAACAAAGCTTCATTTGTTTATACTTTAACTTCTGTATCTTTTTACACTGAGAAAATGCAAAATATTAATTACCACTTCACTAAAAACTAGTACCTAGAAACTAAAAAATCAAGATACTAATGCCTTTATGTTAATTAATGTAACAGTGGTTCTCATTTCTTACACACTCACCAGCTATAAATTATTAAGTTACAATAGTGACTTTATACTAATTTTTATATACAGTCCCTGACTTAGGATTCAACTTTATATGATGGTGCAGAAGCAATATCCATTCAGTAGAAACCATACTTTGAGTACCCATACAACCATTCTGTTTTTCACTTTTATTACAGTATTCAATAAATAACATGAGATATTAAACATTATGATAAAATAGATTTTGTATTAGATGATTTTGCCCAACTGTAGGCTAATCCAAGTGTTCCAAGCACACTGAAGGTAGGCTAAGCTAAGCTATGATGTCAGGCAGGTTACGTGTATAAAATGCATTTTCGACTTAATATTTTCGGCTTACAGTGGTTTACTAGGAGGTAACCCCACGGTAAGTCAAGGAGCCTCTGTACTTTATGAACTAGCTCCTGAGTGAACACATCAAGATGTGTGTTTGAATAAGCAGTTACATCACAGTATTTCCAGGAAGAGAGAGTACAACACCACACTGTGGTTTCCAAACTCTTTTTACCAGGAAACTCTTTCAAAGGCCACACACACACACAAAATACATAAAACAGATAAAAAAGGAGCTACCTGAATTTGAAGTGGGGGCATATGAAGTGGGGGCTGTTACTTATCTCCTGATATTGTTTTTCTCCTTCTTCCTCCGTAAAAGAACTCTTAAATAAAGACTACATTTCCCAGGCAACCAGTAGCCAGGCGACTAAGTTGTGACAGATGGAATATAAGAAACTTTCAGGAACCACACCCCCTTCTCTTTCCTGCTGCCTGGAATGTAGATATGATGCCTGGACCTGAAGAGCCATTTCAGACCACAACTGCATGTTGAGAAGCAAAGTAATAATGCAGAAGGTGCCTACATCTCTGATGACCGCAGAAGCTACCACTTTATTTGGGGTATTATGTCACTTGCACACAAACCTAATCCTAACACAGAGTGCATGATTAAAATCAGGATATGCCGGGATGGTGGCTCACGCCTGTAATCCTAGCACTCTGGGAGGCCGAAGTGGGAGGATTGCTTGAGCTCAGGAGTTCGAGACCAGCCTCAGCAAGAGTGAGACCCCATCTCTACTAAAAATAGAAAGAAATTAGCCAGGCAACTAAAAATAGAAAAACAAAAATTAGCTGGACATGGTGGAACACGCCTATAGTTTCAGCTACTTGGGAGGTTGAGGCAAGAGGATCACTTGAGCCCAGCAGTTTGAGGCTGCTGTGAGCTAGGCTGACACCACCGCACTCTATCCAGGGCGACAGAGTACGACTCTGTCTCCAAAAAAACAAAAAAATATGAGGATACTACCATCACCATCTACCTCGAATGGTTATTGTAAGGCATATTAATAATGAACATAGGCTGGGCACAGTGGTTCATGCCTGTTCCCAGAACTTTGGGAGGCTGAGTTCAAGACCAGCCTGGGCAACATAGCATGGCCTTGTCTGTAAAATAATAATAATAATAATAATAATGAATGTAAAGTTCCTACTATATTGAGTAACTGTCTTAATGGGGTCTTGGTATTCTAAGCAGGATAATTCTTCATTGTATAGCAATGTTCTGTGCGCTATGGGCCATTTACCATACCTGACCACCACTCATTATTTTCCAGCAATGCACATTTCCTCAAGACACTGAAAGAACCCAAACTGTCCTTACACATTTCCATATGTCCCCAGGAGGCCCACTCCTCATTTGAGACCAGTAGAGTAACAGACAATAAACAGAATTATTATTAAGTGAAAGTATTCTAATCTAGCATTTGGCAGTTTTTTAAGTTTTAAATGACCCTGGATTCCCATGACTTTATGTTAGGATGTTATAACTCACCTCGCTTTTATACTGGTCCCTCTCAACAGTGCATTTGTCCAGCTGTCTAAACACATCATCAAGCTGCACAGCCATTTCATCCATTTCACTTTTACTCTCACTATTGGAACACTGACCACACTCAGCCTTTACATTTTGCAAATCACTACATTGTTTTTTCAGCCTTTCTATTTCTTCCAAAGCTTGCTGATACTGATACATCATATGGTCTGGACTTTCAGATTTGCCATTAATACTTTCAAGTAAAAATACAGCATCAGTCTCAGTAGATTGATGGCAAGTTTCCTTCTTCACATATTTGTCATTCATTTCTAGTATCCTCTGTTGTAACACATTGATTTGGTCAGTAAACATATGACACTGTCTTTTATAATTTTCTTTTTCTTGGGTGACTAGATGTAGCTCATTTCTCAGTTCTTGTAATTGGCAGCCAACATCATCTGCAGATTTATCAAAGGTTTCTTGGGTTTCAGGCACCTTTGCTTCAGCTTCTACACAAGAGGGCAGTGTTGCTGTATCATTTCTTCTATCTATCTCATCTTCAATAGTTTCTTCCTTTTTAACAACTAAATTTGGTACTTCAGTCTGGGTGGCTGTAGTATTTCCCTGATCACACTTGTATGATGAGGTGCTTGTTGAACTAGTCTGGCCACAAAGTTCATTATCACCCACAAACTCGACCTGAACATTACTTTGCTCAATGTGACTCTGTTCCGATTTCACTTCAACATCTTGATCTACTGCAGGTTTGGGGGTACTGTTTTCTTCTAAGATGATGACATCTTCATCTTCATCATCATTTTTATAAACCGAATTTTCAAATGCTTGATTACTCAATCTCCGATTCTTTGCATTCAAAATTGAGGAACGAGTAGAAAGTCTCCGTTTGAGGCTGGAAAAAATTTTATATGTAAGATTATAAAATATGAATATGAACAAAATAGAAGACCTTTAAGTAATCATTCTAATGAATGAGGTATTGTAACAGTTTTATAACTATTTTGAAATTCTAAGAAATGCTCAAGCTCAGTTTTTTAAATGACACATTGTATAGTACTGACCATTGATTTAATGAAATAGAGATTTTCTCCTTTTACAGATGAAGAATCAAATGACTATTGAGATCTCTTTGAAGTACCAGATCTTTAAACTGATAAACATCCCTTCATTTGATGTCCTCCAGGCATTTCAATGTATACATATCCAAAGAAGAACATTACTTACCCTAGGACCATTCTTTGTATTCTCGAGCTTAGGGAATGGCATTGCCATCTTTATTTGCCCATATCACATTCAGTGATCAAAGATAAGCCATAAAGCAAACCAGTACTCCCTATCCTTTTTATATAAAACAATTTTCCCTAAATTAAAAATTGCCTCATTTTCTTTATTTGCATAGTTTCCTGTAAATTTATCTATCACCAATGGATTACTTTTGTCTACACTTGGAGGAATATTTGTACTGGTTTGCTATTTGGGCATTGTGTTATACCTCCAAGATCTCAATCCTCTTTCTTGCAATTACTCTCTCATACTGAGGGAGCACAAGCTCCAATAGCATCTTGAGAAAAGGCACATGGGACATAACAAATGTAAAAAACATTCTTATTCTCCTCTCAAGTTTATTGCTGGTTTGGCTTTCAGATAGACTTCCAAGTTGAAAATTATTTTCTCAAAAATTTAAAAGCATCACTCCATTTTCATTTACCATTCAGTGTTTCTGCCATTCTAATTCCTGATCTTTTGCTGGTAATCTGTGTTCTTCCTCTCTGAAAAAAAATCTTCCTTTGCCCTTGTGTTTTAAAATGTCATGATGATGGGCTTTGGGATGGATCTTTTTCCAGACATTATGCTCCGTATTTAAGGGAAATTAAGTTTTTCTGGTATGATTTCCTCCCCCTCCCTTTTTTTCTGATTTCCCACTCTGAACTCTCTTATTCAAATGTTGGCCCTCTTGTACTGTTACTTTGTCTTTATCTTCCAACTGTTTATCTTTTTGTTCTAAGAGATTTGTTCAACATCTACCCTACTTCCCCCCAATACATCCCCATTATTTTCTCCTACTCCCTTTGTTTCAGTTTGTTGTCCCATTTTGGAGATCACACATCTGGTGATCCCTGGCTGTTTAAGAGTGAAACTGACTAGCAGCAGTGAGGGCTGAGCCTGTGAGTGAAAGGGTACTCAAACTGCATCATCTAGGGCTTTTTGTGGGGGTGGGAGGGAGAGCCCAGTGAGAGAAGGGAGGGAAGTTAGACTTCTTACCACTCAGTATTCAAATTTTCCCTACTCCCATTTTCCAAAATACATGGCTCACCTACATCTTTAGCAATAAAACTACTTCAGAAAGGAAATTTCCTATCTTCTGATAGAGGAAGAAAAGCAGGAGTATAAGACTCTTCAGGCTGGCAGGAGGTCTAAGCAGCAGTCCCCAACCTTTTTGACACCAGGGACTGGTTTTGTGAAAGACAATTTTTCCCAGGGGGGGAGGGGGGAGTCACTGTCTCGTCTCCACCTCAGATCATCAGGCATTGATTTCTCACAGGGAGCGTACAAAACCGGGAACCCTCACATGCGCGATTTGCAGAGGGGTTCACGTTCCTATGAGGGTCTGCTGTCGCCACGGATCTGACGGGCTCAGGTGATGGGGAGCCGCTGTGGGTGCAGGTGGAGCTCTGCTTGCTGCCCTCCTGCTGTGTGGCCTGGTTCCTGGGGGCCACAGACGATAGGTCTAGAGAACAACTTTTCCTTAAACTTCTAAGCAAGTCTCTTGTTTTCACCCCTATCTTCTATCTGTAGCAGTACCCAATGCTTCCAAGTTCTGAGACTTTCTAGGGATCTGTGGAGTAAATCAGTTTGCTTCTTGTCGTATTTCTACCCTCCTCCAGGGGGCTTAGGTTTCAGCTGGTCAGCTTTATCAATTACCTCATTTACTCTGCCCCGTTTAATTTGCCTATTATTTTTCTTATGAGGCTAATTTCTATTTGTCTTCTCTAAGGCTGAGTTTAGGTACCATCTTTCCACAAACTTTGGCTTTATAAATTTAAGATTAAATACAGGCTTTACAAATTGTTTAAGGAAAAATTTCCCTCTTTATTGTCTTCTTCCATTTTGATGGAAGCCAAATTTTAAAATATTTTGTCTCTTATCTGTAAACTACAGAACCATCTTTAAAAGGAAAATCCAAGATTATGGAGACCAATTAAAAAAAAAATCACACAAGTTCTTAATTAAGAATCAGTCCAACTCCAAAATGAGTCACCAATACACAGGCTACAAAGACCAAACTATTTTAGATTATGCCTTCCTTCATTTATATATGCATAAAGGCAGTTATTTATTTATAATCTTCCTTGAGGTCAAAAATTCCTTTGAGAATTTCATGAAGATTACAAAACCTCTATGAAAATCTGACCCCACTATCTCAGAGAACCTTGTTTCAATGTTCCTCTTTCAATAACATCAGATGTGGTTGGTCTGGTCTACTAGTTCTTAGACATCATGCTCATTCTTCTTCTTCACCTTTGTTCATTCTATTACCTTGGAATGGGCTACCTATGCAGAGAACTGTACTGTTTTGAGAACTTTAGGCACTGACCTGAGTACTGTACATCACAAAGCCTTCCATGATCATTTAAGATGGATAATCATTCATGTATCACTTATACCATTCCTTCCCCCTTTCTTCTCCAAACCAAACACAGTAAGTACATACAGTGTGCCACGGGCTACACTAAGAACTTTTGGGTTACAACTGACATTACAGTGTTGTGCTGTTAATTGCTTCAACTTTTTCTTTTTCTTTTTTTTGAGACAGAGTCTTGCTGTGTTGCCCAGCTAGAGTGCCTAAAATTCCTGGGCTCAAGTGATCCTCCTGCCTCAGCCTCCTGAGTAGCTGGGACTACAGGCATGAGCCAATTTTTTCTTTACTTAGATACTGACCATCTTAAAAAAAGGAATTTTCATACTATATAGAAACTCAAAGAGGTGAAATCTGAACAAACTCCACATGAATACAATTAATTTTTTAGCTAATTTAAATAGGTGGCAGAAGTAGGGTGGGAGTAAATTTAGACCCTAAAGGCAAAGTAAATTGTCCTTAAGACTTTTTATAATCGTTATGACCTACAAATCCCTAGAACTGCATTACTGCCATAGAAGTGTCAAGTAAAAGCTCTGTTTAATATTGCCCAAATGGAAAAACACGTCTTAGCTACTGACCTGCTGCTCTCAGGTTCAGACTGGGATGAAACTCGATGATTATTTATAAGTCTTGTTGTGTAAGAATTTGCTGTTTCTGAAAGATGTCCTCTTGAAACACTTTCCCTCGCAGGAGAAAAGCTCTGACTTGGAACAGGGGTTGTCCGAAACAACTGTTCAGGATTAATCTGCTAGAGGGGAAAAAAGCTTAAAGGAATTATTTTAATGCAACATACCCAAACACAAGATATAATCTTCCCTCTCCCCCTTATCCCGGAAGACACTGAGAACCATCCTAAACATGTCAATTCCTTGACCTACCCCCATGGATTGACAAATAGACCAATGAGCCAAACCCAGCCTGCAAGTAGGCTAAGAATGGTTTTACATTTTTAAAGGCTGTGAACTCAACAAAACAACAAAGCAAAGAATATGCAACAGAGACTGTGTGGCCCACAAAAACCAAAAACTTTACTATGCTGTGATCCCTATAACTATACGACTTATCAAGATATAATAAAAACTTATTTTTCTAAGACAATGAAATTGAGTATAACCATATAGAGATACTGCCTTTAAAAGCCAAAGCCTACTATTCTTTTCTTCTAGTTATATTCTCACCCTCAAACCATCAGCACTATTGTAGAAAACACTTCAATGAAATTATAAACAAACATACACATACATCTGCAGCAGACCAAAACGTCTACATAAGAAGAACACAACTACCCACTCAATGCACAGACTCCGCAAGTTATGATTGTTCAACTTTATGATGGTGAGAAAGCAATACCCGTTTAGTAGAAACCATACTTTGAGTACCCATACAACCATTCTGTTTTTCACTTTCAGTACAGCATTCAATAAATTATGTGAGCTATTCAACATTTTATCATAAAATAGACTGTTTTAGATTATTTTGCCCAACTGTAGACTAATCTAAGTGTTCTGGGCACACTGAAAGTAGGCTGGGCCAAGCTATGATGTTTGGTAGATTAGGTGCTTTAAACTCATCTTCAACTTATCAGCATTTTCAAATTATGATGGGTTTATGGGCTCGTAACCCCATCATAAGTCAAGGAACATGTATACTCGGCCAAGGTTCTTTAACACTAGTAAGCATTAAGAAAGAAATGGAAAGGCCTGACATCGAGTAGTCAACAAAGAAGAAGAAAAACATTGTTGTTTTTGTTGAGGTTAGCATTAACATATGGCTTCCTGGTGTTCCTGTGACTTTTTCCTTAACTGCCTACCTAACAATAAGATTTTCAATATAGGGTTTTTCTTTTCTCAGAAGATACCCAACTAAACAATAAAAATGAACAGTTTGAATGACGTTGTTGTGTCAGGAAGTTAAAGCTGGAAAGGATGGCAAGGAACTGAATAAAGCAGATCCCTTCAATATGTTATATAAGCCCTTAACGTCAATATTCACTATTGGTTAAACTAAGTACTACCCAATACAAGATACAGCTATAAAATGAAAGGCTTAATTACCCGAGTGATTGCTTCTGTTCTGATCCTGTATTTTTCCTTGTAGCTTTAAAATAAAGACGAAAAATTAACATATTTACTTCACTGTGTCTCAATTCCATTTCCCAATGACATACCTGCCATTTCACGATTGAGTCTACTATGGGCTATACACTGAACTGTGCTTCAATTTCATTATAATCAGTAGTAAGTTCTTAGGGGAATACTCTCTACCTTTTATCTCAGTAGCACCCTAATGTCTGCCTGAATTTTTTCATCCCCACAGGCATGAAACGCAGACTACTAAATGGAATATCACATAGGATTCTAACTGGTTTCTTTACCTCCAATACTGTGACTAGATTTAGTATACTACAAATCAAAGCCATCTGAAAGATTCTTAGTGAACTTGGTCTTCTGTATAGAGTACATTAGCCTAAAGTCACCCTGGCTATTATTACCCAGGTTATCTGTCCCATTTCCATTTTCCATTATTCTCATTCACATGTTTACTCTACTTAAGCTAAACAAATGATCTGTTTCCCGTACACTCTTGTCTTTTGTAATAGGCCCTCAAAGGCCTATTACAAAAATGACATCTTTCATAAAGTTTCCTGATCCATTTCTGCCCACCCCTCTCCAGCCAGAAAAAATCTCCCCTTATGAACTCCCTTATGGTACTGGATCATAGCTTCTCCAGCACTCACCAGCTTATAATTGGTAATATACATGTCTTCTCTGTTATACCTTCTCTAAAAGTTTGTAAAGGGGAGTATTTACTAATGATTCATCTGTGGCACTATTCCCTCACCATACATTAATACAACACTTACCTCTTTTTGTAGGTTTTTTCGTAAGTGGGATGCACTAAATCCTCATCTTCAGGTTCTTCTGGAACCTCACAATTTCTAGTCAGAAAAACCACATGGGATTAACACATTACTAATGCCTATTCATACATCTTGAACAGTACTTTCTGCCTTTCCAAAAAGGGTACTACCAACTATGTGATACCTGAACTGTGGGTCAGGGTTATTGGAGCAATACCATTTTTCTGGAAGTTGATCTATGCCATCTGGTAATTTTCGCCATTTTAGACAGGAATCACATTGAACCCATGTCTGATCAGGACGTTTCCTGTAACAAAACAAGAACAAAATATTAACATGGAAATATGGACTCTAAATACTTCATTAGAGTTTCTATATCATTTCTACCACAAAGCACCCTATTATTTAAGTCTTTTCCTAAAAATTCGGTAACATATGTGTTTTTGTTGTACAGCAATTCAAAATTTTAAAAACAACCACTCTGGTTACCTTCAAAAGTTTAAAGGCTGCAGCCTAATTTAAACACAGTGATTTAAATGTCATTTAATAGTAAACTGTTAAATTTGTTGTTTGTTTATTTATTTATTTTTTTTTTTTGAGACAGTCTCACTCTGTTGTCCAGGCTAGAGTGCTGTGGCATCAGCCTAGCTCACAGCAAGCTCAAATTCCTGGGCTCAAGCGATCCTCTTGCCTCAGCCTCCCAAGTAGCTGGGACTACAGGCATGCGCCACCATGCCCAGCTAATTTTTTCTATATATTTTTAGTGGTCCGACTAATTTCTTTCTATTTTTAGTAGAGAGGGAAGTCTCACTCTTGCTCAGGTTGGTCTCGAACTCCTGACCTCGAGCGATCCTCCCGCCTTGGCCTCCCAGAGTGTTAGGATTACAGGCGTGAGCAACCACACCCAGCCTAAAACATTAAATTTGTTCTATGGTAACGACAACTTAAAATTTCAACTTAGTCTTTCCCTGAAATTATATTAAGTTAGCATCTGTAATATCAAATCTACAGTATATTTATTAGCACAATAAACCACTGAAGTACAGAAAATACAGGTGATATTACTATAATTTAAATAATTTTAGTTATATAATTACATTTTTGCCCTTTATTACAGCATATTTCTGAATAACTAAAATTTGTACACATTTAGTTTACAAAATGCTTTTATATTTTTCTCATTTGAAAACTATGATTCCTATAAAGAATTTATGTACACCATTTTACATATGAAAACTTCACCTTAATGCCAATAACGTTAAAAATCTAGTTTTAAAAAAATCATTTAGACATTTATATAAAACTTAACAATCCAGAAGTTCATAAAGTAAAAATAAACCCCTTATTTAAGGAAATTAAAACTGTTAATTTTTTGAATCCTGGAAGAAATTTTCTACACTTATAAAAGTATGCACATGTATACGGATGCTTAAAAAAAATGTGAAATTTATACAATGAGCCGCATTTGTTTTCATTATATATCTTGGACATTTTTCCATCAGTACACACAGATATTACTCATTCACTCACTTATAGTATTGCCTCTATGTGCTAGGTGTGTTACTAAGTGCTTGTCAGATATCATACTGTTTAATTCTTACAACTCTAGGAGGTATGTGTTATTAATGTTCTCATTATACAAGCTTACAAGAGGCCAAGTAACATGTTCAGTGTCACATGGCTATTTAAGCAGAACTAGAATCTGAACTCAAATTTGGCTTTAGACCCAGTCTCAATGATTACATTATAATCAGTGTTTTTCCAACTATGATATACAATCCATTAGTGGATCATGAAATCAATTTAATAGGTCATGATTACCATTTTTAAAACGAATAAATGATTATCAGCACACATCACACATAGTTTCACGAATCCTTTGTGTATGTATACATGTATATGTTTATTCATAGATTTTGCAGCATGCTGATTCATGTTGCAGAATTTATTTCTTACTATGAGTTAGAGTCATAAATTTATGTAACACTGTAAAATCACTATACTCTCCAATACCACATCTTGCTTTCTGAGTTGACATTTTTTAAAAATGTACTTACTGTATATCCTCAACTGGCAAATTTAGAGGATATTCTGCATTTTTCTTCACTTTCATTTCATTCCAGTAATCATTCAGCTTTTCTCCTAGTGCTGCTATTGTAAGCCTTAAAAAAGTACATTATAAATTCAAAACAATAATAATGATTAAATCTTTTCAAACACAAGAGAAATCATAAATAATCTAGTAACGATTAGATGAACACTGTGAGGACGAAAAATTCCAACATGTACAGTTAATAAAGAACATCTAAAGTATAACTGACCCTTGAACAACATGGGCTTGAACTACAAGGACGGGTCCACTTATAAGCAGATTTTTTTCAATAAACATACTGAAAAACTTGAGATTTAAAACAATTTTAAAAAAATAACCCGCAGATGAACCTTATAGCCTAGAAATATTGAAAAATAATTTATAAAAAGGTGTCATGAATGTATAATATATGCAGATATTAGTCTCTTTTATCATTTACTACCAATAAATATACACAAGTCTATAAAGTTAAAATTTATCAAAACATTCACAAACCATACATAGCATCATTTGCAGTCGAGAGAAATGCAAACAAATGTCAAGATGCAGTATTAAATTGTAACTACATAAAGTTAACTACAGTACATACTGTACTGTAATAATTTCATAGCCACCTCCTGTTGTGGTGAGCTCAAGTGTTTCAAGTAGTGGCTTAACACATTAACTGCCATAAGAGTTATATTTAACTCATGCTATTAATAGTTTGAGCCTGGAGCCTCATGAAGCATATGTAACTCAAACATCTCTTTGCCTGGGAGACTCGTGAACTATTTTTCAAGTTGCATATAACTCATGCACAGAAAACAGTAAAAAATAACAAATTTTTCCTTAAATTAGAAAGGATCATTTGTTTTCGAAGTTTTTATTCTATTTTTGCAATAAAACACCGTGGCCCCAAGGAAAAAAATTTTTTTTCCTAAGGTGGCAGTCAATGTGTTAAAACACCAAGTGACGGTAATCATCTCCAGGAGGCAGGAGTTCCCAGATGCCATTAAGAAAATCATTAAGGAGAAAGGATATGTGCCTGACCAGGTTTTTAATGCAGAAGAAAGTGCCGCAGCCTGGGGAAAAAAAAATGCTACAAAGGACATTTATAAGTGATTTGTAAGTGATGCTAATCACCTCCACATTTGTCTGTTCAGGAAATTTTGAAACACAGTAAACCCTGAACTACTCCCTGAGTTCTCAAATATTTTTCATTGTGTTTTGTGGAATACTGCAAACCTTGAACACTACCATGAGACCCACACAAAATGCCATTAGTGATGCTGTAAGTGCTTCTAGGAAGCAGAGAAAAATCATGACATTACAAGGAAAGGTGAATTGCTTGATATGTACTGAGATTGAGGTCTGCAGCAGTGGCTGCCCACCACTTCAAGATAAATGAATCCAGCATTACGGACCATTGTAAAAATAAGAAAAGGAAATTCGAGAAGCTGTTGCTGTAGCTACACCAGCACAGGTGCAAAAACCTTGCACTTTGCCTGAAATACCTTTTTATCTTGTGTTGAAAATGCAGCTTTTACTGTGGGTGCAGGATTACTATAAGAAAGACATACCTATAGACTCTAATATGACTCAATAAAAAGCAAAGTCATTATATGACAACTTAAAGCAAAAGAAAGGTGAAGGATCTAAAGCTGGGGAATTTATGCCAGTAAAGGATGCTTTAATAATTTTAGAAACAGGTTTGGCTTTAAAAAAACCATCAAGATAACAAAAGAAGTAGTTGCTGCTGATCAAGATGCAGGAGTTCCCAAATGCCAATAAGAAAATCATTAAGGAGAAAGGATATGTGACTGACCAGGTTTTTAATGCAGAAGAAAGTGCCCCATTCCTGGGGGGTAGGGTGGGAGAAGAACTACAAAGGGCATTTATTAGTAAGGAAGAAAAGCACACTCCAGGATTTAAAGCAGGAAGGGATAGGCTAACCCTGCTGCTTTGTTGAAATGCAGTCAGGTTTATGATCAGGATTGACCTGTTTTTTTTTTTT
>VBSM01000272.1:106230855-106278160 GCA_008086735.1 Cheirogaleus medius | reverse complement strand
AAAAGTGGGAGGTGAAAGGTTTCAAAATGGATCTTGCAGAAATTCAAGAGCTAATAGATGCCACAACACCAGATAAATTAACAAGATGACTTGATGGAGCTGAGTGCTTCCGAAGCAGTGCCAGACAATGAGGAAGAAGACAAAGAAGCAGCAGTGTCAGAAAATAAACTGACATAGGAAAATCTGGCAGAAGGGTTCCATTTATTTAATACTGCTTTTGACTCCTTTTATATATGGACCCTTCTGTGATACAGGCACTGAGACTAAAGCAAACAGTGAAGAAGGATTGGTACTGGACAAAAACATTGTTAGAGAATGAAAAGGCAAAAAAGTCAGACAGAAATTTACAAACTATTTCCATAAAGTTACACTGTGTATGCTGCCTTTCCTTCCATCTCCTATACCTCTTAAGCCTCTGCCACCCAAGAAAGCAAGACCAACCCCTCCTCCTCCACCTACTCAATGTGATGATAATGATGACGACCTTAAGATAATCCACTTCCATTTAACGAATAGTAAATATATTTTCTCTTCCTTATGATTTTCTTAACATTTTCCTTCAGCGGATCTCAGCCTTTTTGGCACCAGGGACTGTTTGCATGGAAGACTGTTTTACCATAGAAGCGAGGGGTGGTTTCAAGCATGTTACATTTATTGTGCACTTTATCTCTATTATTATTAAACTGTAACATATAATGAAATAATTATGCAAGTCACCATAGGTTGGGGCCCCCTACAGTCTAGCTTACTTTATTGTCAGAATACAGTAATATAATACATATAAAACACATGTTAATTGACTGTTTATATCAATGGTAAGTCATAAGGCTTCTGGTCAACAGGTTATTAGTAGTTTAATTTGGGGGGAGTCAAGTTAAATGCTGATTTTCAACTATATGGGGGTGGGGGCGGGCGGTGCTCCTAACCTCTGTATTGTTCAAGGGTCAGTTTAATATTGTCAACTACAGGTACAGGTTGAGCATCCCAAATCCAAAAATCTGAAATGCTCCAAAACTTTTTGAGTGCTGACATGATGCTCAAAGGAAATGCACATTGAAACATTTCAGATATCAGATTTTTGGATTTGGGCTGCTTGACCAGTAAGTATAATGCAAATATTCCAAAATACCAAAAAATCTGAAATCCAAAACACTTTTAGTCCCACGCATTTCAGATAAGGGATACTCATTCTGTAATAGTTTTATTTCTTTCCTTCAAACCATTTTAATTTTCATTTCTTTTTCTTGCCCTATTGTACTAGTTACTTCCTCAAGAACAATAATGAATAGCTGATATTCTTATCTCATTCCCACTCTTAGGAGGAAAGCTATCAATAATTCACCATTAGGAATGATGTCTGCTGTTTATAAATACTAAGTTTAATTATGCCCTTTGATTCATGGTTTTCCAAGTGTTCCTTTTTTAAAAAAAAAAATCACAAATGAGTGTAGAAATTTATCAAGTTCTTTTTCTGTCTATAAAGATGACCATAATAATTTTCATTTTAACATCAATATGATGGATTACACTGATTTTTGAATATTAAAACCACACATGCTATCCTGGAATATAGCCCACCTGGCTTTAATGATATTACCCTTTTAACATGTCACTGGATGGTATTATTTTAATTAAGACTTTTACATCTATAATCATGAGAGAGATTGACATAAATTTCCTGTTTTATAATACATTCTTGAGCTTACTATCAAGGTTATGTGGCCTCAAAAAACCTTTAAAAGAGTTTTATGTAACATAGATGCCTTAGCTATCGCAAATAGTGCTGCAATAAACATAGGGAGTGCAGATACATCTTCGATATACTGATTGTATTTTCTTTTTAATGTATACCCAGCAGTGGGATTGCTGGATCATATGGTAATTCCATTTTTAGTTTTTTTGAGGAACCTCCATACTGTTCTCCATACTGGCTGTACTAATTTACATTCCCATCATCATCGTGCGAGTGTTCCTCTTTCTCTATATCCTCGCCAGCACCCATTAACAGATAAATATGGTATATATACACATGGAATATTATTCAGCCATAAAAAAGAATGAAACCCTGTCATTTGCAACAACATGGATGGAACTGGAGTACATTATTTTAAGTGAAATAAGTCAGGCGAAGACAAATACAACATGTTCTCACTCGTACGTGGGAGCTTAAAAAACAAAAACAACAAAAACTGATCTCATGGAGAGAGACAGTAGAATGATGGCTACCAGAGGCCAGGAAGGGTAGAGGGAACAGGAGGATAAAGAAGGGTTGGTTAATGGGTACAAAAATACTGTTAGAAGAAGGAATAAGATCTAGCGTTTGGTAGCACAATAGGACAACTATAATTAACAGTAATTTATTGTATATTTTAAAATAATTAGAAGAGTGGGATTGGAATGTTCCTAACACAAAAAAGTGATAAATGCTTGAGGTGATGGATATCCCAATAACCCTGATTTGATTATTACACATTGTATCCTTGTATAAAAGCAATACATGTACTCCACAAATATGTACAACCATTATGTACCCACAAAAATTTTAATTTAAAACTTAAATTTAATGTGAATAGTTCTGAATTTATTCAGTTTCAAAGGAATGTGTCCATATCATCTAAAATGGTGAAAAATTGTTCATGCTACCACCTTATGTTTTTAGTTTCTGTAGGATCAGTAGTAATCTCCTCCTTTTCATTTCTTATATTGATGATTTGTGTTTTCTCCTTTTTTTCCTGGTGAATCTTATAAAAGAACCTTTTGGCTTTTTGATCATGTCAGTTATTAATTTATTGTCTCTTGGCTCCAAATCCAGTCCAGGTTCTGGTACTCTATTATTTGGCCAGAGCACAGTAACCTTCCAAAGGAGCCCCAGCTGTGCCCCCAGGCCATCCTCTGCCCACTAGCAGTCTTCTTCTGCTGGTTCCATAAGCTCACAACTTCAAGTAACACAGGGCACTTTCTATAGACCAGCTCCCACGCCCTCTGGCAATGATAGGCTGTGTCTACAGACCAGCAGGCCTTCTATTTACCTATTTAAATTATTGACTTCTTTTTAAAGTTTATTTTGGAAATACTTTCGTAACTTTTTTTAAGCTAATTTTTTTTGCCATCACGTGCATACTTTTATATTTAATTATGAAAGTATAATTACATTATAGAACTTTAAGAAAATGGGTGGGCGAGGGGCTTACACAGAAAACTAATTTTACCATCTTCATCCATTCTAGGAGTTGTAATCTACTCCATCACAAGTAGTATATTCTAACCTATCTTTACTGATGAGGTATTTCTGAGATTCAGAGAAAATAGGGTAAGTTCCTGCTTTCTTGGTAATCCATTTCCTAGGAATCTCAGTCAATAATTTAAATAGGTAACATACCTGTACTCATTAGTATAGTCGAAATCTTGTTTATTATGAGTTGGCTTAAGGAAATTACATTCTATAATTCCAACTACTCCAACACCCATGTTGTTGGCCTGAAAAAATAAAATGAAATCAGCAATTTAAAGCATAAGACATGATGTTTGAAATAATTACCCTTAAACAAAGACTTACAATTTGTATAAAATATTATGATTCTCATGAAATTTAGACTGAAAAAAAAAAAACACTGGTAGGTGATTTATTTTTCTGAGAGTTAATTCCTAAATACATTAGAGCCTTCCTTCAAAACCATTTCCACGTTTGACAAGTATCCATTTAGACAGTATTATCATTCCCAATGTTACACAAGGGAAAAAGGACTACCTCCACTAGGATACGATTTCTTCAAGAGTAGTAACCACAAATAATTCATCTGGATATCTGTAGTGCCTAGCAAAGGCTCTGGCACATAATATTCTCTAAGTTTCCTACAGAGAAGTTAGTAGTTTATCCAAAGTTACACATCCATTTGCTAATGATGAAGTTAAAACCTAGGTCAGTTGAATTATTTTTAAACCCTGCTAGCTAAAATATTGAACTCAAAGTATATGAGTCATATTCTGGTTATCTTCATGTGATTAACAAGTATATTTTGTTCATGTCTATAGCTTACTTCTGAGTCTGCATACAAAGAAAGTAAAATAATGTGTAACTATAAAATGAAAATTTTCATTAACACTACAGACCAAACCATACAAATCTAAATGTAATCCTGCTCTATTAAAGACCATCAGTGGTTCCTCATCTCACACCATTTGTAAACCATGCTAATAACAAGACTCTATCAATTTGTAGTTCTTGTCTTTTTTCCAACTTTGTCTTCCTGTCTTTCTCTTATTCCTCTGTTCCCCTCTCAATATATGGTTCAGCCACAGCAAATTACTCCCTTTGTAATATCATACTCTCATTAGCCTCTTTCCCTTCCTTTGCAGATGTTTTCTCTCCCTAGAAAGAGCCCTTTCCAGACTTTCCAACACAGTGAAGTCAACTGATACTCATCTCAATCAACACTTTCTCTAAGAAAGCTTTTCTGATGCTTGCAAGGATGTTCCATAGTCCCCCTCACCAAACTAAGTTCTGATGGCATGCTCAATATCTTGTCATATATTTATGCTGAACATCTAGCATAGCAAATCATAATGGGTATATGCTACCTATTTAATGCTCAGTGAATCCACAGAATGCAAATATTAGGCCTAGTCCCCCATGCTGTAAAGTCAAATATTACAAGTTTACTACAACAGCCTATTTTTACAAGGTCAAACTTAATCAGAAGTTGTACACAATGCAAATTTAACTGGATTGGAAAAATGGACTATATATCAAAGTCAGATTGATAAAATAATAAAAGAAAAAATCTACACTCTGTAGCAAATACATTGTTTCTTTTGAATCCTAAAACACTGAAGAAGTCCTATTACCAAAAATGCATTTATAATTGCCAGTGACATTCATTAACTTTAACAGCACATCACATAATATTTCTAGCACAAATTAGTATTTATAAATGAAAAATATCATTTAAAATAAATGTCACTGTACCTCATATCATGGTTGTCAGATTTTTTTAAATTTTTTGCTTTTGTTTTTATTTTTTTAATATTTAATAATTATTATTACTAAGAAAACAATGACACTGAATGGTTGTCCGATTTTTAAATTTATTTTCTGAGTGAAATTAGTGGTTGCAAAGAAGAGCCCAACAAAGTTCATTTACTTCTGCAAAAATGCCATATTCTGGGGCTCAAGCCATGTATTTTTTTTAAATATTTATTTATTTATTTATTTGAGACAAAGTCTCACTCTGTTGCTCAGGCTGTAGCACAGTGGTGTCTTCCTAGCTCTCGGCAACCTTAAACTCCTGGGCTGAGGCAATCCTCCTGCCTCAGCCTCCCAAGTAGCTGGGACTATAGGCACACACCACTATGCCCAGCTAATTTCTATTTTTTTAGTAGAGATAGGGGTCTCACTTTTGCTCAGGGTGATCTTGAACTCCTGAGCTCAAGTGATCTTCCCACTTCCTCCTCTCAGAGTACTAGGATTATAGGCATGAGCCATCACATCTGGCTCATGCCATGTATTAATAGAATAAGTGAAGCACAGTTACAACCTTTGTTGAATTGCGTTCAAGATAAATTCATACTATTATATTGCATAGAGCTCACATCATTCTATAAAAAATTTAGAATGAAGTAAGACAAATAGAAAATAAAAACTAGAGAATTGTAAAACAAAACTATGCTTAGCCTTAAAACATTTAAACAAAGTTGATACTCCGAATTATCACTGAATTAATCAGTGGATCCATATCCAAATGCAGTCAAAAGATGTGTGTCTGTGTCTGAGATCCAGACTGTTAGGTCTTCTGCAAGTTGCTTAATCTATTTATTAGCCTCAATTGCCTTATTTGTAAAATGGGGACAAAAGAAATATTCTGCCCCCCTCCATGGGATTGTCCAGGATCAACTGAAAAATTAATGAAAAGTTTAAATGCCATACTAAAGTTATTTTTAAAAGATTGACATTTAAAAATCATAGGTAAAAAAAAGCACAGTAAAATTATTTCACATTTGACCCAATAGCATTTGTTAGTCTAACTTTTGTTAAAAAAAAAAAAAAAAAAAGACATTTTCTTTTCAAATATAAAGCTTACCCTTAACTGACATCCAACTTTTTCATAAGCTTTGATGAGTCTATTTCTGTGATACATCATTATCCCATAGTGATCTTTATTTCTGCAGTTGAATCCAAAAGTAATTCTCACTGTTTTAGTCTTAAAATGTTAAGGAAAATTCTGAACATAAAACCTCACTCACTTCAAGTCATCCTTTCTATTTCATTATTTAGTAAGTACAAAAGTACACAATGAAGGGCAAAGTTTGATAGGATGAGAATCCATACTAGGATAAAAGGGGAAAGGGGCAAAGGAGATACACTTGATTGACATATCTCTATACCACGGAATCATAAAAAGGAAAAGAAAGGATACTAAAAATTTGGGTCGATAAACATCACGTTCAATGTAGGCAAGACTCTTCGAAACAAGCTGTGTCTTCACTTTCTGTCCACGTAAGATGATCTGCATTCTTGGCTTTAGGTATAATATACTGCAGTAAGCCTACAAAGAAACATAACAATATTTGTCCTTCCTAAATAATTACTGACAGGTTTGCTCAACATTAAGATGTGAATTTAAAAAGAAACTTATCATCTTGTTTTGATAAAAGACACCTCAATAAAATAATATAGACTACAGAGCTTTATTATTCTAATTTATTTTTCATTAAAAATAAACTCAATATACTATAGCCAGTAAAAATGATTTGCAGAATACAATCTACTGACCTATATATAGATGCTAATGTATTATTGAATGCATAGAAGTTACAAAGCAGCATGGACAGTATGATCTCATTTTAATTTTTAAAAAATGTATATATGTAAAAAAAGAACACTCTCTGACTTTTCTGTCAAGTACATATACTGCTATAATTTAAAAAGCAGAAATAAATTTTATTTATGCAAAAATAATAAACAAGATCTAATATAAACAGAATATATAAGCTTGACAAGTAAAAAAACTTCTAAATTATGCATCAAAACTTAAAGTAGACAAACAATGCTTTCTCAAAATTGATCTGTAACACCAGCAGTCATTAAAATGTTTTCATTTCTTTTTATTTAAAAAAAAAAGTTAAGTCTAGTGCAGCAGTGGGAGTGGAAAAGGAACAAAGAAACCTGTAACTGGTTGTGATGTTGTAAACACCACTGCACTTGGACCAGCTTGTTTTCATATCTTAATAGATTGAAAGTTGAGATATTAATACTTTGGAAAATTGACTGAACTTTGTACCCTAAAACATTCTAAAATATCATATGTTCTGGGTCTGCCTCTAAGCTATCAGAAATCTCTCAAGGAAATGCATTGAATAACAAGACAGATAGATAAAAGGTTCAACACAAAACTAAAATTTGCACACATCTCTTACATTTTTTCCTGATTTCTAAAGTGGTATTTTGTAGTGTACTAAAACCACACCTTTGCTCTGGCTGTCTCTGGACCTATTTCATACTTGAGCAAGATTTCTTAATAGCTAGGTGCTAGGACAGACCCCCAAAACATACTAGGGATAAGTAAAGGAATAGTATCTGCCACTGTAGTTGCTAGGACCTCAGAAAAAGTTATGTGACAAATACATTTGTAAATGTCAAATATACCCTCAGCTTGAGGTTATGGAATAATTCTAGCAGAAAAAATAAAAGCAAAAAGTTAGTATCAGGTCTTACCAAATACAAAACTCGATATTAGCATCTCACTGCTGTTATATCAAGATATTAATTTCTTGAATCTTAAAAACATAATCCATTTCTCAGAGATGTTTATCACAAAGTTATATTAATATACATTATCTACAGTCTATAATTTATTATTTTAGGAGGACAATTAAGGCGTATGTGTATTCTAAAATATTTTAAAATTTAAAAAGACACTTTGAATTTGGTGTTTTGCGGTTGAATTAATTAGCATAGCCATCATACAATATACTGATCCCAGCATTATCAATTCAAATCATCTAAGCACATAGTAAAAGAACTACACCTTTGTCAAACCTGATGACTTCACAATTTACTAATAAAAAAGTTTTTTTGAGAATAAAAAAGGTTTTTAAGCAAATAAAATCACTAGTGAACTAATAACATTTTAATAAATTGGCTGTCTGAGATATTTTCATTCTGAGATCACTGGTACACGAGTGGATAACAAGCTCTCCTAATACCGCTGTTATCTGATGATTTTCTTATCTCCAAAAAGAGAGGTGAATACAGACCCTCAGTGAATAGTCACTCTCGGGGGCAATTTGATCCATCCTTTCTTGCTTCTTGTACCCTTTTTTCCCTGTTGTCTCATCTAAATCCTCAGGAATTCTGATGTCATATTTATCCTTTTCAAAGTCGAATTCTGTTGAATTTTTGTAGCTGTAAAAATAATTTTTAAAAAGAATCAAAATTTAACTTCACAGCAAGATAAGCAAGCAAATACTACTTTAAGTTGTTAAAAAGTAAATAAATGACAGGCGCTGTCACGCCTGTAATCCTAGCACTCTGGGAGGCCAAGGTGGGAGGACTGCTTGGGGTCAGGAGTGAGGCCAGCCTGAGCAAGAGCAAAAAAGCAAGACCCTATCTCTACTAAAAAAAAAAATTAGCTGGGTGTGGTGGCACACACCTGTAGTTCTAGCCACTCAGGAGGATGAGGCATTAGAATTGCTTGAGCCCAAGAGTTTGATGCTACAGTGAGCTATGATGATGCCACTGCACTCTAGCCCAGGTGACAGAGCAAGACCTGTCTCAAAATAAAAAGTAAATAAACCTCTCCCTATGAGGACGTCATAGGGAGGGGAAGGTGCAAAAGCAAGAGGGGGTGGGGAAAGAAAAGGAATTCAGAAGATGCAGGGAACCCCTAGCCCTCATACATTGCTGGTGGGAAATGATACAACCACTCTGGAAAACAGTCTGGCAGTTTCTTAAAACATTAAAAATGTAACTACCATATGACACAGTAAGCACACTCCTGTGTATGTCAGAAAAATTAAGCCTATATTCCCACAATAACCTGTAGATGAATGTTTATAGCTTTATTTGTAATACCCCAAAACTATAAACAACAAACTAGATATCCTTTAACAGGTGAATGGTTAAACACACTGTGGTCTATACATACGTAGCAATACTACTCGGCAAGAAAAAGGAGCAAACTACTCATAAACACGAGAACTTGGATGAACTCCAAAGAATTATTCTGAGTGGAAAAAAAGCAAATCCCAAAAGGTTTCATACTATATGATTCCATTTATATAACATTCTTAAAATGACAAAATCACTGAAACAGAGAACAGATTAGAGGTTGCCAGGAATTAAAGAGGGAGTAGGATGAGGGAAGTGGGTATGGCTAAAAAAGGGCAACATGAGGGATTCTTGTGATGATTAAAAGTGTCCTGTATCTTGACTACATCAATAACGAAATGCTGTCAATATCAACAGTACTACCAGTCCAGTTTTTAAGATGTTACACCATTGGGGAAAATGGAGTAAAGGGTACATGAGATCCCTGTATTATTTCCTACAACTACAATTACCTCAAGATAAAAAGTATAAGCAAAAAAACAAAAAACCCTCCAGGAGGAGGAGGGGCAGAGAGGTAAAAGCAAGAAAAAGAAAACTAAAGAAAAAGAGAATTCAGGAGGTCAGAAAAGCACAAGTTTTGAAGTTCCTTAGGTTTATCGCTACTTGTACTTTATTCCTGTGGTTTCAGTATGCCTTAAATCTTTCAATATTACACATTAATCCTAAATTTTAAAACATTTATTTACAAAAGATTTTATTCTCACAAAGATAAAGAACTATAAATTTTAGCAACACAAAAATCCCATCTATATTACTTTTCTCACCAGATGCTACATCACTCTCAGCTTTAAGTAAAAGACACAATGGACAAAGATTCTTCTTCCTAACTTTCACAAGCTGGACTTGTTAGTTGAGCTCGTCTTTCCATTTCTTTTTCATTTTTTTATTTTTGAGATGGCAGGTAAAATAATAGAGAGAGTGCTAATGGAAACTGAATGGCAGGGACGAAAAATTTTTTTTAGCAATATTAAATGTTCAAATTAAAGCCAAAATGGCCTCAATAAAATATACTTGGAAAAGACAAATCATTAACTATGCCAAAAAATGAGTACCTTTCCACATACTTCTACTCTGTGTAACAAGGGAAGAACACAATGAAACCAACCCTGCACACACGCTTTACTTCCCAAATGTTCAACATCTAGGTGAGGTGTACATTTACCTTCTAAGGTTCCAAATGATGATTCTCGTCCCCTTCTTACCCATAATAGCATCAAGTTCTGCCAATAACTCCTGTTCCGTAGGAAACAGAGAATGCTCCAGAATTGCAGCAAGGCTAGCTTTTGATTCTGCTAAATTAATCATCTGTCGTATATTACAAGTTAAAGATTTAGATTGCCAATATGTTTTTCACAATTACAATATGGATACCAACTCTATAAACTTAAATAACAGAAAAACGATTTCCTGGCTGAGTGCAGTGGCTCATGTCTATAATCCCAGCACAGTGGAAGGCTGAGGTGGGAGGATCACTTGAGGCCAGGAGTTGCAAGACCAGCCTGGGCAACATAGTGAGGCTCTATCTCCACAAAAAACTTAAAAAAATTAGCTGAGTGTGGTAGCTTACACCTGTAGTCCTAGCTACTTGGGAGGCTGAGCTAGGAGGATCCTTGAGCCTCGGTGCTGGAGGTTGCAGTAAGCTATGACGATACCACTGCACTCCAGCCTGGGCAACAGAGCAAGATCCTCTCTCCAAAAACAAAGAAACAATTCTTTCTAAATTATTTTCTAAGTTTTAAAATGGCAGTTTGGTCCAGGCAAGGTGGCTCACACCTATAATTCTAGCACTCTGGGAGGCCTAGTCAGGAGGATTTCTTGAGCTCAGGATGTTCAGACCAGCCTGAGTGAGACCTCGTCTCTACTAAAAATAAAAAAATTAGCCAGATGTCATGATGCAATCCTGTAGCCCCAGCCACTTGGAAGGCTAAGGCAGGAGGATAGCTTGAGCCCAGAAGTTTGAGGCTGCTATGAGCTATAATGATACCACTGCACTCTACCCAGGGTGACAGAGGAGACTCTGTCTCAAAAAAAAAAAAAAAAAAAAAAAAAAAAAAAAAAGGAAATTTAACCCCACACTTCCCTCCTCACTCCCCGCTTCATATTAAAAATATATGTGTGTATGCGTATGGCAGTTTGATTTCACGTAAACAGCAAGAAGGATCGAATGCTTTCCAATATTTCAATGTGTTTATGCAGAAGGCATTTTCCTAAAGTTATCCTACTTTTCATGGTCATTAGCAAAATTTTCAAACCACATCACAAAGTGTTATTAGTTCACAATAAGCCTGAAATAAACAGAAGAGCTATGAGAAGCTTAACATAAAATGTAAGCATCTTATGTTGAAGAGTCCCGTGGCATAATTCCAATAGAAAAAGGGACAAACCCTTAGCCTCACATGCAGGGTAAAGGCAGTGGACTGAGGCAAAGCTAGAACACAAGTGATTCAAAAAGAAGAATCTGGAGGGAGGCAAAAGGATAGAATGCTTAGAATACTTCCTCAGTTATTCCGCAGCCTCTATTTCACAATCAAAAGGATATGGTGCTTGTTGAATGCCACGATTGGGACAATAACATGTTCTGCTTTTATGGCTTCCAAGTAGGTTTGAGACAAGAAGCCCACGCTCATGCTTTCTCCATTTTTGGTAAAAACGATTGCATCTTTACCCAAACGCATAGAACCTGATTTGAAGCCATTTCCATACAATCCAACTGGTACATGACCATTCACGGTAACTTTGTCGCTGAAGCCAAAGCTAAAAAGAAAAGATTTTAAAAGTAAATACTTATAATGTTCATTTTTTTCCTTTACATTCGACAAGTGTAATACCAAGTAAAAAGCCTGGGTTTGGATGCTGGCCTCTCTTCCTAGCTGTATAATCTTGGGCAAATTACTCTTAATAACAGAGATGCATTCCCCCATCTCTGAAATGAAGGAAACCAAACCTACATTATGGAGGCATAAGGATCACCATGTATTAACACAGGAGCTCATTGTATGGCACATCTTGGCTAAATGACTACATTATAATCTGGGTCCCTGGTACTTTCAGATTTCACCCTGTGAATCTCTTCCTCTAAGTGTGAGTGATTCTCTTGTTCCCAGCAAGCCTACTGTAGTATGATTAATGATGGGGTCAACTGAGTTTTTATGGCAGCATAAGGAATATTTAAAGAACAGTAGAAAAGCCTCTGCCTCTAAATTCTCCCTTTACCCTGCAATTGTATAATATTATCTCTCAGCATCCATTCAGGCACATTTGAATTCATATTGACATCCTGTTCTGTGACCCTGGAGCCTCAGGCCTTATGACTATTTTATGCTGCTTCCTCATTTTCTCAATCTCTTAAAGTACCATCCCCCCAACCCCAAATGGTAAGTTTTATTAGAAATACTTACTTAGAAATGTTAAAACTAATTTATGCTCAAGTATAAATCACTAACATTAATGTGCTACAACTCTAAAGGCATGGTAGTAGAATTTTAGGCAAGTCAGACACGGGGAGGGGGCAATGAGAATGGTGGGAGTTGTCTAGTAATCTACTAGTAGTAGAAAATGATGGGAAGACTCTTCGAGAATAGATAACACTGTGGGGACAGCATTTCACACTTAAAAAGAAAAACTAAAAACATTAAGTATGACACATGAAACCCTTCAACTAGGTAAAAGCAATGATTTTAAGAAGTATGGCACATTTTTACATACCTTAGCATTTTATGTAATTTATCTGAAGTCATACCATTCCCATTATCGGTGAATGTCAAGCATATATGGTCATTTATCACTGTTTTGTCAATCCAAATCTGTTTAGCATTCACATCAGGATCGTAAGCATTATCTGAGAAACAAAAGTTTCGAGAAATTCTGATTGTGCCTTTTAAAGAACAGCAACTAGTTCAGAACAATCCTGTATCAAGCAATAGACTATCATATTTTAAGACAACTTTAAAAGCTGCAATTTCTAGGAGTTCCAAAGATTTGAAAACACGAAAACTGCATCCTCTATGTATTAACTGATTATTACAAAATTAACACTTTCCAAAGCCTTACATGTTAAACAGAGAGCAAAGACTGGTACCCACCATACTGAAGAAGTAAAGGAAGAAAAATCACTATACTATAGAGATAATTAAGTTCTAAGACTAGCGTGACTATAAGGGAAACTGAGAGTTGAGTGTCAACTAGCACTACAAGTTGAAATGGAAGGTACACGTTAGTGAATAAACAAGATGGTAGTATCATTTTCTGCTAAGCTACATACATAGATGGGAAATTTACCTTCTATCTATTTCTTCAAATTGTGTCCCTTTTCAATTTAACCAAAGTTTCTGGTGGCTTTTACCCTTCTATCTCTGTATACCTCCCCATTCAACATTCTTGTATAGGATACTCATTTCTCTCAGAATAGGTAAGTATGAAGAAATACATTTAAAAATGAAAAACATTTGAACAGTAGCAGTAATAAAATCAACTTTGTGAACTATCTAAGATCTATCTGAATATTCCCTAACAGAATGACAATACCTTGAGATATATTTTGAAGTCATTATAATATTAATATAAAAATTGTTTTTCAAACTATCCTTCCATAAGGTAGCCTGTAATTACATAATCTTTTTTTCAACCATTTCAGGAAAGATGGCATTTTGAAAAAACTTAAAATTTGACCTACCATGAAGAGCACCAGGAAAGTCATGGGTAGTTCTTCTAGGTTGCCATAAAAAATAATGTCCACAAATAGCTGTAATGTTACAGCAGATCTACTCTGGGGTTCAAAAAACCCACACCTGTAAAGCTTATGTTAGATTGAATGCTTTGGAAAATCTAACTATACTAAAGCAAAGAAGGTTCCTCAAAAGTTCTTTCTTTTTCCTTGCACATCTTAGAACTCTTCCTTGATAAAGTATTTCTCACACATTGGCCTGAACTTTTAAAATATTCACATGAATGAATTTTCTCATAAAATTTTCTCATAAAAAAACATGACCCTTGGCTGGGTGCAGTGGCTCACGCCTGCATCCTAGCACTTTGGGAGGTCAAGGCGGGAGGATCACTTGAGGCCAGGAGTTTGAGACCAGCCTGAGCAAGAGCGAGACCCCGCCTCTACAAAAAATAGAAAAATTAGGCAGGCACAGTGGTGCGTGCCTGTAGTCCCAGCTACTCAGGAGGCTGAGGTGGGAGGACTGCTTGAGGTCAGGAGTTTGAGGTTACAGTGAGCTATGACTATGCCACTGCACTCTAGCTGAGGTGACAGAGCAAGACTCTGTCTCAAAAAAAAAACAAAACAACAACAAAATCATACCCGTAAGGCAAATCTGACCACAAGCTTGCCTCTTTTTTATTGTTCATTAAAGCACTATTAAAATACAAGTTTAAACTTTGATTATTCTATCTAGTGGAAGAAGAATTTATTATCACTAATATAACATAATATTAATCCTACCAATACCAGCAAAATGAATCTACTCTATGCTATACACATACTTTTGCACTACTAAAAAACACAATTCCACCAGGTGCAGTGGCTTGAGTTTGTAATTTCAGCTACTTGGGAGGCTGAAGTGGGAGGATCTCCTGAGCCCAAGTGTTTGAAACCATCTTGGGCAACACAGTGAGACCCTGTCTCAAAAACAAAACAAAACAAAACAAAAACCCATAACTCATTTTTACTTTTATAATCAGAATAAAAATATTTTCAATACAAATGCTTTATTAACTTAGCAAATGAACTCCTAAACACTCTGAAATACTTAGTATTATGGGTAAGGTTGAGCAGTGATTAATTTGATGACCATATGAATAGTTTTTATGCTAGGTAATCTTTGCCACTAATGTTATCATTCAAGATACATTTGGGTTTTTTTAAAGTATATTTGTATATTATTTTCAATAAAAAGTGTTTAAAACTACAATTGCAAGCAACAGATGGTATATGAAATTTCAATTTACATACCTATTAATTCAGCAACTGCACTGAATGGCCAAGTGTGACTAGTAGAATTTGTATGTAAAAACTTCGGGCAAAGCTGAAACAAATGATTCATGTAAATTAATTCAGGTCTTACTTTTGAGAACAGAAACCAATAAATTTTTTTTGTCCCCGTGTTAAATAACATTGAGCCATAAAAATGACTTAGCTGCTTGCTCCAGGAAAAAAGGATACACCTGGAAGATATAACCAACCATAAGATTCCTGGAAGATAAGGCTGGGAACCAACTAAAGGGCATATTCATCAAAACTTGTTTCAAAACCCTTGCCTCCTTGTGTCTACAGTATCATAAACTACTCAATCCCAAACAACTATCTGTTTTGCCAGGCATACCCTAAAATGACCCAGGGAAGGCCCTAAATAAATGCCAATTCCTAATCCCCCTAATTTGAGACACAACTAAGACGTTGTCAAGTAGGTGTTTTCTCCTTAGTGTGTTAGGCCTAATAAATACTTAGCTTTGGTTGATCAGCAGGCTTTTCTGGGTATGTGACACTTCAACTTGATTGTATTAACTCACTCTAAATTCATTATACTTGAAATTGTCGTAGTTTGATTGTATTAACTCACTCTAAATTCATTATACTTGAACTTGTCATAGTGGAGTACTATCCGTCTACAAACTCTTCAAAGAACATCAAATAACAGTTCCAAATTGTTAAGCTAAATTTGGCCTGGGAATGCCTCCATACTCCTGTCCTTACATAATGAACTACAAACTAACTTAGTACAAAAACTAACTGAAAACCTAATTTAGGAGTAGTGTACAAGCATACTCCAGTAACAAATAGCTACGTCTCAGTCAATGACAGCCAATCTTCAGTCATTTGCAGGCTGTCAACTGATTAAAATAAGGCAAAATGCCGAGCTATAATCAATCAAACTGTCTCTGTACCTCATTTGTTTTTTGTCCATAAATACTGCCTGAGCACGTTGCCGACTGGAGTTCTTAAAACCTCTTCCAGTTCCAAGGGCTGCACAATTCTTGAATCATTCTTGGCTCAATTAAACTTTGTTAAATTTAATTTATCTAATGTTTTTCCTTTTAACACAATGCAACAAACCACCTTAATTTCCAAGGCTTTTATGCCTGATTTTATTCACAGTAAATACAGTATGGAGGAATATGCCAATCAACCTCATGTTATAAGGAACTCTCCAAATTCCTGAGTGATACAGACATCAAATGTTATATAAAGATATAGAAATGTTTTTTAAAGGCTGAGGCTTAAAAATTTCAATGTGCAGAGAATTTGCGTGCATTTTTTGGCGTTCGTTTTGAACAGATTCTCATATTCAAGGGAAACAAAAAAGAAAGTGGGGCACTTCATTAATTGTTTAGTGTGAAGAGCCCTAAAAACAAGATTAGATTCTAAATCAAGTCTACTGCATTTGTAGTGCTCAGCTGCTGCCACAAGGTGTCAGAAAGGTCTGCTTTTCCTCCGTTCACACTTGCTTTTAGATAATCCCCATGCCTTCATTTACCATTAGGTTGAAGTACACATGTAAGGATTGTCTTCCATCTGGCATATATACAATTCAGACTTTCTATAGTGTGCATAATGTAATATGGCATACATCCATGAAATATGGAGTATAGGTAATTCAGACTTTCTAAACCATACATCACAAACAGTTCTTAACGAAAATCGATTTCCAGATCTTCATCTTATACAACAAGCCTTTTCTCAAATTAACATACCCAAGAACTTGAAGGTGAGCCATAAGGAAGACCTTCCTGTCCCACAGACTAATAATAGATTTTTATAAATTCTACCATTTATAAAAGAATGGCATGCTTCTCCAGCATTCTACATTCTACTACATGGCAAGGCCTTAGGGTATAAAACCTCTGGCTACTAAACAAGGAGAAAATGACTAGTCAACTACCATAAACCTTTAGAGCTTCTGTCTTTGCTCCATTTTATGCATTTCTATTAGGGATCAAATTTGGAGCTAGAAATGGGGTATTTTGGTCCATATTGGGATGCTCTGAATTTAGATGTAAGGTAGAATGTGTTGGCAGGAATGTCAATTTTCATTTAATGACACACTGATCCCACCCATAAGAGCAAAGCAAAGATGGCATTAGTAAAAAATAATGAATGCATTAAAGTGGCTTTTCAGGTATTTAAACATAAGCAATTATTTTCAGCTATTCTTAATATTCATTCTTAGAACATGTCCTTAGCTAGAAAGAAAAGTATCCTTGAACAGCCACGGTAGTGTAATACACACATACATATGAACCAGACAGGCTACGGAGCATATTGACTAGGTGGTATGTGATCTTGGGCAAGAAGCTTAACTCTGTGTCCCAAGTTTTGTCAACTGTAAAAATCAAGATAACATCATCAGCTTACCTAGGTAAGAGAATTAATATGGCTTAATATTTTTAAGTGCTTAGAAGAATGCCTGGAACATAATAGGCATTATAAGTGTTTGTTATCTCTTAAAAAGGTATGTCTTTAAAGGCAGACTGAGCTTATATAAAAATAAGGAAAATTATCAAGGGCCTCAGGTAAAAATAACTAAAAACCAAAATAAAATTTGTAAACAGGGATGCACTAGGGATTAGAATAGGGTTATTTAACCAGACATAAAAAAGTTCTGGTTTTAATGGTGACTTGGAGACAGGAGATTTGGCAGAAGAGAAGCATGCACTTACTTGGATGAAAGTAATTGCCCACCCCCAATAAGAGTAGAAAGTCTATGGAGTAGGAGGAATTTGCCTAATGTGAAGTTTATCTGTTTTGGTCTGGATTCTAGATAAAAAAAAAAAAAATGTATAACATGAAGATCTGTAAAAACAGGCATATCTTCATTCGGGTTAAGGGTTTCAATTATACAACTTACAAAACCACTATAAAGACACAGCTTCAACCAGACAGCAGAGGATTCCCCCAGGTAATTACTTGGGAAATATTTGAGTACACAATCCAAAATAACAAAACATTTAAGGACATTTAAGGAAACAAACCACTAGGAGAAAATGTTAACAGATAAGATCAGCAGTCCCCGGTGTTTTTGGCAGTAGGGCCCAGTTTCATGGAAGACAATTTTCCCATGGATTGGTGAGCCATGGGGAGGGGAGCTAAATACAGGCGGCTATAAATACAGATAGCTTCACTTGCTTGCCTGAAGCTCACCTCTTGCTGTGTGCCCCCACCCCCAAATTTCATGGAAGACAATTTTTCCACAGATGGGGGCGTGGATCTCTGCAAGCCCAGTCCCTAACAGGCCTTGGACCCAGCACCCAGGTTTGGGGACCACAGGATAAGATAATAGTATTATGGAATCCTCTTCCAGAACATGGGGTAAAACAAATAATCATCCTATAAAATAGACATACTTGAAATAGACATTTAAAAGTAATTTACCAAAACACACACACAAGTGAGATGCTATGATGTCCACAGAGATTTTTTAAAAATCAATAGGCAAAGTCACAAAATTTTAAAATTGTTTAAACATAAAACTTTTAAAATATGGAAGGCTGAACATATAGGAGCACGTGTACCTCTGCTCCCTCCCAAAACTGCTCTAAGATGAAGGGGGGGAAAAGGCATAAACCCAGAAGAATAAAAGGTATTACAGAAGTCATGGGTAACAGTAAATAAAGTAGTAAGTCATATGGAAATTGGAAAGCACAGATAGTGATAACTGATTTAATACCCCGGAAAGAGTTAAATCCACAGCCTGCAGGAGATGGGTAGCCCAACAAGAACACAGGCAGAACCCCAGAAAGGCTTTTAGGAATTAAGAGTTCTGTGTCCTTGAACTCAAAAGTACCAGAATGCATGAAAATAATATGGGCTGAAAGTTTTTAAAAGAAGCAGTTAAGATTCCCCCAGATCCCTGCCCTGGGCAATCAACCCAATAGAAGACCAGAAGCCCACTCCTTTCAGAAATTGATGATGGCAGGCTGTGAACTCCAGTGACAAGTGAAAACAGGCACGTTAAAAGCAAGCAGAGAGCCCACAGACAAACACTTGTGTATATGGTCAAATGATTTCCCACAAGTGTGCCAATATCATTCAATGGGAGAAACTGTTAGGTAGACAGCTAGGGACCTCCGGCCCCTCCTGGGACAAGGCTAGCCACACCTGGGGGAGAAGAGAACACCCCACGAATCTGCCAATCAGAACTTAGTGTGCCAACTGCAAAAGAATGCAGAGGACTCTAGCCCACCAGCCAAGTAGTATAGTACAATAGAGTCTGGAAAGAGACTTAGAACAACCAACTTTCAGAGCGGTTCATGGGAGATCCTCATGCACAGTAAGACTCATGGTATAAAATTTCCAAATGTCCAATCAAAGTGGTTCCATAGTGACATCTGAGTCACCAGGAGGGTCCAATCCAGACACTTCAGTAAGACAAGACCCAGACCATACAAAGGCCTTTTTGTCACGACAAGGCGTCCATTAGTCATTTGCGGCAAATGTATCTTGCTCTCACTCTGTAAGCCTCTATATTGCTCTTGCTCTATATTTCTTTCTCTCCTCAATCAACCTCATTTTTCTGCTTACCTTGCTTTCAGTGTGTATGGTTTATTGTTCCACCAAGAGAGCACCAAGAACCAACATTTCAGACCACAATCCATCAAAAAGACAATCTTTCCAACAAATGGTGCTGGAAAAACTGGATATTCAAGTGCAAAAGAATAAAATTGGACCCTTATCTTATACCACATATAAAAATTAACTCAAAATAGATCAAAGACCTAAGCATAAAAGCTAAAACTATAAAATTCTTAAAAGAAAGCACAGAGGAAAAGAAAAACTCCATGACACTGGATTTGGGAATGACTTCTTAGACATAATAAAAGAGAATATAGATAACTATATCAAAATTTAAAACTATGCATCAAAGAGCAATCAACAGAGTGAAATGGTAACCTACAGAATGGGAGAAAATATTTATAAATCAAATGTCTGATAAAGGGTCAATATCCAGAATATATAAAGAACTCTTAAACAATTCAACAACCAAAAAAACAACTGAATTAAAAAATGGGCAAAGAACTTGAATAGATATTTCTCCAAGAAAATATACAAATGGCCACTAAGCACCAGAAAAGATGTTCATGACTAACCATAGGGGAAATACAAATCAAAACCACAATGAGATACCAGCTCATTTAGGATGGCTACTATCAAAAAAACCCAGAAAATAACAAGTGATGCTGAGAATGTGGAGAGCCTGGAACTCTTACACTCTGTTGGTAGGAATGTAAAATGGAGCAGCTGCTTTAGAAAACAGTAGGGTAGTTCCTCAAAAAGTTAAAAATAGAATCACTATACTATCCAGCAATTCTACTTCTGGGTACATACTGGAAAGAACTGAAAGCAGGGTCTCAAAAAGATATCTGTATATCCATGATCACAGAAACATTATTCACAATAACTAAAGGGTGGAAGCAATCCAAATGTCCACCAATGGATTAATGGATAAACAAAATGCGGTATTTTGGGGAAAAAAATGTTTTCTATACCTTACAACATTTCTGACACCAAATTGTGGGTTTTTTCCACACTGACAACCAATTCTCCAACTTTCTGGACACCAACTGGGTGTCAAATGATTCAATTCAATCCTGGTACTAACTATCCAGAGTTAGTGCAGACCTCACAAGGGCTCAGTCCCATGTGACTGCCCTGCTTCAGATGCCAATTGCAAGTCTAGACAGACCAACTATAAACTGATATTCATGTTTGATGAATATCATTCAGGTTTGATAATTTGCTGTAACACTAACAAAACTCAAGGAAATATTTACTTGCATTTACTGGTTCACTGTAAAAGATATTACAAGGAGGAACAGCCAGATGAAGAGGTACATAAGGCAAGGTGAGGGGCCTGGAGCTTCCATGCCCTCTATGGATGCACCACCCTTTCAGCACCTGTGTTCACTAACCCCAAAGCCCGATCATATCTCACTGTAACTTTGAATTCCTGAGCTCCAGTAATCCTCCTTCCTCAGCCTCCCAAGTAGCTGGGACTAAAGCACATGCCACCATGCCTGGCTAATTTTTTAATTTTTTGTGGAGATAGGGTCTCACTATGTTGCCTAGGCTGGTCTCAAATTCCTGTCCTCAAGTGATCCTCCTACCTTGACCTCCCAAGGTGCTGAGATTGCAGGCATGAGCCACTGTGTTGGCCAATTTTGTCTTTTGACACATACAATTGTATTAGCGTTAAACAAGGAAATTATGACACATGCTACAACATAGATGAAACTTGAATACATTAAGTGAAATAAGACAGTCACGAAATGTCAAATACTGCACAAGTCCACTGATATCAGTACAGCAGTCCCCCTATATCCTCAGGAGATACATTCCAAGCCCCCCAGTGGATGCCTGAAACTGCAGGCAGTACTGAACCTTATATATGCTATGTTTTTTCCTATACATATGTACTTACGACAAAGTTCAATTGATAAGTGAGGCACAGTAAGAGATTAGCAGCCATAACTTAATAATAAAATAGAACGATACCTTGACAATACTGGGGCTCACAAACCAATACACCAAAATATGGCATTTGACATGCTGAAATGAAGAGCCTCAAAGTCTCTCTGACACCTCCATCCCCTATCTCTTCCAAAACATAAGATTCCCGGAAAGTCCTTATCTGCCTAAAGTCCAGATCCATCAAAGTAGAAAACAATTACCTCTAGTCCCTTCCCTGAGTTTTCATGAACTGAACCCATATCACAGAAGACCAAAGTCTATCAACACACCTTGACAAACTTAGTCATGAACCACCATCTGCTCTGCAGGTCCAACAGACTTTGCCCCAGACCACTGCATGTTCTTTAAGCTCACTAAATTCTCCCTAATAATCATTTATTGCCCCTCAACAGAATTCCTTTTGTCCCCTCTCCCATTACCTGTTTTGCCAAGATCCAAGCCTTCAATCTTTCTGTAACCTCGAGATGGTATATAAGCCTCTGTACCCCACTGGGGAGTTGGGTCTTCATCCTAAAGGCTGTGTATACGTGTATACCCCGTGTATACATGTTAAAAACATTTGTATGACTTTTTTCCAATTAATCTATCTTTTGTCAGTTGCTTTTTCAGTGAACCTTCAGAGGGGCAAGGAATCCCCTCTACAACAATGAATCTGATAACTCCATGGCTACTAAGCGACTAAGAGGCAGGTATCATGTATGTGCAGCATGGACTGGACAAGTTACTAAAAGCTCAGCACTTGTCCACGAGGCCACATCAAAGGAACGAGGGCAAGTGGTTGAGGAGAAGAAAAGACAAGTTTATTACTTTGCCGGTAAAGGAGGGAAAATGGCAGACTCTTGTCTTAAAATCCAAATTTCCTAAACATAAGCAGAAATACGGAGCTTTTAAAGGGAGAGCCCTCAGTTCTAGGCTATAGTAGTTAACGATTCTCCCATCCAAATACTAACCAGGCCCCGACCCTGCTTAGCTTCTAAGATCAAATGAAATTCGGCTCAGGCTGGTATGGTCATGTAGTTAAGGATTCTAATGGTCCCATCTGTACTGAAGACAAAGCCTGTGACCTCCACCCACCTGGGAAGCTTGCCCAGACCTCTAGACCTCCATCAATTGACAGTTCAACTGAACTATCTTTGGTAACACAAAGAATTAAACACATTCCCCTACCCCTTTGGACCACCTGCCCCTGAGACAGGGATACAGGCTTCAGTTTCCAAAAAGAGTGGAGGAAGTTTTTAAGAGACAGAAAATATTTTTGCCATTCCCCGCCCCCCCCCGGCCATTCCCTCTGTTAGGGATACACTGGACAAAGGGATGGTTCACATTCCTGGAGCTACCCAGAACAGCACACAATTTAAAACTTACAAATTATTTATTTCTTTTATTTTCCATTTAGTATTTCTGGACCATGGTTGACCTCAGTAACAGAAACTCAGGAAAGCAAAACTACAGATAAAAGGACACTACTGTAGTGGAAGCAGAATAGTGTTTGTCAGAGGCTGGGGAAGGGAGGACAGGGGAGTTACCATTTAATGGGTATACAGAGTTTTAGTTTTGCAACAGGAAAAACGTTCTGGAGATCAGTTGCCCAACAATGTGAATGTACTTAACACTACTATATTGAAATTTAAAAATAGTATGATAAATTTTACCACAATAAACAAATAATTGAAAAAACAGCAAGTCAGCAAACTGAACAACGTGATACTCCTCTCTCCCTTCTCATGCCAAGTTCCAAGAGCTAGCAGCTAGGATTATGCCATGCCAGGAGACTAGATATAGAATTCCTCCCTTGAAAACTGTGATTTCTAAAAAGTTTTGTTTGGTTCTTTTACAATTCTGCCTGGCCTTTCTGGATAGCATCTTACTTTTGTTATTCTCATTTTTAAAAAATTACTTTTTACAATTTTTCAGTTTTTAAAAACATATTTATCTTATTGTCAAACACTTCCCATTCTTTAGCGTCTACCTACAGATACAGACATAGGGTGCCCCAATAAAATAGCTCCTTCCTAACTGATCACCTAACAGTGAAGCCCACCAAAGGTCAAGTAGCTGTATTTCATGTATGAAAATCTCCCAGTCAGCTTTTAGCGTCTTACTAGAAAATAGGAGCAGAAGGCTAACCATCTCCAGACATTTGGGAATGTCTAAAATTAGAAACCAAAAATAACACACAGGAAAAGAAATATAAACAAAGTAGAGACAATGCAGTAAACAAAAGAAAACTTCAAAACTACTATGGTTAACATAATCTAGCAATAAGAACAAGCATTTTGTACCAAGAGATTTCAAAAAGACATTAAAAACATAAGACAGTGTTTGTAACAGTTAAAAATATGGTTAACAGGTAGGAGGATAACTTATGGCCAGGAGTTTGAGACCAGCCTGAACAACATAGCAAGACCCCCATCTTCACAAAAAATAGAATAATTAGCTGAGTGTGGTGGTGTGGACCTCCAGCTACTCAGGAGGCTGAGGCGGAAGGGTTGCTTGAGCCCAGGAATTTGAGGTTACAGTGAGGTTTGATGATGCCATAACACTTTAGCCTGGGCAACAGAGCAAAAACAAGGCAGGAGACAAAGTGGAGGAAATCCCCCACAAATGGGGGAAGAAAACAAGAAAGAAAACAGGAAACAAAAGAGAACAGAAAAAATGGAGGGAAGAAGCTTGTCACACAAATAAAAACATTTTCCAGATTTTAAAAAGACTTGAGTTTCCAGGTGAAGTGCCCAATACAATGCATAGACTCTATTACAATTCTGAGAGAAATCATTTCTAATCTAGAATTCAAACCCTGCCAAATTATAAATCAAGAAAGCAAGGGTAGCATGAACATATTTTCAAGAAATGACATAAATTTTTTTTCCCATGTACCCTTTTTTCAGGAAGCTACACCTGTTTCTGGAAGGGTAGATATGCTCCACCACTAATAGTAACAAAAACAGGAAATATTATTGATCATCTACAGAATGCACAGGTCTTTTATATGTGTTTGCTCATCTAATTTTCAAAACAACCCTTTGGAGGTGGGTGAGATTATTATTCCCATCACTAAGATTGGTAACTCAGGCACAAAGAGGTTAAATGACTTGGCCAAGGTCACACATCCAGTTATTAGTTAGGATTGGAACCCAGGAGGGTAGGCTTCAGAGCCCATGCTCTCAGTCACTAAGCTATAATTCATGTCTGAAGGGAGTATATCCAGAAAGAGGAATATGTGGAATTGAGACACACAAAAAGGGGAAGGAAATTTCCAGAAAAATGTTAAAAGTAAGTCCCAAATCACAGCTGAGCCAACAATGACTCCCAACTCACAAAATGTTGGGTGTGTCTGAATACATCTGGAAAAGATTTCCCAGTTCTCTAGATGTTTGGACGAACTAGTAAATAGTACAGAGAAAAACTAAGCAAACAAAAAATACAACAATTATTAACTTTAGGGAAAATAAAAGTTTATAGGAAAGAAAATACAATCATAGTATACTGTTTGGTGCATTTGTGAATAAAGGTTAAGAGTAATAACAAACCATATAGTAATTCAACCAAAAAAAGTGATATAAACATTGGAAGGATAAGTAGTCGTGAAAAGTGTGTATGTTTAGC
This sequence comes from Cheirogaleus medius, assembly GCA_008086735.1. Lineage (NCBI taxonomy): Eukaryota > Metazoa > Chordata > Mammalia > Primates > Cheirogaleidae > Cheirogaleus > Cheirogaleus medius. The sequence continues at coordinate 106,252,982 of VBSM01000272.1, read as the reverse complement.
TAAATCCACAGCAAGATTTCTAATACATATATGTATCTCAACAAAAAAATGGTATAAGAATTTTACTTCATTAGAAATGGAGTAAAAAGCAAAAATTTAAACAAGTTTTTGTCACTCTGCATTCCATCCTGGTATCTCCCAATCTCCTAAATGATTTAATTGCATACACTCTTTGTACCTTAAGTTTTATGACTTTCAACAAATACATAAGCTCATTAATTTTTAGACCCTCTCCTAATGCAAGTATCTGAGAGCTATTTGCAAATGAATTTGGATGGCTATATTCCAATAAAATTTTATGGAAACTGAAATCTATATTTCACATAATTTTGTTAGGAAACATTCTTCTCTGATTTTTTTTTTTCATTTACAAATGCATAAATCATTCTTAGCTTACAGGACATACAAAAACAGGTGCCAGGCTGGATTTGGCCAGTGAGCTGTAGTTTGCCCATTCCTGTCCTAAAGCAAAAGCAAAGAGGCTGCAGATGGGAGATTTCTGTCATTGAGGTTCCCAACAGCCCATATTACCCACAAAAGAAAGCCCAAGTACATGGACAGCTGCTACTCCCAGAGAGCCAGCTAACAACACTAGTCCCTAGGACTGTTTTGACTCTTAGCTCTGCTCCCTTTCTCCCCTCAATCTTGAGCCAGAGAGTATAATAAGGGAAAGGGTTGGGGAAGGGAGAAGAGAATCAAACGGCAGAAACAGTTAAGAAAGCAAACTGCTTTTCTCCCCTACTAGTTTCGCCGGTGTGAACTTGCCCCAGGCAGAGAAGGAAACCAGGGTGAGGGTGGGAGGGTAGGTTGAGGGCAAGGGGTAGGGCTTTAAATGGAATAGAGATTTTAAATTAGATGAGGCCACACTTTTTACATTTCCTGAAGCTAACTGGAAGCATCAGCCCAGATTCACATAGGTGTTGCAAAGAATAGTTAATGTTTAAAGCCAATGTTTAAAAGAATAAAGTTGCTCTCTATTTTCAAACTACTAAAGACTATCTAATAAGCCAGTTACATGACCCAAAGACCTTTATCCAGAATGCGTAAAGAACACTTAAAAATTAAGATTCTCTCAAAAGAAAATAGAAAATGGGCAAAGGATATGAATAGGCAAGTAAAATAAACAAAATTAAAAACCAAAAATGACTAAAACGTGTGAAAAACACTCAACTTCACAAATAGTCAAGGAAATGCAAACAAAACCGAGTATCATTTCACACAGATCAGACTGTAAAAATGTTAAAGTTCGACAATACCAGGTGTTAGTATTAATAAGAATCTGGCTAAAGGAATGAGTGTGCAGTCACAGAGCAATGCACCAGCTAAGTATGGTTTGTACCCCGAGAGGTGTGTTGACCACAAGCAGTCATTACCATTCGAATAACAAAATTAAAGACACTGCGCTAGCCATTCTTTGCCAAGAGTCAACAACCACAGTGAGAGGACTACTGTTGCATAAGAATACCAACTGCTCTCACAAGGAATAAAACTTTTTTAGGATTATCAGGTGAGGAAGCCACGCCCACATTTTTAAGAATTGAAATTCTGTCATATTATGCGACCGCTCCCTACGATTTAAGATACGCGATATGCCTGAAGGGTTTCCAAGAACTCAAAACGCACTGAAACGGACGCAAGGAAGGGGAAGAAGAGCAGAGCTTGGTGATCTAGTGGAAGGCTTCCACCGCAAGGCGAGCCGCATCCCGGCCAGGCTCACGCCACGGGCAGCCCGGGAGACCAGTCCTGCAGCTAGCAGGTCAAGGCTGCCGGCACTCCCGGCCCCGAAACCCTCGCTCCCTCCCGCTCCCGGCCCGCAGGCAGGTTAGGGTCTGCCGCCCCGCCGCACGAGGGGCGGGCGGGCTGACCGCTGAGGCCTCGCCCTCGGACTACAGGCGCCAGGCAGCGGCGAAGGAGATAGGAGGAGGGTCCGCAGCTCCGGCCCGCCCTGAAGCCACCGGAGCAAAACAGAAACCCAACGCGGGGGCAACGGAACGCGGTCCGGCCCGCGTCACCCGAGCCCTGCCCGCCGCCGAGCCGCTCCGCCGACAGGAGCGAGATGGCGGCCCCCTCCCCGGGCCCCGCTGCGGCCCCCGCCGCCGTGCCGGGCCCACGAGCCGCCACCGCCCACTGCCAGCCCCCCCTCACTTGCCCGCCTGCCCGCCCTCCTGGGACTCGGCCCGCTCCACCCCTCGCGGCTGCTCACCGCGCTGAGGCGGATCCCGCTGGGTGACTGTGCCGCCATCTTGAGCTAGCTACAAAGCCAGGACCGGCCTCGGCCGCAACCCGACTGGGAGGTGGCGAGGCAACTGTGGGGCCCGCGGGTCCGCCCACTTCCGGGGCGGTGCGCGCCACTGGCCCCTCCCACTCACTTCCGCCTCCAGGCAAAGCGGAATTGGGAATGTGGGGAAGGTGAAAGTAATGGTTCCCGCGGGGTAGGCTGGGAGCTGGGCTATGAGCGCGGGGCCCTGCGGGGCTACGGCGCATGCGTGAGGCGCAGCGGGCGCGCACCCCTCGCGACGCCGCTCTGGACCTCCGGACTCCGGGGTCCCAAGTTTGAAGCCTGGCGCGAAGTGCTGTGAGGTCGAGGCAGGTGGGCTCAAGGTAATTGACCTGGTAGCGTGTGAATTGCACTGAAAGCGGTCCTGCTGCCTTAGCCTCCCAGTAGCTGGGACTACAGGTGCGCACCACCACACCAGGCTAATTTTTAAAATTTTTTGTACAGATGGGGTTCTCACTGTGTTGCCCAGGCTGATCTGGAACTCCTATACTCTTCCCGCCTTAGCCTCCCAAATTGCCTGGGATTACAGGCATGAGCCACCACATGAGTCCTGCCCTGAAAATTATCAATCTAAATCCTAATTTTAAAAAATCAAAGTGTTTTTGCTCGTGCCCATTTATTCTTTGAGCCTGGCATTGGACTAAGTAGGATGTAGAAATGAATAAGATAAGACCTGTCAAATACTGCAGGTAAAGAAAGGATTAAAAGGTTTTTTTTTAACATATCTATTGCAATTTTATGATTGTTAAAGTGTTACCGAAAGTTCAGCGCTTGAACCAGAGGCCACATCAGAAGAATGAGTACACGTTTCCTTTCCTTTGGGGAGAAGGAAACAGAAGGTTATTACTTTGCCAGCAAATGAGGAGGTTGGCAGACTCCCATCTCAAAGTACCAACGTCCTGCTTCTGAGCAGAAGTACGGAGCTTTTAAGGCTTGGAATGTTTTAAGTTAAGGAAGTCTGTTAATCAGAGACAAGCCACCAGCCATATACCCAGACTATTTGTTACGTAAATTGAGGACCTGCAGGTTTGTCTTGGGTGGCCTTAGGCCTGTTAATGAGTTATAAAGGATATCTCCAAGAAGGGAGGGGGGCATGATGAGGCATGTCTGACCTTCCTTCTCATGGCTAGCAAACTGGCCTCAGGGTATTTCTGGGGTCCCCTTGGCCAAGAGGAGGTACATTCAATCAGCTGGAGAGGGCTTAATATTTTATTTTAGTTCACAGAAAGCATTCCAGGGAGAGACAACTCTGCAGTTTCAGAGAAGCAACTGCAAAAGCCTAGAGGTTTGGAAAGGGCTACTCACATTTGAGGAACTGAAATAGTGTGATTGTGATTAGAGCCTGACAGTCAAGGCAGAGGATATAGTAGGATAATGACAAATTGATGATATAACCTGTTGCACAACAGGCTGGTATGCACAACCTGTTGTACAATAAAGTACGTCTTCAAACTTCCCTAAGGTTGAGAGGATTCTGGAAAGATGATACAAGGCATAATTAATTTTTGAGCCTCCCCAAAACACCACCACATGAATCCCTCCATAAAACACATGGAGCAATTGAAATGGCAAAACCAAATCTCATGGTCAATGTCTAAGCAAACCAGGTGAAAGGTATTTTCATCAACCCCAAAATAGGAGCAGGTGGAACAAGCCATTGACAGTTACAAGACCTGTGAGGTGTCAGTGTGTGCAGGAAGAAGCAGAAGAAAGCAAAGTGCTGTCTGACAGATAGGAGAAGGCCACCATAACAGGAATGAGTGTGCCAACGTATAAGAGCAATAGCCGAAATGGCAGCCTTCAGCAGTGGATGAGACACACAGTCTGTAGCTAGGTCCGAAGGGGCTAGAGCAGTCTAGCCCACTTGGATTCACAAAAGTAAACCACCCAGAGTGCCTTTCCAAGACAAAGCTCCACACTGAGGATAAAGTGCTGGGAAGACAACCAAACTGAGCAGCAGGGGATCAACAGGGACAAAGGAAAAAGAAGTCTATATAAAGGTTGAGAAAAATACAAGAAAATTATTTTCATATAAAATGAGCTATAATTTCTTTGTTCCTTCTTTACTATTCCACTTGACAAGCCTTAAAAAATAAAAAAGCTATATAAAAGGATCAGGATCCACTTCCATAGAAGATGTTATATGAAAAAATAATAAGGAAGGGAACGATATAACCGACAGGTGATAAAAGCATGTCAGAAAGAAGTACACACAAAAATAAATGAAAATGATAACCCTAATTATCCAAAACAAGCTAAAAGACATTGTAACAGAAGAAATGGCTTGAAAAAAACAGCAAAAATGTTTTAAGTCTCTTTAAAACATCCCCGACTCCTGTTGGAGAACTAGGACCTGCATCCCTGCCTCGGGCCAGTGGTCAGGAGGGGCAGGGGAATGTCTTTTGTGCCACAGGAGATGTGTCAAGGGAATTGTCTGGGAGGGGGTCATGAGGTCGTGAGATCATCTTAACTGAAGATGGGATGAATCCGAGCGGAGGTCATGAGATTGTCTTAGCGAAAGGTGGGAATGATCCGAACCTTTAAAAGCTCTGTACTTCTGCTCAGAAGGAGGACGTTGGTACTCTTGAGACTGGAGTCTGCCAACCTCCTCTTGCGGGTAAATTAATAAACTCCTCTTTCCTTCTCCTCAAACTACTCATCCTTGTTCTTCTGATGTGGCCTCAGGAACAAGTGCCGAATTTTTGGTAACAACATTAAGAAAATGATTCAAGATAAGAAAGACTAAATCAAAAATTAGGTGATGGAACTCATGAAAACATTGGAAATAAGAATCATCTTGGTAGTGAAAACCAAATTAGAAGGAACTTGAGAGCTAATAAACACAACAGATAATGCCTTCAGGAAAATAAAATTTAAAAAAATTAAAATGACACAGAAAGAATTTGAGAGAAAGTGACAATTACAGAAGACATACATATAGTACGAGTCCCTGAAAAACTACCAAAGCGAAGAAACAGAGCAAATACTAAAAAGTATAATTCAATAAAACTTTCATAAATGTGAAAAAACAACTTTTTAAACTCCATGTTAAAACGGCACAGTAAACATCTGGAGAAACTGACCCAGAAGACCATACGCCAAGGCTTACTTTGGTAAAAATTAGTGGACTTTAATTTTTTAAAAGTCCAGACAAAATGACCAAATTATTTGTAAAGAAAAAAATAAAACCAAACTTATCAAACTTTGATAACCAATGTTTCAGGCCGAAAGAAATAAAACAGAAAAATTTTTCTTTTTTTAATTTACTGAAGGAAAGAACACATGAGCTAAAGATTTTATAATTAGCAAAAGTGAGTTTCAAGATAAAGGCCACAAACTGTCACCAATACGCAATAACTCAGGGAATATTGTTCCCATGATTTCGTTGTTAGGAATCTGCCAGAGAACAAACATCAGAAAAACAATATGTCTGGAGATACATTCACATAAACATGATGGTGAATTTTGAATATATATTTGCATGTAGAGAGAAATCAAAATCAGGCATATAAAATATGTAATGGCTGTATGCCCTGCAATATAGAAACAACACAGCTGTAAAAGTGGGGGTGCGGGGGGAGACAGGGGATAGAGAGAGCAGATAACTTTATTCAGTAATCCTATCGGTGGTAGTGTTGGTATTGCTGTTCTGAGCATCTTGGGCTAAAACTAATGAATAATTATGTGATATTGTAATCTATCATTCCTGGCATCCTCCAGAACCAGGATTCTCAGTGTGGGGAAGAAATGATATACTCTATAGATACAGTATTAGAAGATCAAGCAAATACCCAGCAGTTTTGAATGTGAACTGGAGGTATCAAGGCTTATCGGGGCTTCCCGATGAAAGCAGCTGCTCAGCCACACACCTGTGATGCTCACACCAGACAAATTCAAGTTGACTTGTAAGCTTAAAGAAAAAAAGTCCAATCTGAATTTGCCATGCATTGGAAGTATCACTGTGAATCCATGAGGTATTTTATCTTTTTTTAAAAGAATGTATATTTTCTAGCTCTTCACTAAAAAGGCCTAGAAACAAGGACTGACCTATCAGCAATGAGCATACTTAGACGGTGGTCTTGAAACACCACTTTCTGATAGAAAAGAGCCAAGGCTTCTGAGACGGCTGATTCCAAATCTGCACAAGAGAAGCCTGGAAACACTGTCACTCTGGACAGCAGAGACACTGTTAAAGACCACTGCCCTGTGGCTGTGTCAAATGGATGGAGAGCCAATTTGAACAGATAGTTTTGTTAGGTTTGTCATTCGTGATTCATGAATCGGCCAGCATCTCATCTAAAACTAGAGATGGGCTCTGTAGGGCTTGGCAGACTAGTCCCTTTTTATAAGGTAGTTTGAGTAGGAACAAGGAAACAGAAAATACAAAAAGCAGATTGGTTAACATAAGGTTACTTCAGGTTACTTTCCTCGTAATGGTGAAAGCAGAGGGGACTTCCTTATCATGCCGGCTAAAACAGACCGGTTTGGGTCAGATAAGCAACTTAGTTTCAGTTTGGTGACATGGGTGTTAGGGTGAGTGACTCCATGTTGGTTTTGTCTGTTGGGTCTAGTGTGTAAGCTCAATCATAATCAATGGCTTTGCATAGATTTTATTTAACAGGATGAAAAATGACTCCCAAAGATATTAGATATTCTTGATCCCTGGAACCAGTGGATGTAACTGTACATGGCAAAAAGGATTTCTACGGATGTGATTAAGTACAGGATTTTGGGATGAGGAGATTATCCTGGATTCTCCAGACAGGCCCTAGAATGCTGTCATTGCAAGTGTCCTAATAGAGGGATTCCCAGGGAGATTTGGGCTCAGAAGGCTGTTTGACCCCTGAAGTAGAGAGACTTGAATTTGAAAATGGCCTTGAACCACGGAATGCAAGGAATGCAACTCTAGAAGCTTGAAAGGCAAGGAAACTCCATCCTAGAGCCATTAGAGCCTGCAGACACCTTGGTTGTAGCTCAGTAAAACTCATTTTGGACTTCTTGTTGCCACCCAACCAGGTTCATTTGCCCGCTGCCCAAGAGGAAGCCAATAGGCTGAGTCAGCAGAGTTTATGGCAATAAACGAGTTTATTCCGCATAGCACTAAGCCGAGAGACGGGAGAATTTTCTCAAATCCGCCTCCCCAATAATTTGGGAGACAGGATTTTAAAGATAGCTTGGCGTAAAATCAGCTGACTGGCTGGGTTCAGAGCAGAACCGTGGGGTTGTAGAAATTGTCTTCTTTGCTGACCAGGTTCTTAGGTGGGGGTCACAAGACCAGTTGAGTTATTTCCCCAGTATGGGTGGCTGGTCTGGGTGGGTCAGCCGTTCCACTGGGATGCGGGACCTGGAAGATATCTCAGAAACTACCCCTAGGTTTCAAAAAGGTGATATTATCTATAATATCTAGAAAGCTAAGAATCTTTATGACCACCAGCTGTGTGGCTCCAGAGTGGCAGTTACAGAGAAGCAAATGGGACAGTGGCTAATTATTATCATTATTTTTAGCTAGGCTCCTACCACAGTTCCTGCCTTGCACCCCTTTTTTATTAATTTGTAAGGGCGGTTTCATTCTGGCCTCCAGAACCAGAAGAGAATAAATTTCTGTAGTTTTGAGGCACTGAATTTGTGGTAATATGTAATAGCAGCAGCAGGAATAGACAGTCCAAGCAAGTTCATGTCAAGGCAAATACATACCGATACAAATTCTAGCCTGCCCCACACCCTTATTTTTAACCACTTCGGTACCAGCATCGACTATAGTCAATAGCCACAGATGAACGCGCACAGCGACTATAGTCGACACCCGTGATATGAAGGCGCACAGCCGAGCATCAACTTTAGCCGACAGCTGTGATATGACTTTTCTAATTTTTCATTTATCAAAGTAAAATTGTGAACATTTAAAAATAATGTAACGAAAACATATATGTCTATGTTACCTATTCTGGTTTACATTACAAGTAAAGCTGCCTGTAAACTAAAACAAGCTTTCAGTGCTTTAAAGCTTTCCTCATCACACAAGAGCAAAACGGATTCATCATCAATGCACAGCACAAACTACCATGCGGACTATGAGTGCCGGCTGTGGGCAAGGTTTTGAGGCACCGAAGTGGTTAAACACAATAATAGCATACCATGGAATTAATTCTACATTCCCAAGTCTTACTCATATTGAAAAAACACAAGGCAAACATGTACAGGCTAAACTTGCACTAGGTCAGTATAAAGGGGCTTTTCCAGGAAAGTAAGTGCTCTGCTTCACATCTCTGATGCTTGTATTAGACAAACTCAAGCTAACGTGGAAATCTTTGTTTTTAAAAATGCAGGATGGTTCATACCTATGACCCCAGCACTTTGGGAGGCTGAGATGGGAGGATAGTTTGAGGCCAAGAGTTCAAGACGGATTGGGCAGCATAGCAAGAATACGTCTCTACAAAAAATTTAAAAATTTGCCAGGTGTGGTGCACGAGCCTGCACTACTAGCTACTTGGGCAGCCAAGGCAGGAGGATTGCTTAGGCCCAGAAGTTTGAGGCGGCAGTGAGCTATGACTGCGCCACTGCACTCCAGCCTGGGTGACACAGTGGGACCCTAGCTCTAAAAAAAAAAAGAAAGAAAGAAAATAAAAGTATATAACAATTTATTTAGCCAATCTCCTGCTGGAAGACACTGAGATTGTCTCCAAACTTTTGCTATTATCAATATAATGAATAACTTGTACGTAAGTCATTTTGCACATAAGCGCATATATCAGATAAATTCGTGGAAATGGAATTGAAGATAGGGTTCTCATGCTTGTACAAAGGCCATTGCAACCTTGTGCAAAGGCCTTTTTAACCTTACACAAGAAATACTTTTCTGTAAGGGCATCTGCCTAGCAACTGCCTGTCCAACCTCAGACTGGCATCAGCCTTGTTATCATCCTTGTTATCTTTGTAGCCAAGAATAATTATTTCAGAACAGTTATGTAATTGTCTTCATTCTTTTCCTTTAAAAACCTTTGTCTTCCTCCTCCCTGAATAAGCACGTAGTTTGCTATGGCATACACATTCCCACTGCAGTGCTCTATTCCCAAATAACTATCTTTTTCTTTTAGAGAGTCTCTCTCTCTTTAGGTTGAGACTCCTTTGGTAGTGTTTTCTTCAAGGAACCCTTATATATTTTTTCCTTTATATATTTTGTTGTTACCGTAAGTGGGATTTCATTTATCTCAAAACTGGTTGTTTATATACATAAAAGACATTGATGCCAAAAAACGATATTGGTGTGTACGTTAGCCTTTTTTCCATGTCTGGCTTGATGTGTACATATTAACTTTTTATGGAAATCGATGGCCGCTAGGACAATCATACTCTTCAGTTGGCCACAAGCCCTACCCCTCCCGATAACATTAAACATCTTGTCTGTTTCCTGAAGGAACATAGATTGTTAGCCTGGATAAGACTTAGAAACACAGAGAAACTAATTGGAGGAAACACGTGGAACCATATTCCACTAAGTGCTTCTTAGCTAACACAGTCTCTATAATATAAAACAAAAAGCTAAGCTGTGCAACTGTGCACTGAGTCCAGTAAGAATTAAGGATGAGCCCAGTGAAGACAGAATGGGTAGTCTTCACAGAGATACTTCAGGTGTGTTGGACTGGCTCTGTAATTGGGCAGTCTTGGGACCAACAGGGAAGAGGGGAAAGGCATGCCAGGAAGCGCATCCTGTGAGCGAAAGGTGGGTGATCAGTGAAATAGCATGAGCCTCAGGGACATGATTAGGGTGAGCAAAGGTCCAAGTCTGGGGCAGAAAATTCACTGTTCTCTGAGCCCCCATCTGTCTAATCCTACAAATTCATTCATTCAAAATTTGGAATTTGGTTTACCACCTTTCCCTCTTCCTTCCTGCACCACCTCGAGCAGATAAATAGACCTGCACATCCTTCATTTAGTTATGCACTGGGTGCTATGTATGCCAGACACCGTTAGGAACTGAAGGTACAGACACTGTTCTGTAGAAGGGCTCCTGCCTCGTGGCCAGCGATGAGCAACTACGTTATCAGGTGCTTTAATATGAATAAAACCACTCTTGTGACAGAGTCCCTCGCTGTGCCTGAGGAAGTGCAGAAAGAAGCAACTGGATCTCTGAGACTGGGCCCCATGTATTTGTTAAAGAAGCCAACACGTGACTTAAGTAGGACGGTGCCAGGTGGAGGAGGAGGATAAAATAGTACCAAGCAGATGGAATGACACATGTATGAAATGCAAAAGGTGATAAACGCTGAGCGGTTGGAGGAGGCAGAAGAGATGGAGAAGAGGTTGCCAGAAAAGAGACAGAAAGGGTCACCAGCCTCCAAAAGTCATCATCACAATGTCAACTCAGGGGAAATGTTCAGTGGCTTCTACTTCTATAGCCAGAACATCGAAGGGCAGCTTTGTTCTTAATTTTCCACCTCTCATCTGCTTCTGGTTGACTTTGGGGAAAAAAAACCATGAGAATAGGACAGATGTTTGTGCATCCGGGAGGAGGGAGCCCAGCTGTCTCCAGATGGAGAGCAATTACGCTTGTCTCCTCTGCCCTTGCTTTGGGCCTGCACTATTTCCTTTTGTTTTTAACTTTTTCCATTGTGGTAAAAAACATTTTTAAGTGTACACTTCAGTGGCATTTAGTACAGTGACATGGTTGTGCAACCATCACTACCATCCATCTCCAGAACTTTTGCATCTTGTTAAACTGAAACTTTGTACCCATTAAACAAGAACTCCCTACTCCCCTGCTTCAGCCTCTGCCAACCACCATGCTGCTTTCTGCCTCTGAATTTGCCTAGCATAGGTACTTCATTTAAGTGGATCATATAGTACTTGTCCTTTAATAACTGGTTTATTTCACTTAGCATAATGTCTTTAAGGTTCATCCATGTTGTAGCATGTGTCAGAATTTCCTTCTTTTTAAAGGCTGAATACTATTCCATTGTATGGATAGATCACATTTTGTGTATCTATAATATCCATCAATGGAAATTTGAGTTATTTCTACCTTTTGGCTATTGTGAATAATGCTGCTGTGAACGTCAGTGTACAAATATATCTTCAAGACCCTACTTTCAATTCTTTTGATTATATATATACCCAGAAGTGGGATTATTGAATCATATGGTAATTCTATGCTTAATTTTTTTCGGAACTACCATACTGTATTTATTTTTGTTGTTGTTTGTTTTTCTGAAACAGGGTCTTGCTCTGTCGCCTGGGTTAGAGTGCAGTGAGGTCATCATAGCTCACTGCAACCTCCAACTCCTGGGCTTGAGTGATCCTCCTGCTTCAGCCTCCTGAGGAGCTGGGACTACAGATGTGTGCCACAATGCCCAGGTAATTATTCTATTTTTTGTAGACACAGGGTCTCACTCTTTCTCAGGCTGGTCTCAAACTCCTAGTCTCAAGCAGTCCTTCTGCCTTGGCCTCCTAAAGTGCTTGGATTACAGCCATGAGCCACTGCGCCTGGCCTGGAACCGCCATACTGTATTTTAACGTCTGTTTTCTTTCCCCCTTGGTTCAAAGACGGACTTAGTCATTTTGGACAATGAACCCCTGGGAAAGAACTACTAGTATAGCTACTAGTCAGCCTTGCTGGCCTCCTCCCTCCTTGTTTCCGTGAGAGCCATCACCTGCGTTAGCGCAGTGCTCCGAAAACTAGTTTTCTCCAAGAGTGGTCCAGGAAGCACCAGCATCAGGAGTAACTTGTTACACATGCAGATTTGTGAACGTCACCCCATCCACTGATTCAGACTCCCTGGAGAGGAGGCTGGACATTCTGCGCTTTCACAAGTTCCCCAGGTGATTCTTATGCACACACAGTGCAAAAGCCACTGCTAAGCAAAGCTGCTATGCTGGACTATAACTGCACTCATCAGATCTGGAGCCAGTGGATTCTCATAACCATTCTGAAAACTGCTTGAAGGAGTTATCTTCATTCAACTTTGAGTCAGCACGATGTCTGGTTAAAGGTGACTGAACTCATGGTATGGGATGAGTATTATACAATTTACCAGATATTTAGGCATGATCATTCATGTGATACTAATATCTTACAGTGATTCTAATAAGGTCCAGTTTCACCTTAGTGAAGAATGGGTGGTCTCCTTGGCTGGCCCAAGTCCTGGTCCTAATCCTATTCTCTTCCAGGATGGTGTTGGTTCTGCACGTTCATTGGTCTTGTGTATCCCACTGAATTGCAAATACTTCTTTTTCTTTTTTGAGGCAGAGTCTCACTCTGTTGCCTGGGCTAGAGTGCCGTGACGTCAGCCTCAGTCACAGCAACCTCAAACTCCTGGGCTCAAGCGATCCTTCTGCCTCAGCCTCCCGAGTAGCTGGGACTACAGGCATGCGCCACCATACCCAGCTAATTTTTTATATATGTTTTTAGTTGGCCAATTAATTTCTTTCTATTTTTAGTAGAGACGGGGTCTCGCTCTTGCTCAGGCTGGTTTCGAACTCCTGACCTTGAGCGATCCGCCTGCCTCGGCCTCACAGAGTGCTAGGATTAGGCGTGAGCCACCGCGCCCAGCCTGCAAATACTTCTTGGTGGAAGGCATTCTGTTACATCAGAGCATTTAAAACCAACAGCACAGAATTCTGTCTGGTCTCGCTGGTAGTTGTTTAATACATTTAAGGACAATCTTCATCAGCTATTTCCATGATTCTAGCTATTTCTACTCCTAATTTTCAAGTGGGCATAATGTACAAATACTGGAAAATAAGTCTTGCTCTTTTTAAAAACTTTTTTAAAAATTTAATTGAGTCTCATGCTCTATAGGCTGAGCTATCCTGGTTTGCCGTCCTTTAAAACGCTCTTTATCGTACCTTGAAAACAAAGAACCACCTCTCTGTGTGGCCTCCTCTGTGCCGTGGCCCTAGAAGGAGCTGGTTTGGCAGGAAGTCATAACTGGGTGGGGTGGCGTCAGAAACATACCACATGGGACTAAACAGAAGCTGCTGTCTAGTTTCAGATTCATTTCTCGGCCCTGGGGTTGAGAAAGTGAGACTGGCCTGAGTTTCGATTCTTGGCTCTGCCTCTCAGCCTCAGTTCCACTGGCTTTGTAGAACCGGGCAATATAAGGGCATGGGAAGCACGGAGCACCATGCCTGGCCCCTGCGGTAGGGACCAGTTCACGCTCACACATGAGGGCTGCACTCCCACCAACTCTTTGCTCTGTTAGAACATCCAGTCTGCTCTGTTTGCTGTGGTTGCCCCTGGCAAACACCCTTCCTCCTAAAACACTGCCTCTGTACCCTCAGTGTAGTGACCCTTTGGTCCCTGGGCCACATAGAACACTACTGGTAGGATCTGAGTTACAGTAGTTGTCTTCAGAGTGGGGCACAGAAGCTCATCCGTTAGGGATAAGAAGAAAATATCAGAAGTGCTAATTTTGTTTGTCCTCATACTTTTCTTATCTTTATTATTTTATGAGACAAGGTCTCACTGTGTTGTCCAGGCTGGGGTGCAGTGGCACCATCATAACTCACTGCAGCCCTAAACTCCTGGCCTTAAGCGATCCTCCTGCCTCAACCTCCCTGTAATCCTAGAGTGCTAGGATTATAGACATGTACCACCACACCCAGCCTTGTCCTACTTTTAAAATCTTCATTTTCTGTTTTATAAAGTATGCAATAGGCTGGGCCCAGTGGCTCTATTCCTTTTATTCCTTTCTAGTTTTTGTAGCAAGAGCCCATCTCAACAATAACAAAAATACACAATACATGTTGGTACTCAAGAAAATTAATGTAACACATAAGCTTATAGATATTGGGGTTGGGGATATGCTAATTTTTACTGATGGGTGCATGATCAAAACTGTTGAGAGATCACAGAGGTGGCAGGGCTGGCTAGTTGCTACCACCCTAAAAGGCAGTTACCATCAATATTCCCACTTTAAAGATGAGAAAACTGAGGCATGATGTATTTGTCCAGGCTAGTATGCAGGTAAGCTGAGAGGCAAACCCAGAGCCTTTACCCTCAACTGCAATGCTGTGTGCCTTAGCAATAGATCAGTCTGCATCATCTGGCCTGCACAGTGTAATGCGGTGCTCTGGTGGCTGGAGAGGGGACGGGAGACAGGCAGGTCCAGAAGCGGAACCACACTCACTGGCGGAGAGTTAAAGCACCACAGCGGAGAAGTGGCTCCAGGCCAGGATGAAGCTGACAAAAGACAAACAGGCTTGGGAAAGAGTGGGATGAGATGCCGCCAAGCCAGAGAATTCTGTGCCTAGGAAAGGATTATTCTAATGTACAGCTATGTCTGCAAAGTGGTAAAGAGATCCCAGAAAGGAAAGAACAGAAGGGAAGAGGTCCAAAGGGGAGCATCCCTGACAGTAGTTTCGAGCATTGAAGGTTCCAGGACTACATGATTTACGGTAAATACAAAGTGCCTGGAAGGCACATCAGGTGCATAACTAAGGTTACAGCTGTCAGAATTTCAAAAGTATGTACCTCTTGTGCGGTTAAAGTATAAACATGTGATTTTAATGGGCAGGGGTTAAATATGTTGAAATTATCTTCGAGTGCTCATCTCTGCTGAATAGGTAAAGGGCAATTATTATTCTCAGAAAACAATATATTTTAGTTTTAAAAATGCAATACTGAAATAAATGCTGTAAAGGACATTTGTGTGAAAGGTTAAAAATAATATTCTTTTAATAAGTTTAAATTTTGAGAGTTATACTGAGAAAGACCCATATATCTGCTTCAATGACAACAAAAAAACTGACTTCTTCATTCTCTTCATATTCTACTTCATATTATACATTTTGTGCTACTGTTAGATGATACATTAACTTTATTTTCATTGCATAAATTGAGCGAGAAACAGAGAATCAGATCCAAATACATTACAAGGCATTTAGGGAGGTGTGTTTTGTTGCTGAACAGAAAATTATCTGAAATCTACTTTCAAAATTGAAATAGATGTGTTTAAAAGCACTATCCTGGCTCCTTTCTTGTTTGGACTATGTCCTGATCTTCATTCAAGTACCAATAAATGAATTAAACAAATTCTCTCATAGGGTTAACATTCCGGATGTTCCAAGAAATCGTATTCGACACATTCTTCCAGTTGTTTTAAGACCCTTAAGCTCTCTGTGGCAGGAAACTGTAACCATGGAGCTCCTGAGGTATCAGCAGACAGCTGCCTTTGGGCTTTAAAAGCACAGTTTAGAGTCATGAAGAATGGCATCAGCTGCCTAATGCTGGAAACAGAATGTTGGCGCAGAAGAGGGAATTCACTCTTCACGGTGATCTCATCAGAGCTAATTTCCTGCAAAACGAGAAACAAACAAAAACCACACACACACAAAACATAAAAATGATACGGCTTTACTAGGGGTTGGAGATGCCCGTGAAACACATGCATGCAGCAAAACCTGAGATTGGTTCTTTATGAAAATTCATTATCAGCACTAATGACTCAAATCCTAGGTGTTCAATTAACTTTTTCCATCAGGGGCTCATACTGAGCCCAACCTGACCCTTGTCATTCTTCCTAGCAAGCTCTCCCTCTTCTTGGACTCTAAGTAACAGAGGAACATGGGAAGTAAAACAACCTCTACGTAACTGTGTTAGCCAGGAAGCTTCACCTCTTAGCAAGGGATGACAAAGTGGTGTCTGTGTGACAGATAAGGAAATAAAGATGGAATTTATAACCATATCAAGTTTTAAAACTAAGATATTTTGAAAATTATTTGACATCATTAAAATCAAGTGGCACAAGAAGTCCTTTGTTCCCTGCTGAGCACTTCTCCCCTTTGCCATGAATATAATTTTTAAAAAGGAAAACATTTACCCCATATTTTAATTTTAGAAGTTCTAGAATCCTGACAGTGTGCGGTTTGAATTCTTGGTGATTCTCCTCTAGGTCTGACAGGAAGGCAGGATCTTCTGTGTCCACTTCTGGAACAAATGCCCATCTGTAACTGGGGGAGACAAACACAAGGGCAGGCATGCTGGCTCAGACCCCTTTAACAATTTTAAAAACAGTTTTATTAAGATATAATTTACACATCATACCCACTTGAGATGTACTATGGCTTTTATTATATTCATAGAGTTGTACAGCTATCACCACAAGCATTTTAGAGTATTTCCTTACCCCAGAAAAGAAACCCCATGGGAGGGGCAGCAGGCCGGGAGGAGATCAGCTACTTCTCCCCGGGGAAAGCCAGGTCCCTTAGGTAGTATTTGCCACAAAGGATAAGAAATTGATAGGAAATAGAGAGAATAAAAGAAATACACAGAGACTAAGGTATAGTTTTATAGTTTTATATAAAGAAATCAGATAAAGCAGGGGTACTCAGGAGTCTACACTACCCTCCGCCAATAGTGCAGCATTATGGTTAGATTCACACAGGTCTTTTTATAATCACAGATATCAATTACCAGTTGCCAGGGTAACAGATTTACATATCAGATAATTTTGGTTGCTATGGGTAACAGGGAGTGGGTTAGGGTCAAAAGTCCTTTCAAAGGGCTTCTAACAAATTCTAATCTATCTAGGTGAACAAATGGGTACAAAGTCTTTCAAGGACTAACTTCTAAGTTCTAAGAGATAGTTATCAATTAACAGAGGAATAACAAAGAGGTATAGTGGCTCTACATTTCTTTGATCTAGTTATTGTGGACTTAAGGCAGACAGGAGAGAGCAGGAAGCCCATCTCTATAAAACAAATTGTTCATAACCACGGGCACACGTCTCTTGCCTAGGGCACTCATTGTCTCTGGCTCCCATCCTGTGAGCCAGATATTTACCTGTCTTGTCTTTCAACAACAGGAAGGCTTACAGACCTGAGATAACCCAAGAAGCCTTTCTGGAATACATCCATCCCGGAGCTTTGAGAGCCCTCCCAAGGCAAGGCAGCCCTTGATAGGCAAACGAATGAGTTCACATATTCCTTCAGGGCAAAACCCTGCAAACTCCTGTTTCTGTCTTTAATATAGCAATATTGGGCGATGCAATAAACTAATGATCTTATGAACCACATCTCATTAATTCCTCAATCATATTCCTCAACAACCCTGCACCCCTCAGCCATCATCCCTCAATCCCCTACATGTCCCCTGGCAAATGCAACCACGAATCTACACTCTGTTTCTATAGATTTTCTTATTTCAGACGTTCCATATGAATGGAGTCAGACAATATGTGTTCCTTTGTGTCTGGCTTCTTCCACGTAATATTTTCAAGGTTCATTCATGTTCTAGCGTGTATCAGTACCTCCTTTGTTTTTATTGCTGAGTAATATTCCACTGTATGGATATACTACATTATTTATCCATTCATCAGTTGATGGCCACTTGGGTTGTCTCCACTTTTTGCCTATTATAAATAATGTTGCTATGCACATTTGTGTATATCAGCACCCATTTTTTTAAAAATAGACTTTCTTTTGTGGAGCGGTTTTAAGTTCACAGCAAAGTTGAGCAGAAAATACAGGCAGTTGCCCCATATATATCCCATCCCCCACACCTACAGCCTCCCCCACTATCAACATCCTGTACCAGAGCAGTGCATTTGTTAAAACCCATGAACCCATGGACTCACCACCATTACCCAAAGTCCACAGTTTACTTTAGGGTTCACTCTTAGTTTTGTATATTCTATTGTTCCAGCAAGTATTAACAGCTCTCACAACAGCTCTTGACCAGGGAAATAACCGAGCAGCACATGGAGAGTGGAGAACAGCCTTTATTCCGTCAGCATGCTCCGCTGACTTCTGATCTTCTGACCCCCCCCTTTCTCCTCCAGCTTTTATACCTTTGGTAGGCCTCAAAAAGCATCCAATCAGCAACAAACTTTAACATCCAATCAGCAACAAGCTATAACATCCAATCAGGAACAAGCTATAACACCCAATCAGGAACAAGCTTTAACAACCAATCAGCAACAGGGGGATTCAAAAATTACCCAATCAGGATCACGCAAGCAGCATGGCTGGAGGACTGGAGCAGGCGGCCGAGCATAGAGCGCGGGCCCTGACCTGCACACGAGGCCCGGCTCCAGCAGCATGCACCCGCCCGCCATGGCCTCCAGCCGGCCCCCGCGCAGCACCGGCCTGCAGGGATGCGGAGCTGCAGGGAGGCGGCGAGGGCCCGCATCCCAGCGCCCGACGCTTTTCCCCATCACTATGGGCTGGGACACATGTATAATGACATGCCGCCACCATTATAGTATCACGCAGAGTAGGTCCACTGCCCTGAAAATCCTCTGCTCCACCTGATTCACCCCCACTTCTCTTCTTAACCCCTGTCAACCACTGATCTCTTTACTGTCTCTGTGGTTTTGCCTTTTCCAGAATGTCACATAGTTGGAATCATACAGTGTGTAGCCTTTTCAGACTGGCTTCTTTCATTCAGCAATGTGCAATTAAGAGAACACACTTTGAAAGCACAGACATTTCTATGTGATTACCCTCTTTGCAAGGGTAGGGCAGGGAGAAGCAGCCTCTGGGCCCAGGCATGAAGTTACATGAATGAGCAGCTGCTATGTTAGGCCCCCAGGAAACGTAAGCCTAAGGGGCAAAGGGAATTGGAGACAGCCTGCTCCAAATAAAGGCATTCGTAGCTAATTGAACACAGGCACACAATATCTACTCAATTGCAGTGAGGATCGCCAGTAGGTGACCCCTGTTTTATAAGCATTCAGTAGCAAAAACCACAGAAACAAACACTACCCCCCCACACAACAAAAATGCACTCACAAACACTACTGTGAGCCAATTCACAAAGCAACAGATGTTGCAAGAAATCCGAAACTCGGTGTTCCGTGCTGGCTCATCGGTCACTAGAAACCTGTACTGTGGCTTCCCATAAACTGTACATGAAAAAACAAGTGAAAGTACTTAAAAGGAAAAAAAAAATCACCTCCTTCAAAAAGGACACATGATTTTAGCTGACTCACATTTGAAATAAAGGCATCTTGTCAGACGGAAAAGAAAGAGATGTGTCCAAGAACTTGCAAGCTGATAAATACAAGAGGAGTTCACTCTGGGGTATCTCCCCCATGGAGGGCCCACTTCCATCTGGAACTGATACTTTCATTGTCTTTATTTTGTTGTTGCTCCTAAAAATTTGCAAAGAAACTCCTGTTATAAATTCATTCACATCTGTTAAAGTCCATTCACCTTTGCAATGTCCATAAGAACGATTTTCCTTTTAAGAAATTTTCAAAATAGCTGGTCTCTTCACAAATACTTCAAGAAAACAGCATTTAGCATTAGATAACCCTATATCATAAGCGATGTCTGTTCATCTAGACCAACTTTTACATGTGTGCAGACCTATGCCACTTACTTCAATGATTCATCTTCCTCTTTCAGATCTTCTTCAAGCTCTATGAATGTCTGAATCTGAAAAAGAAACATGCATCCAAGTTACTATTTGAGAGAATTGTGGGGGTTTTTTGTTTTGTTTTGTTTTTTGACACAGAGTCTCATTCTGTTCCCTAGGGTAGAGTGCAGTGGTGTCATGACAGCTCATTGCAACCTCAAACTCCTGGGCTCAAGTGATCATCAGCCTCCTGAGTAGCTGGGACTACAGGCATATACCATCACCACACCTGACTAATTTTTAAAATTTTTTGTAGAGACAGGGGCTTGCTATGCTGCCCAAGCTTGTCTCCAACTCGTAGGCTTAAGCAATCCTCCTGCCTCTGCCTTACAAAGTACTAAGATTATAGGCATGAGCCACCGCACCTGCCTTGAGACAGATCAAACCTACCCAAATTTATATGTCTATAAAACAGTAGCAAATAATATCAACTGGTACAAATTAGGTGTAATAACTGACAGGTGAGAGATCAACCATTATTATAGGATAAAATATTCTCTTTTTAACCAGGAGCTGACTATGCGCTACCAACCTGATGAAAACTAACTTTTAGCTAAAACTAGATACATATGAAATAGTATGTTATATGTTGATGAGAAAGTATTTTTAAAAACTCCAACCTTGCTTTCAAGAATACAATACTTGTACTCACCAATGCAGAGACCATTATTGGCCACAGTGAAGTCAAATGTTGAGGAGATATTCTTAGCAGCAAAACTCTGAAAAAAAGAAACATCTGAGCAGCAACTGTGGGTGTCTGTCCAACTCTGAGATTGTCTGTCAGGCGTTCTAAGGAAAGAAGATTTTAAAGATGTCACACAGATATACAGTTTGGGGTTTCTCATTAGACAAAGAAGAAAAATAAAATTGTAACTATTTGACTTCTGATAACAACCCAGTGTAAGAAATGAGTGTCAGGGGATGTTTTTGGGCAACTAGTCTCTTCTTTGTGAAGTTCAGCAGTTCATGGCCCCCGCCAAAGGAAGGGAATCGAATGACCCCTGCCACAGTTTGAGCAGAGGCAGGAATATCTGACTCTAGTAATCCACTGAATGACCAATGACCACTTAAAATTTCCACTAAGAATATGAATTATAAGACACAGAAGCCAAAGATAGCTCTTGGTGAGTGACGGACTTATGCAATCATTTAGATTGGCAGGCAGATGACACCAAATTTTGGGGGTGGTGGGTGGGAAGTAGAGCAAGTGAATAAAACAGATTTATTCAGTAAAGTTTAGATTTGATGGTCATGGCAAAAACTTTAGTTTCTGCAGGGGGGAGGAAAGTTGCAAGGTACACTATCTAACCCCTAACACTCTTCTCCCTTGAGATAATTGTTTGTAGAATGTGATTTCCCCCCTACAACTTAAGGTTTCTTAGGAATGTAACAAATTGCTATAGCAAACCGCTGAACAACTCATGCTAGCTAAGATTTACTGTAGTACATTCCTAATAAACTTCCTCTTATCTGAGCTATTAGGTTGGTGCAAGAGTAATTGCAGTTTCAGACCATGAATTTTAAATCACTATAACTAGGCTCAAACACATCTTTATTAATCAAAATAAGAACCATTACAATCAACACATTTTTGCCAATGAGAAATAAGTTTGTTTATTCCATGTTTTTAGGATTTGAGGAACTCTTGGAAAGCATTTTCTGCATCCTGCTGGTTGTGGAAGTGTTTTCCCTGCAAAAAGTTGTTGAGATGCTTAAAGATGTGGTAGTCGGTTGGCGAGAGGTCAGGTGAGTATGGTGGATGAGGCAAAACTTTGTAGCCCAATTTGTTCAACTTTTGAAGCGTTGGTTGTGCACGTTGGTTGTGGGACGTTTGGTAGGGCATTGTCATGGAGAAGAATTGGGCCCTTTCTGCTGACCAATGCTGGCTCCAGGCATTGCGGTTTTCGGTGCATCCCATTGATTTGCTGAGCATACGTCTCAGATGTAATGGTTTTGCCAGGATTCAGAAAGCTGCAGTGGATCAGCCTGGCAGCAGACCACCAAACAGTGACGGTGACCTTTTTTGGTGCAAGTTTGGCTTTGGGAAGTGCTTTGGAGCTTCTTCGTGGTCCAACCACTGAGCTGGTCATCACCGGTTGTTGTTTAAAATCCACTTTTTGTGGCACGTCACAATCCGAATGAGAAACGGTTCGTTGTTGTTGCATACGATAAGAGAAGATGACGCTTCAGAGGACAATTTTTTGATTTTCGGTCAGCTCGAGGCACCCACTTGTCAAGCTTTTTCACTTTTCCAATTTGCTTAGAATTGTTGACATTGAGTCCTTTGGCAACTTCTCTTGTAGTTATATTAAGAGGATCAGCTTCGATGATTGCTCTCAATTGGTCGTTGTCAACTTCCGATGGACAGCCACTGTGCTCCTCATCTTCAAGGTTCTCATCTCCTTTGCAAAACTTCTTGAACCACCCCTGCACTGTGTTTTCATTAGCAGTTCCTGGGCCAAATGTGTTGTTGATGTTGCGAGTTGTCTCCGC
>VBSM01000272.1:106209515-106220880 GCA_008086735.1 Cheirogaleus medius | reverse complement strand
AAAAATTTTAAGAGATTTTAAAAAAAGAAAATATTAAAAAAAAGATTGAAACAACATATAGTTATAATCCAAACACTCCATTTTTGGGGTCCTCTATAATATGCTAATTAAGGCTTACTGAGAAGCTAAAAAGTCACTTCCAGCTTTGGAATTCTATGATTTCCAAAAAATTTAAAAAAAAATTCAGGTAATTGTTTTACGACAGTCTTGTCTTGAGGTTGAATGGGGTTGCTGCACAAAAGCTGGGCCCAGCAACACCTGGCGCAGCAAAGGCAACACGGCCGCACCGTGCTGAAGCAGGTTAACAGCACAGAGACAGCCCGGGCCAGTCAGCCAAGCAGAAGCAAGAGCTCCTTCTAGAACCACCACTACAACTGCAGCCACAGCCTGAGAAAGCGTAATTGTTGGTTTGTACTAGTTATAGTGTTTGCAGTATAGAATAAAGTATAATTACTTCTCTGATGCAAACCACAAGACTCGCTATCAAACATGGCAAAAGTAATGGGCTGTGGGACCACAAGCCATTAAGAACCCTCTTTCGGGTGAGAAGCCCTTTCCTGCGGCTCCAGCGCACCAGCCCTCCCTGTCCTCTGCCCTCAGGCATGTGACTGAAGAAGAGCCGTCCAGAGTCTCTGCAGGAGACTTGACTGACCTCACGTGAGCATCTGGTTCCTGCTATGCCTAAAACCAGATACTGACCCTTGGGCTTTTCGCGTACATGAGCCAAAAAGTTGTTTTTTTGTTTTTGTTTCTGTTAGTCTAAAATGGATTTCTATTAGTTGCAAGAGAAAAGAGACTTTTAAATTTTATTTATTTTTTTTAAGAGATGGGGTCTCACCCTGTTGCCCAGGCTGGGGTGCAGCAGTACGATCATAGCTCACTGCAGGCTCCAACTCCTAGGCTCAAGCCATCCTCCTGAGCAGCTAGGACTATAGGTATGTGCCACCACATCTGGCTAATTTTTTCTATTTTTTTGTAGACAAAGGGTTTCACTGTGTTGCCCAGGCTGGTCCCAAACTCCTAGCCTCAAGCAATCCTGTAGCCTTAGCCTCCCAAATTTCAAGGAAAGAGTCTTGACTTATTGACACTTTTTCCCTAGTGTGTTAAAAATAACGAATTTAGCTTTGTTTCTGCTGATATAACTATTGCTAATGATTTTGACCAAAGTAATAAAAGCTCATGATTCTGGAACATTTACTCTGTGGCAGGTACCGTGTTACCTAGTTCTTACTGAGAACAGAAATGTAATGACTTGTCCCTGTGTCAAAACTGGGACCAAACATACGTTCTTGTCCTGTGTTAAGTGAGACTGGCACGGGGCAATCTCTCCTGTCCCTGTGTTAAATAATACTGAGAACTCGCAAAAAAGAATCATTGCCCCATCATATATTTAATCCTGAAAAAAACCTGCTCAAACTAAAACAGCTTACTTATCAAAACTAGCAGCTTACCCATCAAGATTCACTGTAGACCCTCACCTCCTGCCCTGCCCACCAAGCCAAAGTATTTATCATTAACTGTACAGTCCCAATCAGCTCCCGACCTTGAAGGATCAGCTACAAAACAACTCAGCCAAGGGCCTAAAACTCTGTAAGTATCCTCCCCTGACTTCTGTCTCCTTAGAGATTCTACCGTGACACCGTCATTTTCTCCTTTAGTGCAGTGGTTATACCAACCTAAGATTGGCCTGATTGATAGATTTAGGGCCCTGGCAAGTGACGGTCTACACTGTCTACTTAATTCAGACTTCTCTAGGGTCTTGTGCTCATCCCTGACCCACCGACTAAACTGATCAAACTTCTCTGAGTCTCCTGACCACCGTCCTATGAAGCTATGACACAATAAGGCTGGGGTGTGCCTAGTCTACGAAGCCTCCTTTATAGAATCTTCATGTCCCAGGTAATGGGCTGGGATCAGTGAGAGGCAAGGGTGCATTCATCAGAAATGAAATACACAACACAAAACGTCTGATGATAGTTTGCTGAGTCACTAAGCTTTCTTTCCACAGTTCTGCAAACAGAAAAACAAACATTCTTATCGTCTTTATCTCACACAGATTTCTATCACCAAGTCCATGTAAATTACCTTGGGAAGTTACTTTTGGGCCTCTATCTAGGCTCGGTAAGGTTTAACATGGTGGCACATGTCACCTGTGATACTATCTGTGGAATCCTATTGTTTATTATACACAACTTATGTTGTAAGAAGTAAAAACAGACAGTTTAGTCATTTGGCTAGGAATTTAGAGGAGAAGCTCGGGTGAATTAACAGAGACCTAAGAAGGCAGTTTGCTTTTTCTTATGCCTATAACTTTTTAACTTTCCAATATCTGTCCCCACCCCTAAGCTTTATTGAGGTGTAATTGACAAATAAAAACTGTATGAATTTAAGGTTACAACTTGATGCCTTGACGTACGTATACATTGTGAAATAATCATTACAAACAAGTTAACTAATTAACATATGCATCATCTCACACACTTTCTTCCCTTTTTTTGTGGTGAGAACATATAAGATCTTTCTTGGCCAGCCCTGGTGGCTCACACCTGTAATTCCAGCACTCTGGGAGGAAAAGGAGGGAGGATCGCTTGAGCTCAGGAGTTTGAGACCAGCCTGAGCAAGAGTGAGACCCTCGTCTCTAGAAAAAATAGAAAATTTAGCTGGGCATGGCGGCACATGCCTGTAGTCCTAGCTTCTTGGGAGGCTGAGGCGAGAGGATCACTTGAGCCCAGGAGTTTGAGGTTGCAGTGAGCCATGATAACGCCACTGCACTCTACCTGGTATGACAGAATGAGACTTTGTCTCAAAAAAAAAAAAAAAAAAAAAAAAACTTCCTTAAGGAAAAACCAGACCCACTCGCTGGCCATGAGCATTGTATCCTGACTGTTCTATACCCACTGTACAGATCTTCCTCAGCATCAGATTCTTCCAGAGAGGCTTGAGGCTGGGCCTTCACTTCCAGGTTTCTGCTCAGCCAGCTAGTTTGTTCCAAGGAAGAGCCAGCAATGTTCCCCACAGCTTCTAGGATTTTCTGAGTGACTTCCTGAGAGCAGTCAGAAGAAAGAGGAAAGGAAATTAGTAAAGGAAAAGAATTTTAAGTGCCTAAAACAGCACCACCCAATAGAAATAGAACGCAGGCCACAACTGTGAGCAATATATGTACTATTAAGCTTTCTAGGAATCACATTACAATGTAAAAAGAAACAGGTGAAATTAATTTTAATAATGTCTTATTTAACCCAGCATATCCAAGGTATCATCAATATAACAATTATTAATGAGACTTCACATTCTTTTTTGATTTGTGCTAAGTCTCTGAAATCTGATGTGCATTTTACACTTTTAACACATTCATTTCAGAGCAGCCACACATGGCTACCGGCTACTGCACTGGCCAATGCAGGTAAAATATTCATATACAGAAATCAGAAGTCGTAGCAGTGCTCTGATAACAAGGCCATACACTGTATTTAACAGATTAGCTTTCTGGTTTCTCTAGAATCATGGGTTCTTGCTAGAAATGCATCTTTTAATAATATAACAAGAAATAAAGTTAAGTAAGTTAATGGGTAGATGGGGTGAAGGAGGAGTCAGCTACTGCCAGGAGTGTGATAAGCGAGGAATGGGTCCGTGGCTGGATGAAGAGACAGAAACCCTGAGCAGGTTCTCAGGCAGCGTCACCAAGAGTCATTCCCTAAGAGGAGCTGGAATCCTCCATGTCTGAGAATTTACCAATCCTGACCTCAATGATCACATGAGATTCTTAAGCTCAGCAGCTGTGTTCAGGCATCTGCCTGCCAGGTGGACAGGAAGCAGGAGGCTGTACCCGAGGGGATCAGTGGGCTGGTAAACTGAGGCTGGGTGTGGTGTGAAGGGCAGAAGGAAAGATCAGGAAAGGGACCCAGGGCTCAGAGGAGTCCTATAAGGACCCAGCGCACTGAGTAGATGAGTGTGATACTGCGAAGCGTATGTTTGGTCTTTCTCCCCATTTCCTGGCATATACTCCTAAACACCTTGGATTCTCCAAGGTGATAAGCATCTTTCTGTGTGCTACGGAAATGACTGGTGGCTGGGGGGCCTTAGGTAGCTGCAGGACTGGCCGGTCACCTGAAAGACCAACACAGGATCAGAGGGCTGCAACTTTCAGCCCACCCCCCACCTCTGGGAAGGGGCGAGGGGCTAACCTGACCACCAACTGCCAGTGATTTAATCCATCAAGCTGACATAATGAAACTTCCACAAAAACTCAAAGGACTGGGTTTGGATGAGCTTCTGGGTAGCCGGACACATGAAGGTTCCTGGAGGTTGGCACACCCGGGGAGGGCATGGAAGTTCCACGCCCCTTCCCATGTGCCTGGCCCTATGCATGTCTTCATCTGTATCCTCTAACGCCCTTTAGAATAAACCAGTAAACATAAGTGTTTTCCTGAGTTCCGTGGGCCAACCTATCAAGTTAATTGAATACAAGAAGGGGGTCATGGGATCTCTGACTTATAGCCAGTTGGTCAAAAGCACAGGTCACCCTGGGCTTGCAATTAGCACTGGAAGTGTGGGACTGAGCCCTCAACCCGTGAGATCTAGGTAGATACCGTGAGAACTGAGATGAGTTGGAGGACATGCAGCTGGTGTCTGCTGCAGAACCGCTTGCTTGGTTGCTAGTGGGGACAAATCCCCACACATTTGGTTACCAGAGGTCACAGAAGTATTCTGTGTTATGAAAGTACAGGAGGAAAAATACACTTTGGTTTTTTTTTCTACAACCTCAATGGGGAAGAAAAATAGAGTGTGGCTCACAACAGCAGAAAGTAGTGCTAGGGAGGCCGGAAGTCATGAGACAGAAGCAGGTGGCCCTAGCCCCTCTAACCAAAAGGAGCAGAGCAGAGGTGTGCCAGTTGTAACAACTGAGTGAATGCCTGTGGCCAAAGCCATGGCCAAAGCCCAACCCAGAGAGACTGAAGAGGGAGGTGCCTACTCTGGGTAATAGGCCATGAAAGGGGGAGGCTTGCCAGGCGGGTTTGGGTCAGAGCTATCCAAGCACCTGCAAGTGCAGCATCTGCGCCGTCATGACGCTTTCTTCTCTGTCCACCAGTGAAGGCCAAAGGAGGAATTTGAATTTTCTAATTACACCTTACTATGCTTTATACAGTATTATTAAATATCACGGTTCAACATTAGGGAACTGAGGCTGTTTCCAGATATGCCTTTTACAAGTGTCAGGGACTGTAACAGCAGTAATACTACCAAGGCTATAAAACTGACATAAAATCACTCAGTATACAGGAAAAAAATGGATACAAAAGCCACTGACTCAATCAATGTCGATAACGGTTATAAAACTGATTTCTCTAGCTCCATCATGACTTCTATATTTATTACTCGGTATTCTAATCTTAAGAAGTTTTTCCTCCTCCTACAGGTGAGTTCTATTTTCATTGTTCAGTATTTTCAAAATTTCCTATGAGTATGTATTGCTTTTATAGCAGGGGAAAAGAAAGGGTTTAAGGAAAGAAATCTGTGTACAGAGATAGATTTCTTATTCTAATTCTGCTTCCGAGTGAGCGCCACGCACATCTGCGAACAGTGGGCGGGGGGCACTAGGAAATCCCGGGTCGGCTGCTCAAGCATCACAACAAAACCTGCACGAGAAAACACGGCCTGGGCATCTGAACCCTCCAGGGACAGCAGTGGAGGAAGTGAGACTTGAGAACAAATGCAAAGCTAAGCTTGGATCCTGCCCAGCGTCTCTTGTCTATCTGCCACCCGATATCTCCTAATGGTGGATGACACTGTTGGGACAATAACATTTTGCTGAACTCTTTCCCATACCGACCTGCAGATCTTTTTGATCCTTCTTGCTTTCCAGGTTGGGAGTTCTTGTTACGAAGTCATTCAGCATGCTGTTGAGAGACAATCAGCTTCAGGTTGAAAATGCCGCAGAAATAAAATATGTTCTAATAGAAAACACTACGTCATTGTCAATGCAGTGACATGTTACCTGAGAAGCAGAAAATATCCAGGTGGAGCCAGATTCAACTGTACAGATTCCTTCAACACTCCCAACAAGGAAGGAAAGTTCTCTTGCAAGGCTGGTACTGGGAGCCTATTTTTTAAAAAAAGAAAAGGAAAAAAATACCTAACCATGTATTGTTGAACACATCAAAATAAAATATTTGTGGGGTTTTTTGCGGTTTTTTTTTTGAGACAGAGTCTCACTCTGTTGCCTCCGCTAGAGTGCCATGGAGTCAGCCTAGCTCATAGCAACCTCAAACTCAAGTGATCCTCCTGCCTCAGCCTCCCGAGTAGCTGGGATTGCAGGTATGCTCCATGACGCCCAGCTAATTTTTCTATTTTTAGCAGAGATGGGGGTCTCACTCCTGCTCAGGCTGGTCTCAAACTCCTGAGCTCAAGCAATCCTCCTGCCTCGGCCTCCCAGAGTGCTAGGATTATAGGCATGAGCCACCGTGCCCGGCCTACATTTGTTTATGAGCACATTTGAGATCCTGGCAGTTGGAGAGCAGAGGGGAAACAGCATACCTGACTGACCTATTTCTTCTTTTTTTATTATAATACACACAAGCTAAATTTTGATATTCTGATAAGCACTTCCAGTTGGGGACCTAAAATCCTGCTGCTGACAGGTGAGATACTTCTGGTCCACTTGTCTGTAAAACAAGCCTTAAGCTAGATGATCTCTCAGGCCTTTCTAATAATAATGTGCTGGTAACACAGTGTCACTTGTCAGAAGGTGGCAAAGCGTCAGGTCCGGGCACACCCACCAGGAAACTGCCTCCCCCACACGGTAGCTCTCACGCAAGCCTCACGGGGAACAAGGATTCTGAGATTACTGCTACCAAGCGAGGCAGTGTGGCACAAGTCCAAGTCCTGGTTCTGCAACCTACCACCTGCTGTGTGGTTGGCAGTGCCTCTTCTGCAAGAGGAGGATGATAAAATCTCACCTGCAGCTTCCAGGAAAGCTCAGTTATCACTTAGGCCCCTACAATGTACGTTCGATGCCATAATAACACACATTCGATGTCATGAGGGGGGAAGTGGCCGGCTCATCTCTAACTCCCCAAGGAAAGAGCTACAGAGATGCTTGTGGGTAAAGGGGTAACAGCTGGTCTGAATTTAACCCTACACCCTGGGATGACCCTCAATATACCTTCCTGCAATTTAAGGATGTGGTGAGTGGGAATAACTATGGGATGTTAACTGTGCAAACCAAGGAGACCATACCTGGGTGTCAGAATTATTTACTGTCAAACTCCTGATGGGTATGTGAGTACACTGAGGCTTCCTGGAGAAGTGGTCTATACCCCCTTCACCCTCATTTATTGCAACAGAGAAGGCTCTGCACAGAGGAGGGGTCTGGGAGCTGCACCTGGGGTGTCGCCGTTGTAAGATCTGAAAAAGGCACCACCATAAAGTGCCTTTGTCAACGATGGAGAAAAACCTAGGGAATCCCCTTTCAGACCTCCTGTCGCTATGGCTGCTTAACAAAGACAGTGAGCTCAGCCAACTAAAGCAGAAGCCACCCATGGGAGGCACTGTCACCAAAAATAATCACTTCTCCTTTTCCTCAAAGAGGTCTGTAATACTTCCTTGTTTGTGGGTTTTTAATGCAAACCTGAATCTTTTGAAATTTAATAGTCCTCACATAAAGCTTTGCTGACAAAAAGTGTTCAACATATAGCACATGGACTTCAAAATGTCAGATTAGCTCTCTGGGGAAGGAAAAGTAAAGATCATCAGGGCATTTCCATGGCTTGGGAAGAAATTAAGACAACTTTAAGGGATTTTCTGAACCTAGGCGCTCCTACAGTTGTTGGGAAAATATGATTGAGGAATTAATGAGATGTAGCTCATAAGACCATTTTTGATTGTATCGCCTTATATCACTATATTAAAGACAGAAACAGGAGCTTGCAGGGTTTTGCCCTGAAGGAATATATGAACTCAATGGTTCACTTATTAGAAGCTGCTATCATGGGAGAGCTCTCAAATCTCTGGTAAGGATGTTTTCCAGGAAGGCTTCCTGGTATCTCAAAATCTGTGAGCTTCCCTATGTCTTGAAAGACAAGGCAAGGCAAATATGGCCCACAGGATGGGAGCCGGAGACAATGAGTGCCCTTTGCCCAGAGATGTGCCCCGGTGGTTATAAACAACCTGTTTTATAGAGATGGGTTTCCTGCTCTCTCCTGTCTGTCTATCTTTAAGTCCACCATAACTAATCAAAGAAATATAGAGTCACTATACCTCTTTTGTTATACCTTTGTTAATTGATAACTACCTCTTAGAACTTAAAAGTTAGTCCCTAAAAGACTTTATACCTGTTTGTTCACCTAGATAGATTAAAAGCCCTTTGAGAGGATTTTTGATCCCAACCCACTACCTGTCTCCCCTAACAACTGCATTCCCTTGTATATAAATGTGTTACCCCTGACAACTGGTAGTTGATATCTGTGATTATAAAAACCTGTGTGAATCTAATCATATGGCTGGACGTTCACAGGTATACGCCAGTCTCCTAAATACTCTGCTGTAATGATTCTGATCTTTTTATATAAAACTATAAACTATACCTTAGTCTCTATGTATTCTTTTATTCTATTTCCTATCTATTTTCTTATCCTCTGTGGCGACCCCTATCTAAGAGACTTGGCTCTGCGGGGAGAAATAGCTTATCTCCTCACAGACATGCCTCAATTTCCCCACATACAGTCAAGAAATAAAACCTCGGTTGTTACTCGCAGTCACTGCAATAGCATCTGTAATTTAGGAAGGTTTGCAAGGGGCTGTATTACCTTTGGATGAAAGCATAGCAAAACTGCAACACAGGAATATCCACTAGGGGTGATTTCTGAAAATTAAAGCAAAAATCAATTACTCCAAGTTGGTAGGAAATAAGGCTAAAAAGGAATTCAAATACAAAATGAAACAGATCTATATCCTAACAAGGGTTACGGCAAAGGGTTTCAGCCAAGGAATCTTTTAGCTGTAACAACAGACATGATAGTATCCCTCACGTACGATGAAAATAAATGTGTCCCATGAGGTCCCAAAGCCTTAGTGCCCTTCTTGGTAGACGTATGCAGTGATTCCCATTCTGTTTAGCTACTGCCCATTCCAGGCTATCAACAAGCACTCAGGGAAAATTTGGCATCATAACTGAACTTCCCCAAACAGAAAGTTGGGGGCCGATGTTGACTCTAATGAACACATGTGCTTACCTAGAGACAAGAGACAAATAAAAATTCTAACTCTTAGTTTAAGAGATTCCTTCAAACCCAGACCAGACAACTTCTCTAAATCCTAAGTGGCTGGAACTACTTAGAAACTGGTTCTAAAACATATATTTTTTTCCCTCCTTGCCTGTAAAAAGCTCTTTGTAGTAGCGGAGCTAATTCACTCAACCACAAAACATCATTTTGTTATTTGAACTGCCAAAAACCAGTCAGCCAGATGAGATCTAGTTCCTTTTTAGCCCCGGAAAGACTAGAAATTGCAGGTATTTGTAGAAATTCAAGTAATGCAAAGACACAAAATCTAAAAGCGCCTGCTGTCTGTCTGTAAAAGCCACTGCGAGAGGACAGCTCTCCTGAGCTTTTGCAGAGGCAAAGCCGGCAGCAGGCAGGGACCAATGTGCGGTGGGTCATTTCCTCGCACCTGAGACCTGCTCAGCGCCATAAACACAAACTGGCTGAGGGTCTCACGGCCCCGCAGTGCTCCCACCCCTGCTCCTCCCTCCCATGCCCCAATGACTATATTTATGCACAAGACTGAAAGGCAACAAGACGACCACGTGTTCTTGGGAGGTATGAGGGCAAAAGACCCCTGACAAATGACAAATGAGGTGAAGTCCTAAGTGTCCTTTCTCATCGATTCCTTAGGCAGTTAGCTGGCTCCATAACCGGGCCTTGCAGTGTTAATTTTCAGGGTGGCTTCTCTTCTCTTTCTACCTATTCCAACCTAGAATATAGGTGGGCTGAGGGCAGGAACTGTGTTTCTACTATTTAGGGTCCCTGACTCTCAAGTTTACAATAAACAGTGGAATGAAAGGGTCAGGGCCCTGAGGACAAGGGACAGGGTGGAGCCCTCAGGGCCTGGACGCTCTGGGAGAGGGCCAGCCCAAGCCGGTGCGAGGCCCCTTTCAGAGCAGTTGCGAAATGGGGCAGGACCACCAAGCGGGGTGTTCTACTCCAAGGCAAGCACATCTATAAAAACTGCTAAAGAGATTCTGTGATCAGTTTTCCCGCTATAGGATAAAAAAATGGCTTGAAAAAAATTCTGACTCCAAAGTTCAGCTTTTGCTCACCACCCCCAGTGAGATGCCCTTAAAATCTAAAACTTTTTCGTATCATAACAACTTTTTATTGATATACATAAAATTTGTCATTTTAATCATTTTTAAGCATACAGCTCAATGGCATTCCGTGTACCCACACTGCTGTACAACCATGACCACCACCCACCTCCAAACCTTCTCAACAGCCCAGACTGAAAGTCTGCACCCATTAAACACTAACTCCCCATTCCCCTTCCCCCCAGCCCTGGCAACCACCATTCTACTCTCTGTCTCTATGAGCCTGATTGCTCTAGTCCCTCATACAGATGAGGGACTGTATGATATGTGATATGATACGTATATATTGGTTTTTGTCCATGGTAACTGGTTCGGAACTCCCCTAGACAGTCTTTTGTGGGAATGTTGGGGTGCTTTAGGCCTCAGGAAACAGAATCACACTCTCTCTGACCTTTTCCTGCCCTCCTTTCATCTGCCCAATTTAGGATTCTAATCTGATGGTGGGTCATAAGACCCTCATTCCAGAGGGTGCTGCCCCATACCCCGGAAAAAGGGATGTTGCTCAGGGAGGCCAGAGAATCTGAACAGACAGGGCTTGCTGGTTTCCCCACTCAGTCTATTGGTATCAGAGCACACACGTTCTGTCCAATCACATTTTGACAAGGTTGTCCATGCTTCAATCATGCCTACCCAACCAAGTCTCCATAAAAGGCCCAAGGGGATAGGGTTTGGGAAGTGTCCAGGTATCTAGCGGAACACACGGAGGCTCCTGGAAGGTGGCGAACCGGGGAGAGAATGGAAGCTCCACGCCCCTTCCCTCATACCTCACCCTGCGTTTCTCGTCATCTGTATCCTTAGTAATATCCTTTATAATAAACCGGTACAGGCAAGTAAGTGTTTCCCTGCATACCGTGAGCCACTCCAGCAAATTTACCATACACAAGCAGGGGTCGTGGGAACCCCAATGTGAAGCTGGTTGGTCAGAAGTTCCGGAGGCTCTAATTTGTGACTGGTATCTAGGGGTGAGGGATGCTCTTGGGGACTGAGCCCTCCACCTGTGGG
>VBSM01000272.1:106192375-106209415 GCA_008086735.1 Cheirogaleus medius | reverse complement strand
CTCTCCCTACTCCCCATTCTCCCTCTTGCCATCTCTGCACAAATCCAACTGAGCTTACTGCAGTAGTTACCCGGTCTCATCTGTCTTCGCCACTTCCAATTACAGCCAGGCTTGTTTATCTTTGACACCTTTTAGACTGCAAGTTCCTTGAGGCAGGTGCCACCTCCTCTTTCTAAAGATTTTATTCCACTTGGCCCACAGAAGGTGAAAGCCGCGTACCAGGCAATGTGCTCTGCGGCGGGGACAAGGGTGAGAGACAGTCTCAGACCTCGAGCAGTTCCCACAGAGCTTAAAGAAAGGAGCACCCAAGCCTCATAGGGTCTCCCCTAAAGCAGAGTAACAGCACTGCCATTCTATGACCCCGAGAACTCCTACTGGCTCTTATTAGCACAGCCTACGTTTCCCTCCTGAACACGACTTGTAAGCTATGAAGAATGCCACCCATTCGTGTGCGGGTTCCCAGGCTCCTCACCTCGTCCCCTTTGATTTGTGGCGGCCTCTTCACCACCTCCTTGACCAGGTGCAGCAGCGTGTCGGTCTGCACGGTGCTGAGCGCACAGACCAGGTCAACGAGGGTCAGCTGGGACGCGCTCGCCACTGGGACAATCTGTCGAGAACAAGAATTCCTTGAAAGCTCACGGAGAGAAAATGAAAACAAGAGTGATGCACAAAAAGCATCCTGTAATACTTGCTGCTGGAGAAGGAATTTGTTTTAATGTTTTACTCAAGTGTTTCCCCCACTGACCTGGGTGAAGGATCCATTCACGGGAATAACGCATTCAGTATCAGCAGCAAATTAGGAATAAGAGGTGCCATTGATGATGGGGCAGTAATGTTGGTATGTTTCAATTTAGAAAGTGTTTTAAAAACGGATATACTTAATTTGAAGGAAACAGGCTGGCCCCAAGAGATGAAACCAAAAATATGAGGACAGGAAGAAAAACAGATAAATCAGGTTCACATTAGCTGGATTTGGCAGGGAAAGCCTGTATAGGCGACTTATTTTTTAATGCAGTCACCGGCATTTTGGAGAAAACCAATCAGCATCGGGTTTATTAGCAGGGAAAGACCTTCAGGTGCTAAGGAAGGTGGCTTGGGGCACCAACCACTCGCTCCTCTCCTTGGAGACCAGGAGCCTGAGTTGGCCACAGAGGCTGAACACTGAGGAGAGTGCAGGAGGTGAGGCCCCTCTGAGGGAGAAACGAGGTAGGAACCTCGACGGTGCATGGGGTGAACAAAGGAAGAAGAATGTGATGGTTTGTCCAAACAGGTAAACCAAGACCCGGAGGATGGGGCTTGGTCAGTGGATAAAGAATGGGCAATCTATAATCCTAGCACTTTGGGAGGCTGAGGTGGGAGATCACTTGAGGCCAGGAATTTGAGACCAGCCTGGGCAACATAGCAAGACCCCATCTCTAAAACATATATATATAAATAAAACATTAGCCAGGCCTGGTGGGTGTGCCTGTAGTCCCAGCTAATTGGGAGGCTGAGGCGGGAGGATTGCTTGAGGTCAGGAGTTTGAGGTCGCAGTGAGCTATGACGACGCCACTGCACTCTAGCCCAGGCGACAGAGTAAGACCCTGTCTGCAAATAAAATTTAAAAAGTGAAACTAATTCAATAGTTTCCCATGTCGGCCTTTAATGTCACCTTTGTTCCATGGGACTCTTTGGTATGTCTTTGTCAGGAAGTTTAATCACTCCTTTAACTTTTTAACTCTACCTTCATCTTGCTGTGACGCTGAGCTTTCTTTTTGCTCCATACTGCCGCAACAGCCGCTGTTAACTGCACCCCAAGATGGGCTGTCAAGGGGTTTAAGAAGTCTAAAATTTTTTGTCGTATGGTCTAGAAAATAGGGGGGAAAAAGTTACTGCAGAGTAATACAGGGCTACCGTGTAATAAATATTAAACCACCACCATAAATACTGAGCAGGCACCCTGTCATGTTAGCAGCCCCACACCCTGCCAAGGTGCTTCACTGCCGGGTGGATGCCCAGAAAAGGAGAAGTTGGAGCCCCTCCTTGAAGGGGCTGGACGTGCGAGGTGGCATGCCACGCCAGAGGGAAGGGGCCGTGAGCGGCTAGGGTGCAGAGACATCTGACTAGCTGAGCTGATCCGGAGCCTCTAGGGAAGAGACAAATATCACCCCGTGCAGTGTGAGCAGGGAAGGGGCTCGCTGGAAGCCCTGCGACACCTTGCGGAGGCCAGTGAGCCCGGCGAAGCCACGCAGCTGAGTGAGCACTACGTGCATCTGGGAATCCCGCGGCCTGAGCCTGTCTCCAGCAGCTGAGGAGGGGCTTACGTGCATTAGGAAAGCTGTTTCTCAATTTTCAGAAATAAGTACCACATACCTAATTTTATTATTTAACCAATTTAAAATAAACCTGTAACACGGCCCTAGACGTCACTCACTACCCTTCCTTTTGCTGTTTATGGATTTTCTCAGTTCCTGCCACGTTCCCTGCTCTGTGAATCCTGCGGCTCTCCCAGCCTGAAACACCCTGCCCTCGTTAAACACCTCACCCTGGGGTCTCAGCTCAGCCACCCTGTCTCAGGAATGCCCCCTTCCCCACCTTCCAGATCGGCCAGGGCCCTGCTCACACCCTGTGTTTCTCTGAAGCACTTCTCAGTGTCATTGTTCCACTGCCAGTTAACGTGTCTCTGGCGCGAGGGTGGGGACTCCATCTGTCTTGCCCACTGGCTTAGCGAGAGGGCCTATCTTGCATGAACGCATTCACTGAGCACTTCCGTGTCCTCACTGCCCACGTTCATTTCACGTTAGATGCAGCTCAGCCCGGCATGGAGCTGTGCCCCCCATTCTGCCCTGGTTTCTGCTCTTGAGAGACCACTGGGGGGTCTCATTCGACGGCCCTCGGTCCTTCAGGGAGGGCCAGGAGTTACGTGCTCAATAAGCATTAGCCATCATTGCAATTAATCTCTCCATCAGCCCATGATGTAGGATACTA
This sequence comes from Cheirogaleus medius, assembly GCA_008086735.1. NCBI lineage: Eukaryota > Metazoa > Chordata > Mammalia > Primates > Cheirogaleidae > Cheirogaleus > Cheirogaleus medius. The sequence goes on along the minus strand of VBSM01000272.1, from coordinate 106,206,448 downwards.
GCCACAGCCTCCTTCTACAGGTGAGGAAACCGAAGCTGAGAGGCCGAGTGCTATAGGAACCTACTCTAAAAAAGTTCAGGAAACCTTTTTTCCCTCACTCAGCAATAAAGGTTTTCTACCTTTTTTAGAGCAGGTTCTTGTAGCAGTTCAGAATATAGCAGAATTCCCTTCCAGGGCACCCTTGGAACCAACTGAGGGCACCTGTGCATCGTAGTATCTAAATGCAGGGTGGCAGGGCTACCAGGCACTGCACCTAAGCAAGCCCTGAGGCCACACCTGGCACCTGGGCACTCACTCGACTAATGTCAGGTGCAGCAGGTAATTCTGAACCACCACACGTGGTAACCCTGAGGATCAGAGAGCGAGTCACGTGCCTAGAACCTTTCAAGGCAGAGACTGAAAAGCAAGGGAGAGTAAACTATAAATGCTCTGGGTTGTGTGCGGCTCCCCGACATCCACCCCAGTGGGCCCGTTTCAGAGGCCACTAAAAACAGAACACACAGATGAGCTGTCCTAAAGGAAATGCTTGAGAGACTTAGGTGAGGATGGAGGTGCCCTTGTCTCAAACCTCCACAGACTATTTCTGACTAAAAAAATAAAGGCAAAGGAAACACATAAGAAAATAAGCTGAAACTGCTCTCGCTTCTCCATTCCGGGTATAGGAAACCTATTCATAATAAACAAACTGGAGATTTCTACTTCCGACCTCTAGCTTGGGTTTCATCTGTTTGATTATTTACATCCATTCCTATACATATCCTTTTTTTTGGGGTGGTGATGGTAAAATACAAGACAAAACCATAGAGAAAGGCCTCTCACTTTCGTGGTTTTGAAGTAAACAGAAGAGGATCCTTTGGTGGCGCCCAGGAGATCGACGGGTCTCTTTTGAGTCTCCTCCTTCCTGAGAACATTCCAGAGCAGGGCCATGGTGTTAACAATTCGAGGCAGCTCTTCCAAAATGGCATTCCTGGCATTTCTCAGGTTGGTAGGATCACCTACGGCAGTGGTCTGAAAATGGAAACGAACATCTGAGACTCGGCTGCGTCCGTGGCAGTTTCCCTTCTCACAAGGGCTGCAGGGCTGGTGGGATTAAGTCTGGGCTGTTGGACTCTCTTCTAAGCAAGGCACACACGTGGTGGTCTGGAAGCCATATGCTTCCCTGTGCTACATTTCATCCATGGCTTTCTTTCAAAGAGAGACAGCTGCGGGTCTGAGGCTCTGAATTACGAACTTTTCCGATCATTCAGCCAAAGCATTAGACATACTCTTAAGATTTAATCCCAGACAGGGAAGAACAACGAATAGCTAAAATGTCTTCCAACTCAGATTTCGAGAACACCATGACAGCACGTAAAAAACATGTGGAAAAAGATGACTATAAAGCCTAGAATCAAACAGTGGCTTTACATTTTATCCCACAGGGTTATCGGTGGAACAATGGGCAAAGGGCTGAAGGAGCCCACAGGGAGAGCCAGCAAGAACAAAGCCACATTTGCATCACTTCTGTACGGACATTTTCATGCACATTTGCATCACTTGCATTCATCTGCACACACATTTGTACCACTTACATTCATTTGCATATGTATTTGCATAATTTACATACACATATTTGCATATATGATCACATCATTTACATGCATACATTATTCACATACTTTACATATGTATGTTACTTATTTGAAACAGCCATAACCCAACGAAGACAAAACAATATGTGAAAATTTCCTGGAACTCAGGGAAAAAAGTTTACCTTTTTGTTTTGGTTGGGTTGTTCCAAAAGACAAAAATGACTAATGGTGGTTAGACCTTCCAAAAGAGTAAGTGGATAATCCGGAGAAATGTTTTCCCTCTTGGAGGTTGTGCTTTGGTGAAGAAACAAGAAATTGGTTTTGAGAATTGTTAAGGATGAAGCCATAAAGGTTTTAAATTTTACATATAAATATAGAAACCCGAGAGAGATCACTATCTCAAGTAAACTTAGGCTCTCATAAAGAAATATTCTCATAATAACATCAGCCATCTTTTGTGCTATTTTACATTAATAGAGTCACTTTGCAAAAATGGTTTAATATGTTTTAGAATTTCTGTGAAGGTGATTCACATTTTTATTTCTGTTTTGCAAAAATAATGGAGAGTAATCAAGTTGCCCCGCAACACTGAGCTAGCCTGGGTAGCTGTGCGGAATTAAAAATAAAGGATCTGAACATTTAGTTCCTGTTACCCCTCTTGGCAATGCTAAATAGGCTTCAGATCAGGTTGAAATCATCCTCTAACGGATATCCATCGCAAAATGGCTATTCATTACAAAATCTATCATTAAAGCAATAAAGATGCCGCCAAGAGCTCAACGTACCTGACAGAGAGCTTCACAGATTCACTTTCATATTGCTTGACCAGGTCGTCCAGGTTTTTGCAAATCTGGACAACGAAGGGTGTCACTGTCCAGCCCAGGGACTTTCCAAAGTAGGGCAGGGAGTGCGTGACCAAGCTCACCCAGGCGGGGTGCATGCCATAGCCGTAGGCGGGCTGCAGGCCCCGCACCACCGCGGACACCAGCAGGCCCTGGGACGTGAGGGGGTGGGGCTGCACGTACTGCAGGGCGCTGATGGCCTGCTGGAAGTTCAGGGCCTTCTGCCACTCCCGGGTCAGGTCTGGCTGGTTTTCCGCCTCCTCGTGGACCCCACCCAGGTGGTGCTCCAAGACAATCAGCACCTGCAGGAGCTTGAGCAACTCGATCTGCAGTGGGTGCTCGCTCCAGATCTGGTCCTGACCCAAGTTGATGAGACTCTCCTCAAAGACGCTGTCCTCGGGCAGTGCCCTGCCACGGTCGGCGGTGGCCAGCCCGTAGCGCTTCTGGCTCGTGTACATGGACGCCGACAGCGAGAGCAGGACAAACTCCTGAACTTTGCACCGCTGCAGCAGGGTGTGGATGAACTCCACGTTCTTCCCCTCGGAAGACTTGGCCACCGAGACCAGCTGCGTCATTATCCGAATCAAAACCTCGACGCTTTTGACCTGCACGTCCCGGTTGCCGAGTATGTCCCGGTGGGAGACCTTCAGGTAGCAAGGGTAGTAGGAGCGCAGGAAGCTCAGGCACAGGTAGGTGAGGAGCTCGAGGAGCAGGGAGTGGGGGCACACGTTGGGGGCCTGGGTCTGGAGCTTTCCGTAGAAGCTCTGGCCGATGAGGGCCTCCTGGTGGCGAGCAAGGAGGTTGGAGATGAGATTGAGGTGCGCGGTGGAGCTGGTGTCCATGCTGGTCTTGGACACAGCCTCGATGAACTCCTTAGGGTTAGTTTTGAGCACGGCCTCCAACACGGAGAAGGCGTAGAGAACCCGCCGGGAGTCGTAGGCCTGCAGGTAGAGCAGGATGTGCTTGAACAAGGCCTCGATGGCCTCCTGCCTCTCCCGCCGCTGCTTCAGCAGCCGGGACGTGGTGAGGGCCTGGAGCTCCAGGTCGGCCTCCTCGTCGCTGGAGAACGACTCTGAAGCCTGGGTCTTGTCCGAGTCCGCCCGCGCCAGGCTTAACTTGGCACCGGACTTGAAGCTATCTGACTGGAAGGCCGCCAGCAAGGCCGAGCGCTTGGGGTACGCCCGGCCCCCCAGGGGGATGGGTGCACAGCAGTTCTCCTCGTTGCTCAGCTCCTGCGGGTCGTGCGAAGGGGACGAAAAGGAGGACGTGTTCTCGCTGTCCGTGTGGCCGGAGCTCGTGTCTGCAGACTCAGTGTGCTCACTGCTGTCCGGGCCGCTGTGGGCCGTCCTGTCCGGAAGTTCCACGTAGTAGGGCAGGTCCTCGTCGCTCAGCTCGCCTCTCGGGGGGCACTTCTCGGGCTCCTTCTCCACCTCGGCCCACATGGCTTCGCGGTCTACCGTGGTGAACTGGCCCAGGGGCAGGTGCTCCTCGGAGCCACCCTCTTGAGGCTCAGACACCCCACACGTCTCCTTGAAAGAAGTTTTCTTCCTGTTAAACCAACGATGCAAGTCCTCTGAAAGTTACAAAATGACAAATGACTTTAGAATAGAAGGGTTATTTAGCTATGATAAATTAACTCTAGGGTGATCTTTGTCTTAAGAGCAGACAGAAAGATCAATAGTCATAAAAAAATCCCCTAATGAAACCACACTGCCAGAGTCTAGATTACATTACAGACAAAAGGCTGACAAAGGAAAGTAAATGGGATTTTTAGAATGTTCAGGGGGGAGGATAATTTAGTTACATTATCATAGAAAATTTAAGTATCACAACTTTTTTTTATGAAGGTGATTTAAAAATCATACATATTATTTTGTCCCAGGAATTCCCTTTTAAGAAATGCATCCTACAGAGATGTTAGCAGAAGGCTTTCAGAGCTGTAAGGACGAGGGTATTCATGGAGATGTCACATGCAAAGCAAATGGGAGAGCCACATGAAGGGGCTGATGGGACACACCAGGTACACGCATGCCATGGACTGCTGCACAGGTTTGTGTGTACTGACATGGAGTGATGTGCAGAATACATTAAGTGAAAGAAAAAAATCGAGCTGCAGAACAGTATGTATAGAATGAGCTCAACTAGGGGAGAGGATCTGTAATACACAGCTATTTAAAAAAGTCTGCAAGACTATCTGCCAAACCATTAACAGTACTCAGGTCTGTCAACTGGCATAACAAGGGACTTCCGCTTATGTTTTTACCTTCGTATTCCCATTTTAAAAATAAGCATGTTAGTACTTCTATAATCAGAAAATACACAATGCTTTTAAATATTCAAGTCTCTTTTAAAAGAAGTGAAACAGGCTATTGACCACTGCCTAGAAAAAAGGAAAAAAAAGTAACAACCAAAAGTCTTTGCTATTGCCAAACTTTTTTTGTAGATAAGGTCTCACTCTTGTCTGGCCTAGAGTACAGTGGTGACACTATAGCTCACAGCCTCAAACTCCTGGGCTCAAGCGATCCTCCTGCATCAGCCTCCTGAATAGCTGAGACTACAGGTACATGCCAACACGCCCAGCTACACTGTCAAACATTTTTAATATGCAGCTTTCAACAAACCTATGCCATGAACATAGGTTGAACAAAATCAGGAAAGGAAGAAGAATAAGATATCAGAAATCCATGAGTGGCTTTAAGTGCACAGTAATATTTTAAAAATAGATTTCCATAGGATTACAGAAGTCGGCTCAGCTGGGTAAGCAGTGAACTTCTTGTTTCTTCCAGGGAAAGAAAATGGCAGAGCAGAGATATTCACATTTGGAGGTGGCAGACTGTTCTTCCTGTGGTCAGCAGAAAACACAGATTAGAGGAAGCATCACGGCAGTGCGGGGAGACTTTGGAAGCCCACTGAAGTGTGGAGTTAGAGCTCTGTTCTTAAAACAGACACAGGAAAACCAGGAAATTTAGTCGCCATGAACAGTAGCCAAACTTTTAAGAAGGTGCTTAGCTTATGCTTCAAGTTTTACTTTCTTATATACAGTGGAATACTAAAATGGTTCCCCTTTGAGAAGGCAGCCAGCTTCCCCTTCCAAAGGAACACTAGAGGCTACAGGTTTAGGCAGGAGTCCTGCAGAGAGAAGAAGCTGTTTCACACATCTGTGCTTACTTAGCTGTGGGGCTGCTGTCCTCTATTAGACAAGACTGAGACAAACAGAATATTTACAACCCAGTGAGCGAAACAAACTCACTCAGAGCTTGTAAACCATCCCTTAGAAAACTGCAAGTCATAAAATACAACTATTGGAGGAAGTAATGTTATTAATAGTTCATAAACTGCTCTGCTATTAATCATTAAGATTTGGCCGGGCACAGTGGCTCACGCCCGTAATCCTAGCACTCTGAGAGGCCAAGGTGGGCGGAGTGCTCAAGGTTAGGAGTTCGAAACCCGCCTGAGCAAAAGCGAGACCTCGTCTCTACTAAAAATAGAAAGAAATCAATTGGCCAACTAAAAATATATATAGAAAAAATTAGCCGGGCATGGTGGTGCATGCCTGTAGTCCCAGCTACTCAGGGACTGCTTGAGCCCAGGAGTTTGAGGTTGCTGTGAGCTAGGCTGACGCCATGGAACTCTAGCCCAGGCAACAGAGTGAGACTCTGTCTCAAAAAAACTCCAAAAAACCATAATCATTAAGGTTTAATAGACTCGTCGAATTTATTAAGTTTTTCTTTTCTTTCCTATTTCCTACCTATATTCTTTTAAATTTGTGTTAAAGATGCCTCTGGAAGTTCTCTGAACTGAAAGTTCTTCTTGCATTTCTAATAATCTGATCAATGGGATTTTATAGTTGAAAAGAACCTTAGAGCACACATAGAAAAGAAACCACTTACCTTGTAGTTGAGGGTTCACAAATAGAAGTTATTTTTATAAATAAAGTACAACTGACCAGATTACATACAAATTTTGACATTTTCAGTCATTCGTACCTGGAGGCCACCTCAACTATCCCATCCCTAGGTCTGGGCAGTGGATCTGGATAGAAGTGCTAGCCTTGAAAACCCAAACTTAACTTCACACCACACATCCAGCTTGGGAGACATTTGGACAGATGCTCTGTTACGCTCTCCTTTAATTTAGACACACCTGAATTGTTTTCTCTAGCAAAAGAATTCAGAATTACGTATTTTTATTGGAACATGGGTTACTAAAATTAAAAAAAAATTTTAATTGACAAATAATAACTATATATTTATGGGGTACATTGTGATGTTTTGATATACATACATGTTACACGGTGATTAAATCAAGCTAATTAATATATCCCTCACCTCAATTATCATTTTATTGTGGTGACATTTAAAATCTACTCTCTCATCCTGGGAACTCTAATATTGGGTCTAATTCTCATACATTTTCTGATTCATTTCATCCTGCCTAGAGGCCACCAAGCTTCAAATGGTCCCATGTTCTCTACCAGCCCCAGTGCCTACCCTCTCCTTGCACCTATAGCTACAGCCGTCTACCAAGGGCATGTACCAAAGTCCCCTGGAGAGGCCCCCAGAGAACCTGCAAGAGGACATTCTAATAGCGATCATCATCCCCACTCAGCAGGAAGCAGCTTGATGAGTTAACACCCTACTGATTCGGGCCTCTAGAATATAGAGTGGGGAAAGGTTAGGTAGATAGTGAGGGATTCCAGCTCGGCTCTAGGGACAAAGGTGGGCATCTAACCTTGGTGCTGCCTTGAGCAATTGCCCCACCTGGGAAGAAGGACAAGAAACAGGCACCCTGTCTTGGTGCTGCTCTAAGCTTAATCCTGCCCCAAGCAACTGCTCGGGAGGAGGAACCCCTGCCAATCTGCAAAAGAATGCAGGGGATCCCCCAGCCCAGGCGCAATAGGGTCTGGAAAGTGACCTAGAGTAACCTAAGGCTAATTATCATGTCGTTAACTGTCCATCAGAGTGGTTTAGTGGTGACGTCTGAACCACAAGAAGGGCCCAATCCAGACACTGTGAAATAGGATCCCAGACCATAACCTGAGTGTCTTGTTACGAAAGAGGGTCCGTTTGTAGTCTTGGTGAAAGTGTCTTGCTCTTGCTCTGTAAACCTATCTTGCCTTTCCTCAATAAACTTCATTTCACACTTATAAAAAAAAAATCTACTCTCATAGAAGTAGAGAGTAGAATGCTAGAGGCTGAGGGTGGGGAGAGATGTTGGTCAAAGGGTACAGAGGTTCAGTTAGACAGGAGGAACGTTTTCGTGTCTACTGCAGAGCATGGTGACCACAGTTAATAAATTTCAAAATTTTCCTTTTCTTATAACCAAAAAATCTCATTTTTCAGTGAAAACAGCAAAATTATTACTACGTACTAGATCATTGGTCCTTAAATTTTCAGAGTCCCCACAGTTTACAAAATACTTTCACAGTACTGGAATCTAACAAAGCCACCTAGTGGGTCTAAGTCCCTTCACCGTCACGACGGGCCGCTGAGGTCCGGTGCGCTGTGCCCTTTACTCTGTCCCTCGCCCGGGGCCCCGCGCAGGCTGCTCACCAGCCGAGTTCTCCTGCTTGAGGCAGTGGATGGAGGTTCTCTGGGTTTTGGGCTGGAGGAGGAGCAGGAGCACGGGTTCGAGGATGCGTGCCACGTCCCCGAGGGAGAGTGCGCGCACCAGCCAGCCCTGGGCCGCCGCGCTGATGGCACCGTCTGCGCAGGCCAGGCTGTCCAGCACGACGAACAGGGACCTGCAGGTGGGAACCGCACCACTGAGTCCGCGCCAGCTGCCCCAGTGTGCCAGGCCCCGGGGCAGACATTTGGGTACATGTTGTCGAACAACACGGACGACCCCAGGGAGCCTCAGCCAAGCTGGGCGCACAGACCCAAGCAGGTGAGGCCAGGGAGGACACAACCTCAGTGTCATACTGCCTGGGCTCACCCTAGAGCAGGCGTCCTCAAACTACGGCCCGCGGGCCACATGCGGCCCACCCAGGACATTTATCCAGCCCGCTGGGTGTTTTTGCCGCCACTGCCTGTCCTGCTTAGCAGCCGACTCGTCCTGGGCCCACAGTGCACACTCTCCAACCGTCTGAGGGACAGTGAACTCGCCCCGTTTAGAAGGTTTGAGGACCCCTGCCCTAGAGTTTCAGAGACACAGTAGAGCACTTGGGAAAAACAATGCGTAGAACGTACCCGCAATAAAATTCCCATCTTAAGTGTGTAATGACAGGACAAGGACATACACGCAGTGCACCCAAGCAAGGCCTAGGCCATCTGCATCTCCCTACAAAGCCCCTCATGGGGTGCGTGTTGTACAAGCCCCACTGTGATTCTGGAGCATGGTGGGCTTCCTCACGCCACCACCAACCTAAGAAAACTCCTAACGTGTCTTCACGTGTTCCCAGCTGAAACTCACTTAAAGAACCATGGGAACCGTTTGCTGCACACTGCAGGGGTCATGGTCACATCAGGATCACGGTTCATGTTTTCAATCGCACACACCCCTTCCGCCCTGCTGAGCAGCAAACTCTGCCCTGCGTCCTTTTGCACTGAGGGTAAATCGTAATGAACCTCACCGATCAAAGGAGCGATTGTGAGATGTCACTCGGCTGCCTTGGATCTCTCTCGTCAGGTGCCAGATCACGGAAAATCTAAACAGAGCTTCCAACCTGGTTCCCTTGATTAGGAAATAAACAGGAGTGAGGAACTTGGATGCGACACAGAACATGGTCTTTGGCCGCAGAGAAAGGCATTTCAGTAACAGATGAAAGATGTCAGCAGAACTGACAGCAACCACAGCAGAGATGCTGTGTTTCCACCTGCTGCACGTGGCCAGAAGGAAAGGAAACCTGCGCCCTCTCTCTGCCTGCTCACTGTGACACAGATGCACGCTTTGTAATGTGCATGTTCAGGGCTCCGCCCTGGTCACAGGTGTCCAGGGTCACACCTGAGGCCTAAGGAAAGCATTAAAGAGCACAGCTTCCTCATGCCCCTTGGAAGTGTCAGGCCCAAGTGCCTTAAAGAACAGGGCCACACGTTAGATTGCAAAGGAAGCCAGGGACAATAAATTCTCAGTAAATTCTTACAGGGACAATACTCTACATTTGCCTATTTTGCCAATAGCTCCAGAAGGCCTGCAAGTATTTACAGGGAGTTTGGGCAGATTTCCCCAGTGAGCCTTAATATAGATACAGACCACATTTATAGGTCTCTAAAAGGGGATGGCTAAAATCCTAAAATCCTGTCACTCCTCAGCTCATGGATCGGGATGTCCACCGAGCCGCAGAAAGACTTCAGCTGGATGCATGTGAGTCTGCCTTGGGCATGTAGAGCAGTGGGCTGGCCCAGCAGCCGGGGCGCTGCAGGGTGGAGGTGAGGGGCTGAGAAGACTCACCTTGTCAGGGTCCAGGAGGGCATGGCAGATGATGTCCTCACAGATGTTGGCCGTCGGGGCCAGGCAGTGCAGTCGGTAGAACAGCTCTACACAGGTGACGTGATGTTCCCGCGTCTCCTTGTTCAGCTGGTTCCAGAGCACACGAGCCACCCTCTGCGCCAAGGAAAAGGCAGGTGGGGACGACATCGACACAGCCGACACCTGCTCCCCTTCTCATCACTCAGTGCATCCCCAGCCCCAGTGTCCTGGCTTTTACCTGTATTTTCCATGCGACAGTCCTTCACTTCCAGGGACACATCACCAACAAAACAAAGCAAAAAAAACCACCCAAAGTTATCCAGGCAATGTTACAGGTTAAACTTGCAGGGTTCTGACTGCCTAAAAACACTGCAGCTCTTGCCCAGACCGTAACGTTACTTTCAGAAAGAGAATCAACTGGAAACTGGCCCCGAGTGCTTTGAAGCATCCTTTCGACAAGCGCTTACCCAGGGCAGGTGCTGGGAATACACAGATGCACCCTGCAGGCAATATGGTGGCTTTGCAGTGTACCATAACAGGTGGAAATTATTTAACAAACTCAAAACAACTACTTAGAGTCTCTGGAAATTATTCGAAGGGCATTCAGGAAATAAAGAAACATTTATTCAAGAGAATCTACTACATTTTGGTAAGAGCAGCAAGAATCTATGGCGCTTGGGCTGTGACCTGCTCCTGATGCCCAGCTCGGCTTGACGGAAACTCGACTACTCACTCCAGAGGGTAGCGCTAAGCCGGGGTGCTCTCTTCTCCCACCTTCCGGTCAAGGGCTTTTGTGTCTCCTGGGAAGGGCAGGCCTCCAGCCTGTCTTCTTCCCACTCCTCTGCTCTGAGTTGCAGAGGTTAAACCCAGGTGAGTACAGCGGAGGAGTCGAGGGCTCTCCGCCTCCACTCAGCCCCTGCTCTTAGGCAGAGGCTCTACCCAGGCACGACAGGCCAAGAATCCTGGGGCCCCGCCTGCCCTCAACATAGCCTGCCTGTAGTGTAAAGTCACGTGCTAGGAGAGGCGAGCTCCAAAGACCAGAGGCTGCTGCCCCTGCCCAGGGCCCTGCAGGGATACCACTCCAAGATAGCAGGCTACTGTCCCTGTCCCCAACTCTTCCTGAGCAAATGGGTTCAGAGATTTTACCCAGGGGAAGATGATGTAAGGGAAATTCATTTGTATAGGCAATAGGTTTCAAAATAACTTCAGGCGTGTCTTCAGCTGGCCTTTTGGGGAGGCGTAAGTCAACACACTTATGTAACAAGGTGTCTCCTATGTGAACCCATGTGATCATGCTTTCCCATGGCATGTTGCCACTATTGTTCTGAGCCATATATAAGTGCTCGCCATGTTCCCGGCCATGCTCTCACCATGGCTGCATCCCCCCAACAATAAAGAACATGTCTCATCTGCCCACTGCCACCCGTCTCTTCTTTCAACTCCTGGAAGCCTGCTCGGGTGTACTCGCTAGCCAAAGGGCCCATCCCCACGGATGAAGGTCGGAACAAGCATCCCATAACTCTCCCTAAGAGAACTGAATTTGTTTGGATCAGAGATGGGGAAGTTCAGGCCTAAGAGTGCTCTCAAAAACAATGGAAATTTTGGTTCTGAGCAGTTAAGAGAAGGTAGCTCTCCAACACCAAGTTAAAGCAGAGGCCAGCTTGTTTCCCAAAAAGAACTAGAGAAAGAGATAGTTACCAAGAACCCTCTTGGGTCGAACACATCTCAAAGACTGGCTTCAAAACTACCCTTGCAAAGGGGTGTACATTGAATTGTATCAGACTGTGGAGCAATTTATGCCCCAGGGCACTATTGAAAACAATACAGCAATCAACCAGCAATCGGCTAACAGATTACGTTGCTGCTAAGACACCATCATCTCAGGGTAAGTGTGTACATTCCCAAGGATGTACCCTTCAAGGAACAACACCAAAGGCTTCACTGACACACCAGGGGAAACTTCACAAAAATAGTCTAGCCAAGTCAATAAATAAATAAATAAGCAAAGACAACAATAAGCCCTGGTGGGAGCGAGGGAGTGTAAGAACACAAAGTTGCTACAATATATTAAATACTATCTAAAATGTCCAGTCTTCAACAAAAATTGTAAGACATTGTATGTAACTGTAAGACATGCATAAGAAACAAAGTATGATGCAGACACAGAAAAAAAATGCAGACAACAGAAACTATGAGAGCAACAAGATGTCAGATTTAAGACATCTTAAGAATCTTGTCAGATTCAAAGACATCAGAGCAGCCATTATAAATATGTTCAAATAGCTAAAGGAAACTATGTTTAAATAAGACAGGTATGGTGACAATGTCTCATCAAATAGACATTATTAGTAAGTAGATAGAAATTATTTTTACAAAAAGGACCAGGGTTGGGCTCAGTGGCTCACACCTGTAATTTACTTAGGGAAGCTGAGGTGGGGGGATCACCTGAGGCCAGGAGTTTAAAACCAGCCTGGGCAACATAGTGAGAGCCTATCACTTAAAAAAAATTAGTTGAGTATGGTGGTGTATACCTATAGTCTCAGCTACTAGGGAGGCTGAGCTGGGAGGATTCCATAAGACCAGGAATTTGAGGCTACAGTGAGTTATGACTACACTCCAGCCTGGGCAGCAGAGTGACACCCTGTCTCTTAAAGAAACAAACAACAACAACAAAAAAACCAAATAGAAATTCTGGAGTTGGAAAGTACAATGACTGAAATGAAAAACTCAGGAGAGGAAACTCAACAGTACATTTGAAGTGGCAGAAGAAGGAATCAGTGAAGATTTGATCAACAGAAATTATGAAATCTAAAAAATAGAAGGATAAAAGAAATGAAGAAAAATAAACAGATTCTTAGAGAAATGTGGGGCACAATTAAATGCACCAGCATACACACAATGGGAGTGCCAAGAGAGAAGAGAAAGGAGCAAGAAACATATTTGAAGATATAATGGCTGAAAACTTCCCAAATTTGATGAAAAACATTAAGCCACAGACCTAGGAAGCTCAATGAATTCGAAGTAGGCTAACTGCAAAGAGATCCACACCCAGAAACCTCACAGTAAAATGCTAAAGGACAAATACAAAGAGGAAATCTTGAAAACAGCAAGAGAAAAGCGACACATCATTTACAAAGGAACTCCAATAAGATGAGCAAATGACTTCTCATGATATATAACAGAGGCCAGAAGGCAGTGGATGACATATTCAAATGGCTAATTCAAGTGTAAGTTCATGCAAACATTTACATACACATTTGTTATAGGTTATTAAACAAGTTCTGCTTTACTTAAATATTTTATATTCAAGTACATATAGGGCTGATTAAAGTATATTTATTTTGATACTCAAAGTGCTGAAAGAAAAAAAAAACACCTGTCAACCAAGAATCTGATATCCAGGAATACTATCTTTAAAAAAATAAAGACATTCTCAGATAAATAAAAACTGAGAACATCTGTTGCTAGCAAACTCACCCTTTAAGGAATACTAAAGGAAGTTCTTCAGGGTGAAAGTAATTGATACCAGTTATTTGAATCCATGTTTTTTAAAAAACAGCATTGGTGAAGGTAATGTGTGATTATAAAAAGACAATATAAATGTATATTTCTTCTCTTTCTTCTTTCAACTGATTTAAAAAAACAGTTGAGTAAAATAATAGGTACATAGTGTATTGTTAAGTCTAAGTCATATAGAAATATATCTGACAATAACAACACAAACAAGGTGGGTGGAAGCAAAGGTGTACAGGAATAAGGAAATGGCAATGGATGCTAATTCAAATCCACGAAGAGCCAGAAACACTAAACAGGAAGGTTAATGTAACAAACTCTCTCCACATATTGGTTTTCCTTTATTCTCCTAGCCTCTCTAAAAGATATAAAATTATATAGCTTAATAATTATGACAACTTATTATTGGGTTTGCAGCATACATAGGTATACTCCACATAACAATAATAGCACAAAAAGGGGAAGAAAAACAGAGCTATCCAGGAGCAATGTTTATCTTACTGGAATTAAGTCTGTATAAAACTGAAGTAGAGTCTGATAAAGTGTATATGGCAAGCCCTAGAAGAACCAGTAAGAAAGTAACTCAAAAATGTTAAAAAGATCATTAAAAAAATTAAAATATTACACTGGAAAATATTTGCTTAATGAAAAAGAATGTAGCATAGGAAGAATAGATGAAAAAAGACATAACAGAGGCCGGGCGCGGTGGCTCACGCCTGTAATCCTAGCACTCTGGGAGG
>VBSM01000272.1:106176181-106192275 GCA_008086735.1 Cheirogaleus medius | reverse complement strand
TGATCCTCCTGCCTCAGCCTCCTGAGTAGCTGGGACTACAGGTGCATGCCACAACTCCTGGCTAATTTTTTCTATTTTTAGTAGAGACAGGGTCTCACTTTTGCTCAAGCTGATCTCAAATTCCTGACCTCAAGCAATCCTCCTGCCTCAGTCTCCCAGAGTGCTAGGATTACAGGTGTGAGCCACGGCATCCAGCCTTGAAAGCCTTTTCAGAAAAGGCTGTAAGACCTAAAAGGATGGCTTGGCCTCAGTATGGCATTCACACACATGCAATTTTAGGATGTCTAATAAAGCCCTTAGTGCCTCAGGCTTTTCAGGTGTCTGCTGCCCCTTCCACCCAAAGGGAAAATGTGTACCATCTACAGGCCCCAGTGAGTGGGCATGTTCTGTCTATGCCACATGACCTCTTACCCTTTGACCCCCATCCCTGCCATGGAGGACTGGACAAGCAGAAGGCACCTGACCCCAGGGAGCCTCACTGAGAGACTGTCTAATAACCTTGACTGTTTAGTTCAGCATTACAAGGAAGAGATGCAGGCATCATTAGCTATGGGAACCAAGCTGGGGGTCCCCGGGCAGACTGAAGGCCAAGATAATGACCAAAAGTCAGCTGGGTGAGCCTAGGTGGGCAGAGGGCAGATGTGCAGAGTGAGTTCTCCAGGCAAAGAGAGCAGCCGCAGGAGCTCACAGCTTCCGGGGCAAGACCCCATGAGACCTGGCTGCATTCCACACCCACCTTCGACTTCCATGGGCTCTATCTTTCTACTAAACTTCACTTGTACTCACGAGCTGGCTGGAATAGCTTTCAGGTGCTTGCAATTGAATGAGCCCTACAACTGATAACTGTAAACTATTTTCTTACTTTGTCCCCAAGAAGGATGGACAACACCAAAACTTCAAAGCCTTTAACCTTACAAATTAGGGCACAGTCTCTTTCTCTTAATTATTAGATAATTGTACAATCTTACATGTGAAGCCTAAAACTGAACGCAGCTATTTCCTGAGGGCAGTTGTGCCAGGAGCCTGGGATACAGAGATGCACGAGGCAGTCTCAGGTGTCCAGCTGCTCTGCAGTTGCCACCGGAGCAGCCATATTCCTTATCACAGTCGTGACTACAAACTTAGGAACGACTTCAAATAAATGGTCTGGTCCCGCCCACCCCTTTCCCAGTGGAAAATACCTGATAGAAATTTGTTTTCTCTGCAACGACTTTCAATATCCCTGGAGCAATGGGAGGAACAGTCACCATCTGCAGCTTGCCAAAAAATGGGTTGTGTCCAGAGCTTTTATAGCGTTTCATCTTGTCTTCGATGACAAGCGCGAGGGATTGGGAATGATTTATCACTTCCAGCAGAGTGGAAATGGCCACATTCTGGAGGTAGCAGTCCGTCGCACAGCAGCTAATGGTCATGAGGGATTTCAGCCAAGATGGGAAACTAGAATCGTTGGCACCTGAAAGGAAGCCAGCCAGAGGGGCAGAAACACAACCACGTCAGGATGGCTCCCAGTCTGCAGACTCTACAGCACCTGAGATCCAGGAAGTTATTTGAGAAAGTCACCTGGACTGCAATGTGCTAACCTTCTGGTGGTGACACTTATTTGGAAATAAGGTCTTTACAGATGTCATCAAGTTAAGATGAGGCCATCAGGGTGAGCCCTGATCCAAAATGACTGGTGTCCTTATGGAGGAAAATGCCATGTGGAGGCAGAAACACAGTGAGACAGCATGTCAGGGCAGAGGCAGGACCGGACAGATGCAGCTGCAAGCCAAGGAACCCCAGGGATTGCGGCCACCACCAAAGTTAGGAAGAGGCAAAGAAGTATTCTACCCAGAGTCTCAGAGCAAGCACGGCCCTGATGACACTTTGGTCTCAGACTTCTGGCCTCTAGAACTGTGATATGATAAATTTATGTAGTTTAGTCACTCGGTTTAAGGTACTTTTTTATGATAGCCCTAGCAACCCAATACATCAATCTTTAACAATAGGTGTCATGAAATAGTCTATTTACTATGACTGAGCATTTTTTATGTTCTAGATCTTCTAATGGGCTGTGCTAGACACCCAAGGTTTAAAAATACAGACCCAGCCTTTGCCAACTTGCTGTGTAGCGAGATGTAAGTTAAAATATACACATCTAATTACAAAATAAAGAAGAAAACAAATACGCCCAACAGTCTCTTCTTGGCTGACAGATGTTAGCTAGTCTGTAAATATAGGCCAAGTATCCCAATCCAAAATCCCATGTCTTTTTGAGAACTTTTTGAGAACATGATGTTCAAAAGAAACGCTCACTGGAGCACTTCAGATTTTAGAGTTTTGGACTAAGGATGCTGAACCAGTAAGTATTAATATAATGCAAATATTTCAAAATCTGAAATCTGAAAGACTTCCGGTCCCAAGCATTTTGGATAAGGGATACTCAACCTATGTCAATCATCTCAGTAATATGCTTCCCAAAGTGGACTGTAGTGGGGCTGTGCTCTCACCCGGAAGCTGGAAGAGCGTTTCACAGAGCTGCTCGGTCTCCTCCTCGGACAGGTAGACGGGGAAGGTGGCGCAGTCCAGCAGCAGGTGACAGGCGGCGGCAAAGGCCTCCCTGCAGTCCTTCCCGGAGCCCCCCAGGTCAATGACCACCTGGTCAACGTCCCATTCTTCCTCCTTTTTTCTGCCAGGGCTATTGGGCAAAGAGGACGGTGACTCTGAACTTTTTGTCTTAAATGGAGACCCTCGCGCTGTGAACAAGTCTGAAAGCATCTGCTTAAACTGGGGCACAGTGATGGGCTTGGCTTCCCATGAGTTCTTCCTGCTGGAGTTGTCAACCGCCAGGCTCTGTGTCTCACCCTTGTCCCTCTTCCCCGCAGGCTCTTCGGACTTGCTTTCCTCTCCAGACGCTGTGAGCTGTACTCCAAAAATGTTCTTGCTGGCAAAGTTGGCAATTAGCTCTTGGATGCAAAGAAACGTCCTCTGCATGACCCCACCCTTCTTCCAAACGTCGTCCCTTTCAGGAGAGACTCGAGGAACCCTCAAGTGTTCAGAGAGCTCTGGTGAGGAGGCACTGAGCCCAATCCCACTGTCCTCAGATTTCAGGGGTGGGAAGGAAGTGTCTTCATCACTCGGAATCACTACCTTTGTTTCCAAAATTATTTTGCCATTTTCGCCTTTTACTGGACTCTGCAAAACGTGAAAAAAATGTGTTTTATTGCATCTCTTATGACCAAAGGATTCAATTATTATCTCAATTAGGTAAACCATGAATGCGTTTCGAACCTGTCTGTCAAAATCATAACTCTCTAGACCAGGACAATCCCTGTGTAAGTGTGTGATGAAATGCAGAAGGCACGCAAAGGAGGGGAAGGAGGGGGCGTGGCCCAGAGAAGAGGCCGGTGTGCCGATGTGCGCTGTGGCAGGCTGGCGCTTGAGCCTACTTTGTCTTATATATTTGGATGCTTCAGGGGTCAAAAAAGTTGTTTAAAACCTATTTTTGATAAATTTCAAAATATGAATGAGGAAACTGAGCTGTAGGTAATATACAGGCATGAAGAAATAAGTAAGAGGAGAAAGCTAGAATAGTCTGCTCAAAAATACCTATGTATGTATCCATGTACACACACACACACACACACACACTTATGGTGGCTTTTCCAAAGTGAGGACACTTCAACCTTCAGTGGATTAACCTTTTCTCTTTTCCTATACTGTTACTTAGATAATATTATATTAAATTTGACAATTTTTTTTCTTTTTTTTACGAGATAGGGTTTCGCTCTGTCACCCAGGCTGGAGTGCAGTGGTGCAATCATAGCTCACTGTAGCCTCAAACTCCTGGGCTCAAGTGATCCTCCTGCCTCAGCCTCCCAAGTAGCTGGGACTACACGTGCAAACCACTATGCCCGGCTAATTTTTCTTATTTTTTGTAGAGATGGGGTTGCCCTGGCTGGTCTAGAACTTTTGGCCTCAAGCAATCCTCCTGCCTCAGCCTTCTGGGTCCCTGGGATTACAGGTGTGAGCCACCGCGCCCAGGTAAATCTGAAACCCTTTAGCGTTGAAAATATTTATACCATGCTCTGAAGGGAAGAATGAGAAGGGAGCATGCGATTTTTGAAACATATTCTTACTCATATTTGTATACTATACATGCTTAAGATTCATATCTTAAATCATTTTCAGGATATTTTTTCCCAATAACTAGAACAGCTAGGGAAAAAAAGAGAACTTCTAATTTGAAGTAACAGTCTATAATTAGTCTGTAAATTGAGATTCAATTCCCATCAGAAGCTCATTTATCTCTAAATACCAACTGATGCACAAAGCTCGTTCACTCGTTCGCTCTCTCTCAGAATGCCTCACTTTCTAGTCTGCTCACACACCTGTTTGCCATTGCACTGTACTAATTTCAAGGAAAAAATTTTCAAATCCCTAAATATAATGGGAAATAGGAAATCTGGACACAGAGACAGACAGACTTCAACAAGCCAAAGAACATAGGCAACCTGTTTGCGGGATTATCACTGTTAGTCTTTTTGGAAGACAATCTGGCAACATCTCTCACAGTTTAAAGGCAGCATGCACATCTCCTGACTGTAACTCACTGCTAGGAATTTACCCCTCAGAGACACGAGCCCCATGGACAGGTTGCATGAGGATGCTGATTGCAGCGCTGTTTTTAACAGTGAAAAACTGGAAATAACCCAAATAACTAGGGGAATAATTGAAGAAACTATAAATCTATATAATAGCCCATTATGTAGAAGGTAAAAAAGAATAAGATACCTTTATGTATACTGCTATGCAAAGATGTCCCTAAAATATTGTTTGAATGAAAACCGAAGCAAGTCAGAAAACAGTGTATATTATGGGTTGAACTGTGCTCCTCCAAAAGATGCTTAAGTCTTAACCCAGTACTCATGAACGCGACCTTATCTGAAAATAGAGTCTTTGCAGATGATCAACTTAAGATGAGGTCACTAGGGTGGGCCCTACTCCCACAGGACTGGCGTCCTTATAAAAAGGGGAAATCTGGACACAGAGACAGACACACTTAACAAGCCAAGGAACGCCAGAGATCGCCAGCCAACCCGCAGAAGCTAGGAGAAAGGCCTGGAACAGATTATTTTTCCCTAGCACACGGAGGAGGAACCAACCCTGCTGACATCTTCATCTCAGACTCTGGCCTCTAGAACTGTGAGAAAAAAATGATTTGTGTTGTTTAAGCCACCCAGTCTATGGTATTTTGCTATGTAAAGCCTACCAAATGAATCCAGTCTCTGATTTATATTCTACATAACCAAAATCACATGTATACAAACATACACATAGGCTAGCTATATCTCTCCATTAACTGTAGTTATGTAGTTATTAACCAGCTAGCCATTAACTATAGTTAAGTAGCAGGGAAGTTGCACGGGAGTGGGTGAAGTAGAAGGGGTTAACAGCTATGCTAAAACCTTTTAAAGTGTTGGAGGAGTTTACAAGTATATTTGACATATCACCCATGTATCTTCTTGTCTTTATTCCCGTCCTAACCAACCCTCATTTCTTTCTGTTTCCAGGAAGGCGTAAGCTGCTTTCTGCCCAGAGAACTATTTCTGTTCCTCGGAGCACATACCGAGGTTCCACTCGTGGACTCCGTGTCTAGGTAGGAAGGTGGCATTTGGACTTTGCTGAGCACTTTGAAACATGTCTTCAAGGCCTGAGTAAGTTCAGGTAAACTTAAGGCCTCCATTTCCTCAGCAAGAGGCTGCACCAGGCAGCTGAGCACCTGCGGGAGATACTGGCTCTGCACCTCGGAGTAAAATTCCTGTGAAATAAAAACACAGGTTTAACCCGCGTGTCAGTTTGTAATCAGAAAAACAATGCCCCTCCAAATGGCATCTTAAAAAATTCAATTATTTTCCCCTTTTTTTTGTAAAGACAGGGTTTTGCTTTGTCACCCTGGCTAGAGTACGGTGACATCATCATAGCTCACTGCAGCACCCCCCAACCACTGGTCTCAAGCGATCTTCCTGCTTTGGCCTCCCAAGTAGTTAAGACTACATGTACATGCCACCATGCCCCGTTAATTTTTCTTATTTTTTGTAGCAATGGGGTCGTGCTATGTTGCCCAGGCTGGTCTTGAACTCTCGGGCTCAAATGATCATCCTGCCTCAGCCTCCCAAAGTGCTGGGATTCCACATCTGGCCAAAAAATTTAATTTTTTATTTGTTTTTTTTTTTTTTTTGAGACGGAGTTTTGCTCTGTTGCCCAGGCTAGAGTGCTGTGGCATCAGCCTAGCTCACAGCAACCTCAAGCTCCTGGGTTTACGCGATCCTCCTGCCTCAGCCTCCCGAGTAGCTGGGACTACAGGCATGTGCCACCATGCCCAGCTAATTTTTTCTATATATTTTTAGTTGCCCAGCTAATTTCTTTCTGTTTTTAGTAGAGACGGAGTCTCACTCTTGCTGAGGCTGGTCTCGAACTCCAGATCTCGAGTGATCCTCCTGCCTCAGCCTCCCAGAGTTGTAGGATTACAGGTGTGAGCCACCGGGCCCGGCCAAAAATTCAATTTTTTAGAGTATAAGTTTCACATTAATTCCCAAATCAGAAAACAAAATATTTCCTTTGAATCTAGATAAATCAAGGATGTTCTTCCTCTCCTTTCAAATAGCTTTACCCTTTCTAATAGAAGATAAAATTACCACGTATATGTCTATATTAAGGAAATCAGCCAACAGCACAATTTTAACTAGGAAACATATTGACTCTCACCCCAATATAAGTGTAATATAGTTCATCAGCTGGTTGACTTAACTTCAGCTCAGTCCCAGAGTATAACTGGACCAAAAGTTATAACCCCTTTTAAATAAGACAATAAAAATATAAGGGATCACATCCAGCCACCTCTTCCACGCTGAAACAACCTCTATAACAGTGTTGTGCACTTATGTAAAGCTGCTTTTTAGTAAATTTAGGTTTATAAAACAGGCTGCAACACTGATAAGAACGTAAACAATGGCGAGCGTTGAGCTGTCTCTTCTCAGCAAAGTACTTACCAAGGGAATAACGTCCAGAAGGAACACAAGAAGGGTGCAGAGCTCGGAGACTGTCGGGGGAGGGCTGACGCTTTTTCTGACAGTGGAGCTCTGCTTCACTGGCCTATATTAATCATGGGGAAGAAAAACAAGTTAATTCTTTTTCCCACCATAATTTCAAGCATTTCTTACCATTTCCAGTAAAGTTATTCTATTTCAGACATAACAAAAGACAGCTTTTATAGTTCTAACAACTAAGCTTTGGTGTCTGAAACTATCTAACCCGGAGAAGTGTTAATAAGTGTCTTGAATCTGTTGATCTCCAAAACAAGTTCACTACACTTGAACTCCATCAATTCAGATGTGGGTGGTCCCATGCCCACGTGGCATTCCGCACTCAGCAGACCCACAGTGCCACCAACAGGTGCAATCCCACGTTCCCAAGCCCAACCCAAAGGCATGTTCCAGGGGAACAAGCAGGGGCTGGAGACACAGGCCACATGGCTGTTCACCTGGTTACAGGAAGGGTCTAAGAAAACACTCCCCACAGAATACCCACGAGTTTGTCAGCACTTGAGTTGCTGTGTAATCCCACTGACCAACTCTATTGATAGTTGCTTATCTTATATTAAAATTCAACACTTCTTTTAAAATAAGCAGGCAATTGGATAAATAGGTATGTTAAAAGGTATATATTAGCTCTCAAAACAGAGTAACTTGGGATTCATCTAGCTACAACGGTACAACTCAATCTGAGCTAATTTTATTCCATGTAAATTAGCACTTAGGTATCTTAGAGTTCATCTTAGAAAGAGAACGCCTTTGAAGAACTGCATACACTACATCCTAGTGATTCTACTTCCAGGTATCTACTCTAAAGAAACCTGTGTAAGGAGACAAGACTAAGATGTTCACCACACTGCTATTCAAAACAATGAAAAGATCAAAATCAGTTCACTGACACAATGGGCTGTTATACTTAAAATGAATGAGCTGTATGTTACAACGTACCTCCCAAACAGCACACTGTAAAAAACTTACATGCAACTTGATATCACTTATGTAGCACTTTAACAGACAAAGTGGGCTATATATCATTTATGGATACACACTGGTTATGAAATCACATAACAGCATGGGAAGGACAGACACTAATATCAGGATAGTGATTAACTCTGGGATGAAAGGAGAAAAAGTGTTGGGAAGGTGGGGAGTTAGCTCTATCCGGGTAGCAACATTTTGTGCTTTTAAAAAATAACCAGGCTGGCCAGAGGCTCACGCCTGTAATCCTAGCACTCTGGGAAGCCGAGGCGGGAGGATGGCTCAAGCTCAGGAGTTAGAAACCAGCCTGAGCAAGAGCGAGACCCTGTCTCTACTAAAAAAAATAGAAATTAATTGGCCAACTAAAAAAATATATATAGAAAAAATTAGCCGGGCATGGTGGCACATGCCTGTAGTCCCAGCTACTAGGGAGGCTGAGGCAGGAGGATCGCGTAAACCCAGGAGCTTGAGGTTGCTGTGAGCTAGGCTGACGCCATGGCACTCTAGCCCGGGCAACAGAGTGAGACTCTGTCTCAAAAATAAATAAATAAATAAATAAATAAAAATAACCAGGCTGACCAAAGCATACTCTAACATCAGTATAACATGGCTTTGCAGTTGTCTGTGGATCCAATTACAATTAACTTATTTATCCCAGGGTTGTGAGCTCACGTGGGCAGAAGAGCACAGCGGTAGCGATTGAGAAGTCAGATTCTGATCTGGCACTGCTGAGTTCTAATCTCAGTGGCCATTAATTTGCTGTGCAATACCAGACAAGGGACTTTATGTTTCTGAGCTCTGACTTTCTTATATATGTCAAAAGCATAATGGAAGTGCCTCCTTCCCTTGGGGTTGTTCCAAAGAGTTAATGTCAGGCTTTCCAGCCAGAGGACACACACAACAAACAATATGGAAAGCTTCTATCACAGCTGCAAGATATGGGAAGAATAGTGAGACAGCCCAGAGCATTACAGTGGGGATTAACAAGAAACAAGTTTTACAGCATGCCTCACAGGACAAAACAGGGTTCGAGAGATTACATCATTCCTCCTGTAAAGAAAGTGACATGGGAAAGGGCTCTCCAGCAAAGCATGATGTTCTCTGGGGTATGCCACCACGCACAATTTAGAGGTGGTGGAATTCACCAGACTAAAAGGGAAGGTAAAGCTGATTATAGTAGCTTAAAACATTAATGCTTTTATCTGACCAGTTATACATTAATTTCAGTAAGAATTTAAGAAGATTGAAGATTTCGAAAACACTCTACCAGTCAAAGAGCCACAAAACTAAGCTTCTTTAAATGGATTAGGCCTCCAAGAGAACAGTGTGAGGAAAGCTGATTTGATGAATGCAACTAGAAAATGCAGACAGGATTTGCTAAAGTTAGATTTTAAAACATAAAGCAGCTTCAGCATTATGTGGCAAAGATTATGTGAGCCTTCTTACTAGAGATGTTTTTTTATTCTAGTAGAATCTTAAGTGAATTCTTTCCAATCCTGTTTTAGCTGAACTTTGAAACTCAGGAGAGACCACCCAGCTTCAGCTACTTATACATAATCTGAACAAACTAAGCAGCTATGAAACCGTTAAGCCCTCTCGCTCTTCCTAAATATTCTGTAATCCTGAACTGCATACTTACTTACCTAAAGCATTCTTCAAAGCACCTCATCATATAATCCCAGAGGAAGTCTGTGCTTAGAGAAGCGATCAGCAGATTCGCCGTTTTAACAATCTCAGAGACATTTCTGTTATCTTTGATTGCACTGTAAAAGAAGGGGAGGAAATAAATATGTCTATGAAAAATCCTGAATTACAAGAACACTATATCTGAAAAATTGTATCTCATTTTACCATTTACAATTTATTTCTAGAGAGGCTGACAAACCCTGATATAGATAAAAATATTACTCTTCTTATATAGGAAGGTGTTTACATAATGCCATCCTAAACAGTGTTTATACTGATGTACTCTCTTAAAAATAAGTGTAAGGGGCCTGGTGTGGTGGCTCACACCTGTAATCCCAGCACTCTGGGAGGCTGAGGCAGGAGGATCAGTTGAGGCCAGGAGTTCAAGACCAGCCTGAGCAACATGGCAAGACCCTGTCTCTATAAAAAAAAAAATTAAAAATTAGCAGGGCGGGTAGGAAGCTGAGGCAGAAGGATTGCTTGGGCCCAGGAGTTCGAGGGTGCAGTGAGCTATGTATGATCAGGCCAGTGCACTCCAGCCTGGGTGACAGAATGAGACCCTGTCTCCAAAACAGGCAAACAAACAAGCAAACGCCCCTCCCCCAAAACCAAGAGCTATTGTAAAAAGAATTTGTATAGAAAACCAGTTTTAGTCCAACTGTAGTAGGTAATTAGATACTCCACTGGTGGCATAACATAGTACAGCCATTCAGCATGGAAATTCGGCTAAAATTCTAAATGTACATTTTTCAGAAGCTCAGGAAGTTTATCCTACAGAAATCCTTGCACAGGTACACGAAGATGTATGCAAAAGGATACCACTGCAAGGCCATTTAAAAACACTGAAAAAGTTGAAACCACCTCCAAGTCAATCAATAAGAGATTGGTTAATCAGCCAGTATTTATTAAATGAATGATAAATCCTTAATGAGTAATCTAAGGCCACCATTATATTCCAAAGGAGGACAGTGCAGAGCTACTCACAATTTGCTCTTAAAAAACAGGCTACTCAATACCCATTGTAATTCCATCTTTAAAATAAAAGATAGGCGTCTATGTATTTATGTCTACAGTAAAAGTTTGGGAAAAAGTGACAAAAATTTGTTTTTCTCTTAAGAGTGGTTGGATTAGGGGTCATATCTTTTTTCTTGATACCTTCAAATATCAATAAATTCTACAATGAGCATATATTACTTTCATACTCAGAAAAACAATAAACTATTCTCCTTCTGGGAGAAAAAAGCAAACACTAAGAATTATCAGTATACTTACAATGAATAAACCCGAAAAATCTTAAAACTGATTTAAATTTTCCATATACTCAATGCCAATTTGGGCAGAAGGAAGTTACGTATACAGTAAAGCAAAAAGGAAGAGGTTGTGTTACCTTAAAAAGAACAAACAAAACAAAATAAAAGAATCCACAGGGCTAACAGGTAACTGCATGCTTTAAGCCAAACATGCTTACTCTGTCTCCAGGGCAACGGAGCCCAGGCCTGTGGGTGAGCCGAGTGTCCCCTCCCACTCTGACACCTCTCCTGAAGACTCACATTCCTGCCTCCACTTCCCGAACTCATTCCCCTCCCATCGTCCCTCGTCTCTTCTCCCTGTAACTTACCACTTGGGTACACTAGACCCAGTTGCCTCTGTTGAACATTTTTATACTAGATCAATAAATACTGTCTGTACACTCCAGGGTGGGAAAAAGACTACATCAAACTCCTTTTAAATTCTTCACAGTACTTAGTAGAGAACCGTTGATTCACCTTTTTTTGGCTTTAGAGCACAGATTATTTTAACAAGTGGTCTCACCTGCTGCATCTCCACTTTCTCTACTGCTTCACAATTTATTACAGTAAACAGCAGAGAAAAAAAAATTCACAGCGCCGGGGGAGGGAGGCAGAGGTGTGAAGTTGGAGGCCAAACCCATACCTTATCAGGGAATTTCCACTCTGAGTGTAGCTAAGTTGAAGATCAGAGCCAAGGGCATCTCTACAGTAAGAGTAAAAGGCCCTGATGACTTCGAGAAACAAATTCCCAACCACTTGAGGCCCTGCAATTAAAAAGGAAATGGTCACAGAAAGATCAACCATCCATTTTAAAATCAATAAATGACATCTACATAAAACATAGACACAGCACCTCTGCATATGGAGGCATTTTATATAGCCTAAAATGTACGGAAACGTAACTTCAGTGGTGATAACTTCAGCTGAGGTAGTAAAATTCATGAAAGCAGCCGATATTTTTGTAGCACTTACTATGTGCTGGACGTCTATTAACTTATTGAGTCATCACAACAGTCACATGAGCAGGCACTACACTGTTGTCTCTGATTTCATACAAGGTGATGACGGAGGAACAGAGAGGGTAAGTCACTCGCCCAGGCCGGATTCCGCCAGCTGGAAGCAGGGCACGGGCTACGTGTGTTAAGCGTGTGCAAACTGCCTGGCTGGGACGTTACTCGATAGAACCATCCAGAGAGTGTTGCAACCTCCCTATTCTGGATTCCTTTAATCACGAGCTAGGACAACACAAAAGAAATAACACCAATCCTGAAAAGAGAATAAAGGCGGCACAAAAGAACTGCGCTGGCTGCATGTTAAAGAAGCCTCGTTGCCCATCGGGCGGTGGATGGGGCAGGACATTTCTGCTCCACAAACAGCAACCGCCAGGCAGTCGAGGGACTGGCTGCTCACGTTCGTCCAGAGGGATGAAAACACAATCAGTTCAGAGGAAACGAAAACTGTCAACATTCGTAAAACGCAATCAGCAGATTAATCCAATCTTTCACGCTTCCTTTTCACAAAACCAAAAGATGTGTCTCTGAGAAAACTATTTTCATGATAAGCTTCATGTGTATTTTATCTACAGCATAAGAATGCCAAATTTTTTTTTTTTTTGAGACAGGGTCTTTGCTCTGTCCCCCAGGCTAGAATGCAATGGTGTGATCATAGCTCACTGTAATCTCAAAGCGAGCTTCCCACCTCAGCCTCCTGAGTAGCTGGGACTACAGGCACACACCACCACACTCAGCTAATTTTTCTTATTTTTATAGAGATGAGGTCTTGCTATGTTGCCCAGGCTGGACTCGAACTCCTGGCCTCAAGCAATCCTTCCACCTTGGCCTCCCAAAGTGTTGGGATTACAGGCGTGAGCCACTATGCCCAGCCAAGAATGCCAAACACTTTTTATAAAATGAAGGTAATTGTCTTGTACTAACTCATGGAGGGGGAAATGAGATGTGGCTAAAACCCAGCAGCAGCAAAAGAATGCACAGGACTGAATGACCATCCTGTGCCTTCTAGTTCTACATAATTGACTCCTTTGCATCTTAAGCATGTCTTCCTTCAGATGACTAAATTATGAGAAAGAGCAAATTAAACGACTGTTATGCTTGGGCAGAAACCTGATGTTCAATCTCTTCCAGAAAACACAACCTGGAGCCCAAGCTAGCAGCACCGTTTACTTGGCTCACCACGATACTCGGCTTTGACATAAAACACACAACTCCAAAATGCTAAGTTACATTTTCTTCTTGGAATACTTCTCCTGAGTTACACAGCAAGCTCCCAAGACATTTATATAACTTGTTTCATTTTTGGACTAAACCATGACTTTTCAGAGTTAAGAGTTACTCCACACTAACAGAAAAATCTATCTGGATTGAGGCGGGAGGGGAGGGATGGGAGGAGGTGTCTGAACAAAAGCATTGATAACTTGAGGCAGCACATAAAGGGTAAAGCTTGGAAGAACAAATGCTTCTTCATCCTTTGACTTTAGTTAAGAGGAACTACAGCTGCACACATCTTGGAATAAAAGTTCATCTTTGTGACATGAGTAAGCGTCTCAGGTGGGATTCATCTGAGTGCAATCAGGCAAGCAGCAGTGTCCTGACAAAGAGAGCTTAGCAAATGACCTGCCCCTGCCCAACCTTAGTCTGTCCCTCTGTAAAATGGGCATAGGAAGAGAGCCCACCTCAGGGTTATTGGAGGTAAAGAGGTATGCATGGTGATAAACAGGAAATGATATATGCAAATCACTTGGCACATAATAATTGCTCAAAAAATGGCAGCTATTGTTATTATTCACATATGAATAACACTCAAGGACCTCAGAGTCTCCCTTCCTTCTAACTGACCAGAAGCCCTTTCTTCCTTGTGTCCCCCTAGGGCCTGGCCCCCTCCTGCACACAGAGAGTGCTCCACACCTATCTGAGTGAACAAATGAAGTGCCTCCATCCCGAGGCCAGAGAGAGGCAAGCACCCCACTAATGCCCTCAGTTCTCCTGTTCTCTGCAAGCAGCAACCAGGAGGGGGGCACACCTGGGCACTCAGATGATACCCTCGAGCTTGAAACCAGTGGGGAGATGGGGATCGTTTCCCTGTATGGGGCTCCAGCAACCAGATGTATGATATTCTAGTGAATGGATATTGCAGCAAATTTATTTTTATTTTTATTTTTTTTTGAGACAGAGTCTCACTTTGTTGCCCAGGCTAGAGTGAGTGCCGTGGCGTCAGCCTAGCTCACAGCAACCTCAATCTCCTGGGCTCAAGCGATCCTACTGCCTCTCAGCCTCCCAAGTAGCTGGGACTACAGGCACGCGCCACCATGCCTGGCTAATTTTTTCTGTATATATTTTTAGTTGGTCAATTAATTTCTTTCTATTTTTAGTAGAGGCGGGGTCTTGCTCAGGCTGGTTTCGAACTCCTGACCTTGAGCGATCTGCCCGCCTCGGCCTCCCAGAGTACTAGGATTACAGGCGTGAGCCACCACACCCAGCCGGTATCCTATATACTTTAAAATAAAACCCAAGCTCATTCAAAGTGTGACATTAGATTGAAGAAACATACGTAAGAAGTAAATACCATATGTGCTCGGTAGATACATATACAGAAGTGCACAACAGGAGCTCAAGGTGTTTTCCTAACAAAAACATTCAAATTATTGTGCAAAGCTTTAAAGTGACCACAACAGATATGATATTAATCATTGAACCATATATTAATAACATGACTTCGATATTCTGAAATTACATTCAAAATAAGGCATTGGCTACATCTCACTGCGTTTCAATTCCCTGGAGACAGGTAATCTGTATTTGGCATATGATGGTAGCAGCGTTTCGAACATTACCTATTTCTGGTTTGTCAAGCAAACTGACGAGGATGCGGAAAGGCTTCAGGTAGGCGTGATGGCGCTCCTCAACATCAGCATCTAAGAACTTCTGGTGCAATATCTCAGCCAGGCCCTGTTTTTTTTAAAAAGCCACATATTAGGATATTGTGTATAGTAAAATATAACAACATTATCGGTTGTTCTAACTGTTAAATACTCTCCGACAGAAAGAAAACCAGTCACCCAGCATGGAATAAATACACTGCAGTCCTCCAAACCATGTACCAAAGGACATGCCCAATGTCTACTTTGAAGTCTCACAAAGAGATCCACCGAAGAATCGTGATCAGGAATGCTCTGGATGGGGCCCAATTTTCCAGGAATGCTCCTTTACCTCAACTAAAAGATCCTTGGAGTATTTTTCAAAAAAATAAGAGGATTGGTCTTCATAAGAATTTGAGATTTCAGATTCCGGCACAATGGTATTTCCTTTAATGTCTGAGCCTATAAAAGAACAAGCAACATGAGCTGTAAAGAGATCTATGCTCTTAAAGGACACATATCATGCAGAAGTCTCATGCTCCAATATTTGTAAAAATGTAATTCCTCCAACAGAGAATCAAAATCAGATCCAGAAAGACCAAGTCACATTTTCTTCTTCCGAGAGTGGTGTGACTAACGATCAGATACGCACAATTCTATCTCGACAGGCATCAATGTCATTTGCTCCAAGAATTTGCTCTGTCTTTTACAAGCATGATTACCAGCATATAATGGAATGAGGGTCATTTTCTAAAATCAGTGTTTATTTGTCCAGTACTATGTGGATCAAGGTAGTCTCGTATATATGCCCCTCTCATTTTGGCCTTGGATAAATAAGTCTGCGAGGTCTTCAGGACAAGAAAGAACATCCTCGTGGTACAAACAAAGAGTCTGGGGTCCCTGAGGACACAGCTAAGGGAGCTGGAGCTACCCACTGTCCTCTCTAGGTGCAGAGCTGTGCATTTAACAAAACCATACCTTTGATAAAAATCCTTAAAGAGCCTATATATATTCTTAAAATCCTTAACAAGCTTCCCATACAATGACTTTTAGAAGTTTTTAAACTTCTAAAAGGGAGAAGAGAGGGAGAACAGATTGAATAGGACGTTCTCACTTTGATGTGACAAGATCTATATATTGAGAGTTAGTTAAAGCTGTGAAATCCTTCCACAACTGCTTTGCATACCACCTTTTCTT
>VBSM01000272.1:106155627-106166925 GCA_008086735.1 Cheirogaleus medius | reverse complement strand
GGGAAAAAAAAAAAAAGGCAGACAGACAGCCTTTTAATCTGGTGATCTAGATGTGTGTTTGACGTGAGGTAGTCATAAAACTGTTAGGTAAAGAGCAGGCAACTCAGCTGTTTGCGTGTTCAGAGGGAAGTCGGAACGGATACACTCCAGAGGTGAAGCGTGGTTCTCTCCTGGTGATTGCTTTATGATTAACTGTCGTGCACCCCACACTTATATTGCTCATTTGTTATTTTCTAATCTTGTGGGCTAAAATCTGGGTTACTCGGGTAATAACAAAGCAGCAGAAAAGCAACTGTACCTGTAGAGGAACAAGTCCTTGGCCAGCCATTTGGTCCCCACGATTTTAAAGATTATCTCATAGGTTTCTAGGGCTTTTAAGTGCACACCACTGGGCAGAGCCGGATGCAAACACTGAGCTAGTCTCTTGCTGATGATAAGCCGTCTGGGCAACAGGGAATATCTCAGGTTACTCTGCAGAGCCTGTAAAACAAGAGGAAAACACATCGGGAAGAAGGCAGCAACACACACAGTGGAGAGTGAATCTGCCGAGGTCAGGATGACCACGACCAGGCCCCATATGGACAAGAGGACAGAAGGATAGCACGTGGACGGTGAAGGAGCTCAGCAACTTTCACCCCAAATTATGAATCCTTGATATAAAGAGTATTTTGAATTGCAGGCCCCTTGAGATCCACAAAGCATTAGACGGGGCTTTCCCTCTATCTCCATAAACCAGGACTGAGAAGCAAAAGATTAAAAAGGGGGTAACTGACTTCCCTTCCTCCTCCTGTTATCTAAAAAATATATTGCAGAATGCAACCAGACCTGACCCAAATCAGTTAAAACAATGCCTGTCTCTCAGGTTATCTGTTTCCCCCAACCATTCATGCTCCCTAGCACCCCTTTATCCCCCTAAACAGAATCACCTATACTCCTCATTTCCCCCCTCCTGTCTAAAAGCCAGGTGGCTCTGAGTGTGGGCTCACCCAGAAGACAGGGATTGTGGAGTGGGGGACACTTCCAGGCCCTGACACCTGGCCTCTCACCAGTCTGAGATGGTGCTGGGAGGGACCTGTGTTTTGTGAACTAAAATAAAATCTTAAGCTCCCCTCCCAGCTGGCTGAATGGATCCCTCGTGGCCAAGGGGATACCCTAAAACTCAGTTGCTGGCCATGAGAAGGGAGGTCAGACATGCCTCATCTTGTCCCTCTCCCTTCTTGTGGACATCCTTGGTAACTCATTAATAGGCTTAAGACCATGCAAGACAAACCTGCAGGTCCTCAATATACAGAACAAATCACTTGAGTCTGGGTCTATGTCTGGTGGCTTATCTCAGATTAACAGATTTCCTTATCTTAACTTAAAACATTACAAGTCATTAGACAAAGCTTCATTTCGTCAACCAATTACAAATCAAAGAGTCTTTAAACCCACCTATAACCTGTAAGCTGCAGCCCCCCACCCCCCAGATGTCCCACCTTTTTGGGCCAAACCAATTTACGCCTTTTGAGTATTGATTTATGACTTTACATGTAATTCCTGTCTCCCTGAAATGTATAAAACCAAACTAACCCAACCACAGAGGTCACTTGCTCAAGGCTTCTTGGGCGTGGCTCCGGGCCATGGTCCTCAAATTTGGCTCAGAATAAACCTCTTTAAATTATTTTACAGAGTTTGGCTTCTTTTCCATGGTCAGTTCCACAGGAGGAAAATGTCGCCACCTGGCTGGGACAGAGCAACAGTACTCCCGAGCTCGGCTTCTGTATGCAGGACACGTGCCCCGTCTATGTGAAAGCATCCTCTGGTACTTGTACCTAAGAAACACGGTCAGGAGTGTGAACAGACGGATGCTGTTCCTAATGACTTCATCTTGGAACTCCGAGTGTCTGGCGTTATGGTAGAACAATCCACATAACCAGCTCAATAACTTATACAAATATTTACTGAAAACCTACAGGGTAAAGTCCACACTTCTTAAAAGGTTATTCAAAGGCCTCCTTAGTATGGCTCCTGTCCACTTTGCCTCCAGTCTGTGGTTCCCACCTGCCCCTCACCTGCACGCCCTTCCCATCCACCTTGCTACTTAGCTCAGCGGCCCCTCTCAGGGCGCTATCTTACTCATCGCTGCTGTCTTCAGCACCTTGCAGGATGCCTCAAACAGAGAGGACAGTGTGGAGGAACACCCAAGACACTGCAATGCCAACTGCATTTGCGTTCCATCCAGGTGACAGAAGTGCTGGCCCCTGGGCCATATGACTTTAGCGCTGTGACAGCTTTCCTCTTGTAGACAAAGAAAAGGATGCACTCGGGTCGTGTAGGTGGAAAAGGGGAGGAAAACAAGAATATTTTCCACCAGAAGCTTGTGTTCTAAATGAATTCAATAAAATGGCATCTTTTTTAAAAAATCAGATATAACTAGTGGTCCTCAAGAAATACCTTAAAACATTATTTATGAAGAGTCTGATACCTTAAAAAAAAAAAAGGGAAAGCCAACAAAACAATGTCGAAAAGGTGCTTACGTTCCACAAAAAAAAAAAATTGAGGCAAGGCCATTAAACTGACGGGCACAGCAGAGAGGGCACGGCCGTGAGCGACACGCAGGGAACAGCGCATTTGGTCGTGGACGTTTGCAAACATACAGAAAAGCCGGTGGAACAGCCAGGCAACCATCTCCCAGCTTCAAGTATCAACTGCTGGCCAGGCCTGAAGACGCGGCTCACAGAAAACCATTCCTCTGACTCTGGTTGCTTACTGACCATGCGACCGTGGGCTTTCTCCACAGGCTCAAGAGCTAAAAGCTGTCTGCCCCTGTAACGATTATTTTTGTCAAGATAGAGTTTTCTCTTTTTTAAGTCACTACCAAAACTCATCCTTGCTCAATGCATTCTAAGGACTTCTGCTATGTGAGGTGCAAAAGATGCTAAGCACTTCCTAAGGGGGCATCTGGGATTCCTAAGTGTTTGACTCCCTCAATCTGTGCACATGGCAGGATCCCACCATTCTGCCCTTTTGAACTCAGGCATGGCAATATGACTTGGCCGATGAGCAGAGTAGAATTATAGGAGTCACTTCTGGCACAGGCTGTAGAAGCCAATTCAAAGCTCGACCCGGCTTGGTGGCTCACACCTGTAATCCTACTACCACTCTGGGAGGCCGAGGCAGGAGGATTGCATGAGGTCAGACGTTCAAGACCAGCCTGAGAAAAAGTGAGACCTTGTCTCTACTAAAAATAGAAGAAATTAGCTGGGTGTGGTGGCATGCACCTGTAGTCCCAGCCACTTTGGAGGCTGAAGCAGGAGGATCATTTGAGCCCAGGAGTTTGAAGCTGTAGTGAGCTATGACGACACCACTGCACTCTACCCAGGGTGACAAAGTGAGACTCTGTCTCAAAAAAAAAAAAATCCAAAAAAACCAAAAGACAACAAAACAAACAAACAAAACCACTTTTTTTTCCTCTGCCTCTAAGATCATGGAAACAGAGGTTGAAAGGAAGCCCCTCCCTGTCTGGGTCCCTGAGAAACCTCAGAGAGCAGAAACCACTTGCTGCTCCAGTAAGCTAGAAATAAACCATGTTGTAAAAGTCACCAATATTTGAGGATGGTTTGTCACCATGGCATAACCTTCCCTATGCTGATGATACATCTCTTCTCCCATGAATGCAATTACAAGGAACTACAACCACCAGTTTCAAATAAATAGAGCTGATCGCTATTTCCTCTCATTTACAGGTGTTACCCCACGTTAATTCAATGGGAAAAAGACACAGAAAAAGAAAGATAACCCAGAACTGAGGCTGTAACCCACTAGCACAAGTGGAATGAATACTTGTTCGCTGCATGTTGACTAGTCACTCCAGGCAAACAAGGTACAAGTGAGACGGGGAATCACTTCCTGCTAAAGGAAAGGTACACTGAAGATGAGGTCACACTGTTTACTGAGTGAGACGAGCTGCAGTTGTCTTCCATTAAGACACAGCAAGAACATGGGGTATGAACAGACAGGACTTAGCAAAATGAAAAGACGCTCACCCTTCCTGATAGGAAAAATGCAAATTAGCACTACAATGAAATTCCATTTTCTTCACCTGTCAGATCGGCAAGTTTGATCAAAGCATACAAGTTCAGGCACAGGGCAGAGTGATCCAGAGACCATGAACAAAGTTAATCAAACCCAGAGATCAGGATTTGGCCGGACAGAACCTGCTAGACTGCTCCTTGGAGCTGTCATGGCACGGACCCACTGAGTGTCACTGTTATCACACAGTGATCCTGAGTGTTCACATACTTCACATGGAGCCCAGAGCTTAACAAGTGCTTCAAAACGGAGGCTAAATTGGTTTAAGTATGTGAGCTTGGGGGTCAGAGCCTCAAATTCCAGTTCCACCATTTTCCAGTTGGGCAAAGTATTGAACCTTTCTGGGCTGCAGTTCCATACGTACAAATGGGGGTCATGACACCTCACAAAGTTGCAAGCAGCAAATGAGATTCCACATGTGAAGAATTTAGCATAATGCCTGGCACTAAGTAAGTAATCTATAAACGTGACCTCTTATTACAATGACAAATTAATAAATAAGCACAGGATTTAAAGGTGGAGACACAATGTAATGCATTTTAAAGAATCAACTGAAACCCAACTGTTTACCAGGAATGCCCTTTATCAGCATAAAAGCAAAGACGGACACTAGCTGAATGCATTGATGAGAAAGATTGAGAAGTACATAGGATTAGGAAAAAAAATCTTGACTTATGTGTTTGGAGGTGAGATCAACTACAGACTCAAAATATGGCAAGAATTCTAACAGATACTGAAATCAAGGTGGAAATTCACATATGATAAGAGGCACAGTTGAAGAAACTCTAATTTCCTTTTAAGACGACAAAGGAAAACATAGTGATCAATATTTAAGATCAAAGGAAATAGAAAGTATTATTTCTTAAATGTCATTTCAAGAAAAGTTTCTAAAGAAACATTTAGCATGACACAAGATTGGAGATTAGAATCACCAGGTGAATATGCTTCCCATTCAGAAGATTTGAAGCATTTTGGAAACAAAGGATTAGAGTCTGGTCCCCTAGACAGAGGTACTTGTTCTCCAGGGTGGACTTAATCCATTCAGAAAATGGGGAGGTGGACTCTATTTAAAAATATCTTTCTATATCTATCAGAAGGGCCAAAATCCTGAACACTGACAACACCAAATGCTGGCGAGGATGTGAGCATCATGAACTCTGATTCATCGCTGGTGGGAATGCAAAATGGTGCAGCACTTTGGAAGACAGTTTGGCAGTTTCTTAACAAAACTAGACATACTGACATGACATATTCTTATCAAATGATCTACCAATATGCTCAGTGGTATTTACCCAAAGGAGTTGAAAACTTAAGTCCAGGCAAAAACCTGCATATGGATGTTTATATGTTTATAGAAGCTTTCTTCGTACTTGCCCAAACTAGGAAGCAACAAAAATGCCCTTCAGTAGGTGCATGGATAAACAAACTGTGGTATGCCCAGACAATGGAATACTACACAGCACTAAAGAGAAACAAGCTATCGGGCCATGAAAAGACATGGAGGACACTTAAATGAATATTAAGTGAAAGACAACAATCTTGAAAAGACAGCATACTGTACAATTCTAACAAAATGACATTCTGGAAAAGGCAAAACTACACAGACAGTAAAAAGATCAGTGGTTGCCAGGGGCTGGGGAGGAGGAGGGGTGAATAGGTGGAGCACAGGATTTCTAGGGCAGTGGAACTACTCTGTATGATAGCACCATGGTGGATACACGTCAGCACACACTCGTCCAAGCTCAGAGAACGTACACCACCAAGAGTGAGCCCTAGCGTAACTATGGACTCTGGGTGACAATGACGTGTCAACGTGGGTCCATCCAGTGTAACGGATGTACCACTCTCGTGGGGGCTGCTGAGAGGCTGTGCATGTGTGGGGGCAGGGGTATATCTCTACCTTTCTCTCAGTTTTGCTGTAAACCTAAATCACTGCTCTAAAAATAATAATAATGATGATGATAGTAATAAAAAATCCACCTTCTGGGTAAGTGGGACTAAGCAGTCTCCCCAAATCGTGCTTGGGGGAGCACAGCCTACCACGTGGTGCCATTAAGGATGCAGCGCTGTCCTTCCATGACCTCTCTCCTCTGTGCAGAGGCTCAGGGGTGAGCCCAGCGGAGACGGAGGAACGAGTTGCCTTGGTGAGCGGTGAAGGCCACCATGGAGGTCTCCGCAATTCTATCTTTCCCAGACTTTTCCATGATGCCCTTTGGTCTCCCTGAGGGCTGGCACCAGCCACATGAGGAACATCTCCATGTTTTTAGGGCAAACTTCTCTGGTGGCTGCTGACAGGGTATAGGAAATACGACCCCAAAATACGGCACCTGGGGAACTGAGAAGCCAACAGAAGCAGGAAGGCTTATTTATACTAAATGAAATAAGCCCATCAAAAAGGACAAATAGAAGAATCCACTTTCAGAGGTCTCTAGAGTAGTTACATTCAGGGACAGGAAGTAGCTGGTAGGTGCGAGGGGCTGGGGGAGGGGAACGGGGAGTGTTTAACTGGGACAGACTTTCAGCTTGGGATGATGAAAAAACTGTGGCGATGGATGGTGGCGCACCATATGAACGCACTTAATGCCACTGAACTGTACACTTAAAATTGGTTAAGATGACAAACTTTAGGTTATGTATATTTTACCTCAATTAAAAAAAAGAAAAAGAAAGACATGATGCTGTGTTTCACAGCAATCGCTCCAGCTGGCTAAGACCCCAAGAACCATGAGCTCGAGTGCCATTCGCATGCCGGCCCCTTCCTAGACCGAACTGACGGAGAACACTGGGAAAGCCCTGGACTGGGCCAGCCTTCCTGGGAGTGAGCTCCCAGCTTCTGATTAGCACAATAACCACCTTCTAGGGCTTGCAAACTCCTGCTTTCCTCTTCAGGGGTGTGTATGTGTGTGTGTCCTTCACCCACGGATTAGTAAATTGTTTGGTTTTTTTGTTTGTTTGTTTTGGTTTTTTCCCAGTTTGTTTTTTTAAAGTTCTGGTGGTTTTGTCTTATTCTTTTGACAGTGTCTTCACCCTTTGCCCAGTGACACGCCCCAGCTCCCATCTGGTGACGTGGCTGACACTATGATCCACTAAACCTGGCTAAAATACTCCAAGATATGATGCATTTGGATGCCAAGAAGGGAGCCCCCAGCTCATAGGGTCAACTCTCACATTCCTTCCTGACTCACACCCAGGAGGATAAACCAAGATCTCCTGTCCTCATGGCCAGTCTTGGTGCCTTTTTCTTCTTTGAGCTAAAACAGGGCCACAAGTGAATACCAAGACTTTGTCCTTCCCAAAACCTTCACTCACTCTCCTCTCTCCCCCAGCTGGCCGAGAGCTGCCACGACTGGAATCACAGATGGAACCAGCCACTGTCACTCTGCCTGTCTCGCTTCCCTTCTCTACCCAGGCATTTTGCTTTGGCGAGAACCTTCTCTGGCGAGATATGCTCAGCAAATACTTCTGGGGCAGTTTTGTTGTCCAGAAACCCAAATTGGCTGGCCAGGAAGCTTAATATATGCAGTTTACGAGAAACGTTCTTTTATAATGATAAATATCTCAGAGAAACAGATGAACTGGGAAGGAAAAATGGCCATATTTTCAAAATCACTTTTTAAAATGATAAAAATAAAGGAAAAACTATGATGAAACAGGAAATTAAACTTCCTTATTTATTTCACTCAGGAACTATACTATTCTAAAAGCATTCCTTGAGCTATAATCAGGATATAATTAGGCTGGGAGAGGTGGCTCACAATTGTAATCCTAGCACTCTGGGAGGCTGAGGCAGGAGGATTGCTCAAGGTCAGGAGTTTGAAAACAGCCTGAGCAAGAGCGAGAACCCATCTCTACTAAAAATAGAAAGAAATTAATTGGCCAACTAAAAATATATAGGAAAAAAAAATTAGCCGGGCATGGTGGCGCATGCCTGTAGTCCCAGCTACTCGGGAGGCTGAGGCAGGAGGATCGCTTGAGCCCAGGAGTTTGAGGTTGCTGTGAGTAGGCTGATGCTATGGCACTCTAGCCCGGGCAACAGAGTAAGACTCTGTCTCAAAAAAAAAAAAAAAAAAGATATAATTAACAATATTTTTTACCTCATTATATTCATAGGCTCAGCTGGTTGACCTTAAAGCAAAATAATAAAATACAAGTATAAAATACAAGCCTGAAATATAGGTTCAAGCTACAATTGAGCTTCATTAATAGAGACCAGGAAGTGTCTCACTTTGCTCCACCCAAGATAGCATCTGTTTCACTTTGTTTTCCTTTGACCTTACACAATGTGACAGCATGCTATCCCCCAGGACTACCGGCAGGGTTTAGAAGGGTTCTGTGGGGGAAACACGATGAAAAATTCCAAAAGGCCACATGCCACAGGATCAAAAGGCAATTTAATACACTTAAAAATGGTTACATTTGGGGCAGGGGGGCAAGAGTAATATACGTAACCTTAACATTTGTACCCCCATAATATGCTGAAAATAATAATAAAAAAATGTTGATTACATTTTATGTTATGTGTCTTTTACCAAAGTTAAAAATGTTTTTAAAAAGATAACTTAACAATATGGGTGGGGAGTGGGGAGAGTTATATTTGATTTTAAAAATGCTTTACTTAGCGCCTGTAAAATAAAAATTTTAAATGTTTCCTTTAAACGCTCCTGGAAGAGACGGTCCAAACCTGCTCTTGCAGGAGTGACAACGCTGACTTCGGAATACCAGATGTCTCTGTCTATAAAGAAATGTAAGCCAGCCAATTCAAAAGCATGTCTCTCATCAAGCAAACGAGGAACTGCATTTATCACGGTGAGATACCAGCGTCTTCCTTCTGGAAGTCGGTCGTCTTTATAGGGATGTTCGTTTTATGCCACAAAAAGGAAGCTGTGAGGCGGCATGGTTAGTCAGACCGGCCAGGTGGCACGAGCCTGAACACTCAGTTAAGTACGTGCCAAGGGACACCAACAGTGCCCTTTAGACAGAATGAAAACAGCTCACTGAGCAATAACAAAGTGACCAGGACTGCCCACATTAAAGCAGGCCAAGTGCTGATGGTGCAGAGCGTGGTACCTTACGTGAATGGCAGTGACCAGGTCACTCTGCCAGCATGGGTGGCAAGGGACAAGCTGGGAAATGGGCACATGAGCAAGGCCCCCAAGAGTCATCTCAGGGAGTAGGGATCCCACAGGTAGCCAGGAAGGTTGCCTTTGTTTAGTTGGCAGAGTGACACTGTTAAACCTTTGATGTAAACAAGGTGCTTCCTTCTCAAAAAGGTCACCGGCTGAAATAGCTCTTTACTGTATTTATATTGAGTCAGCCGAACCCTCACCGGGCAATGCACCCAATTAATCAACCCTCAGCCTGGCCTGCCGCACCCACATCCCGCATTCCCAGCTTCCAATAAAGCCACTGGCAAGGAACAGGACACGCAGGTTAACTCAACCTTCTGCATCAGGGAGACACATTAGAATATGCATTTTTAAAAAACATTTCTTAAAATTACCATGCTGCTTGGGTAGGAGTATAACTAAAGGCTGAGCATAAATACTACTAGAGATTTTATTTTTTTTAAATTTAAAAAGTTTCTTTTTTCTGCTCGTTTATTTTAAATTTTTTTGCCATCTGGGAAACAGGGACTCCAGAGAAATGAGGTCAGTGTTCCCATTACTAGAGGTTTTAAAAGAAACTGTGAGAAAGGTGGAAGCAGCCAGCTCTTCCGACCAGGCCTGGGAGGCAGAGCACAGTGGGCGCCTGTCTGTGGCTGGTGGCATCGCTGAAGCCCAGGGCCTGGGCCTTGGCAGCTCAACTCGTTTTTGTCCGTTTCCCCAGCGCTTGGCTCTGTCGTGGAGGGAATGCTTTGCTGGTCTAACTCCTACGACAAGCTCAGAGACTCAATGGGAGAGGAAACGTGAGACAGCACATGCTCTGGGTCCGCCGGGCCTGGGTCCCAGTCAGGGTGCCACCTCTCATCAGCTCGTGAGCCTGTCACAGGTTATCTGACGGCTCTGAGGCTCTGTTTTCTCACCATTATTTTCAAACCTATAATATTCCAAAGTCAGTGCCATTTGACTCCCTTTTACTGATGAGGAAACTGGAGCTCGGAGGTTTGCTTGAGGTGTAAGGAGAGTATTTCAGGTGCCACCGCGAGGCCCACACTCCAGGGGTGAGGGCAGGACGTGTGTGGATGTCAGGGAAGGCTGAGGACGGGCCGGGCCTGGAGGAAGAATGAAATGCACGTCTGGAGACGGGGGAAGCGTGCAAAGGCATTACGGCTGTCTAAAGTGTCTGTGTGGAAAGACGGGAAAATTGGTGTCCGTGGCAAGACTGAGAGTCTTTAAGGATCTAAATGCTGTAATAGATTCAGAAGGGAAAATGAGGAGCAGTATTTGCATGTGTCCTGTGGTTGCCTTCTGTGAGGCAGCGATGCATTTGCTGCCTTGTGTTTCAAGGATAGTTTTCTTCCCCAGTGTATGTTTTTGTCTGCTTTGTCAAAGATTGGATGGCTATATGAGGATGGTTTCATATCTGGGTTCTCTGTTCTGTTCCACTGGTCAGTGTCCCTATTCTTGTGCCAGTCCCCAGGTGTTTTAAGTACTATAGCCTTGTAGTATAGTTTGCAGTCTGATAAATTGATACCTCCCATTTTGTTTTTATTGCCTAGGATTGCTTTTACTATATACGGGGTCTTCTCTGGTTCCATACGAAGCATGAAATTATTTTTTCTATATCTATGAAAAATGATGATGGTATTTTAATACAGATTGCATTGACTCTGTAGGTCACTTTCGGTAGTACAGACATTTGTTAACAATGTTGATTCTGCCGACCCACGAGCATAGTATAGTCTTCCACCTGTTTACATCCTCTGCTATTTCCTTCTTCAGTGTTTCATAGTTCTCCCTGTAGAGGTCTTTTACCTCTTAGTTAAATATGTTCCTCCATACTTTATTTTCTTTGTTGCTATTTTGAAGGGAATTGAGTCTTTAATTTGGTGCTGGGAAAACGAGATAGCCACATGTAGAAGACTGAAACAGGACCCACACCTTTCACCTCTCACAAAAATCAACTCACGCTGGGTAACAGACTTGAACCTTAGGTGTGAAACTATTTGAATTCTAGAGGAAAACGTTGGAAATACTCTTCTAGACATTGGCCTAGGCAAACAATTTACGGAGAAGACCCCAAAGGCAATCACAGCATCAACAAAAATAAATAAATGGGACCTCA
>VBSM01000272.1:106134483-106144740 GCA_008086735.1 Cheirogaleus medius | reverse complement strand
GGCAATATACGTAACCTTAGTATTTGTACCCCCATAATATGCTGAAATAAAAAAAAAAAAGAAAACATGCAGAAATGTTTCAAAAATAAGAATCAAGTACACCTGTATAACCTTTAAAAAAATTTTTTTAAATTGACAAATAAAATAATTTTATGTTTATCATGTATAGCATGTTGTTTTAAAATATATATACATTATAAAATCTCTAAATTGAGCGAAT
Organism: Cheirogaleus medius; assembly: GCA_008086735.1. Lineage (NCBI taxonomy): Eukaryota > Metazoa > Chordata > Mammalia > Primates > Cheirogaleidae > Cheirogaleus > Cheirogaleus medius. The sequence continues at coordinate 106,144,520 of VBSM01000272.1, read as the reverse complement.
TAACATGTGTTATCTCACATACTTATTTTCTGTGGCAAGAACACTTAGAACATATTCTCTTAGCAATTTTCAAGACTACAATATATTGTTTTTAATTATAGGTACCATGTTGTACAATAGATCTCTTGAACTTACTCCTAATTGAATGTTTGTATCCTTTGAGCAACATCCCCTAACTCCCCCTGCCCCACCCAGTAACCACCATTCTACTCCCTACTTATAAGAATTCAACTGTTTCACGCTCCACATATAAGTGAAAGCATGCAGCATTTGTCTTTCTGTGCCTGGCTTATTTCACTTAGCATAATGTCCTCCAGGTTCATCCGTGCTGTCCCAAATGGCAGGATTTCCCTCTTTCTAAAGGCTGAGTAGTATTCCATTGTGTGTAATGGAATATACACAATTTGCTGACTAATATTTACCAAAAAATAAGCAGAGAAAGATGATGGCTTGAAGTCTCAGATAAACCACTAAGTAAAGGTTATCCTACTCATGCTGATATACCTAAAAACTATAAAAGACAAGGCCAGGTATAGTGGCTCATACCTGTAATCCTAACACTCTGGGAGGCCGAGGCAGGAGAATCCGTTGAACTCAGGAGTTTGAGACCAGCCTGAGCAAATGCAAGACCCTATCTCTACTAAAAATAGAAAAAATAGCTAGGTGTTGTGGCATGAGTCTGTAGTCCCAGCTACTAGGGAGGCTGAGGCAGGAGGATTGCTTGAGCCCAGGAGTTTGAGGTTGCAGTGAGCTATGATGATGCCACTGCACTCTACCCAGGGCAACAAAGACTTACTCAAAAGCAAAAACAAAAAAAACTAAAAGATAAACTACTTAAAACAGAAAAATTCCAAAATGATACCAAAAATTTAGCAAGTTTTTAAAATGATACCATTAGAATCTATCTACAGTGGATAAAGCAAGACCTCTCAGGGCCTAGTTTTCTCAGTTGTAAAAAGGGTTGAGTGAGCTGAAGCTTTTCCTCCGAAACTATGGTTTCTTAAAAAAATATGCATCTTGACCCTAAAGCTTTGTACCCTACAGCATTGTTTACCTCTGCAGTATAAAGATTTTTACTAATTTAACTCTTACTTACTCATGGAATTTCTGTGCACGAATCCAAGAAATCTGATTATCACTAAAGCCTTAAGAAAACTGTTTTTCATATCAACTCCCACCAGGTACTCTTGAATGCAGAAGCTGCAAGTCTCAGAGAAGTAAGTGCTCCTGACGCTGACTGATATGTGCTCCCTCCAGCACCACCCAAACCCTGCACATCCAGTAGCTGATGCCAGGGCTAAAATTGCCCACTTCCACCTTGGTGACAGCCAGAGGGATTCCTGTAAGAGGTCAGGCAGAAGACCCCTTGGGTAAGACCTCCCTAGAGGAAGTTCAATGGCTTCCCTTTCCCTCCCCCCAGAATAAAACCCCACCTGTGACAGCCCCACCCCATCTCTCTTCCCTCATGTCCCAGCACTCTCTCCATGGCAGCCACTCCTGTCCCTCACCGCACCTTGGACACAGGCCCACGCCCCAGATGGCCTTCCCTGCCAGCTTGCTCCCTTCACCCAGCCCTCTGCGCAAATGTCACGTTCTCAGAGAGCTGTGTCTAAAATAGCACCCATCTTCCTTACTAGATACCCCACTTCCCCAGTTTATTTTTCTTCCTTGCACCCAGCACCTCACATCACATGGTCATTTTTTGTCTCCCACCAACAAAGGGTGATCACATCCCATGAGAGCAGGGACTTTGTGTTCAGTGCTTTAGCCCCAGCACCTTGGTGCTCAGTACATCTTGGTTCTACCACTGTATTAGTTTTCTAGGGCTGTTATAACTAAGCACCACACACTGGGTGGCTTAAACAACAGAAATTTATTATCTTACAGAAGTCCAAAATCAAGGTTTTCAACAAAGCGGGCTCCTTCTGAAGGCTGCAAGAAGGAATCCGTCCCATACCTCTCTCCTAGCTGCCAGTTTCTGATGCTCCTTGGCGTGTAGGTGCATCATCCTGATCTCTGCCTTCATCCTCGCACAGCGACTTCCCTCTCTGCAGGTCTGTGTCTAAATTTCCCCTATAATAGGGTCACCAGTCATACTGGATTAGGGTCACACCCTAATGACTTCATTTTAGCTCGATTATCTCTGTACAGACCCTATTTCCAAATAAGGTCTGTACAGAAGGACAGTCCCTTCTGAGTGACTGGGGGTTAGGACTTCAACATCTCTGTTTTGGAGGACACAATTCGACCCATAATAACCACTCATTAGCCACATGACCCTGGGCAAGTTAGTTAAACCCCATCAGTTAAATGGGGCTAATAATTGTACCTACCTTGTTTGGGGAATGATGACAGGGTCCTTGGCAACAAAGAGGTACAGCCCTTTCCCCTTCTGTGAGCTGTGTAGATATCAGCATGAAAAAGGCTGGGAAGCTCTGTTCAAGAGCATGGGCTTTGGAGCCAGGCTGCGCTCGGTCTGAGCCCTCTCTCCGCTACGGGCTGGCTAGGACCTTGACAAGTTGCTCAACCTGAGACCAATCTCAAGATACAGTGCTAAGTATTATACAATAATGCATGCCAACTGCTTAGCACACAATAAGCCTCTCTATGAATGTTGGCAGCCAAGGGCAGGGCTGAACTAGGGACTGATGGTGTCACCCTCCTCCCAAGGATATCTTGCAAATTCTTCACGGTGGCCCCTCTACCTCACGGCCTCATCAGCAGCAGAGAACAAGAAGTGAGGGTTAAGAAGAGACAGTTGAGGGATTCCTTGGGTAACAACTACAACAAAAGCCATCTTTTAAAACTCTTATCCAGCACTTAATAATAATGTATTGTATGCTTGAAATCTGCCAAGAGAGTTGATCTTGAGTTTGTTCACCCACCCCACACACACACAAAGTAACTAGGTGAGGCGACGGATGTGTTATTTAGCTTGATGGTGGTAATCATTTCACAGTGTGTATATATTTAAAGACATCATGTTGTACACCTTGAATGTACAGAATTTTTGTCAATTGTACCTCAATAAAGCTGGGGGAAAAAAGGAAGGTGTTTAGATCTGGACTTTGATATATTGCCAAGGATTGGAAGGGAATGAGTAAAAGAGAAAACCCACTTTGCACCATTTGTCCCCATGAAAACCCTGACCTGGTCGAGGATGGGTGTTAGGGGAAAGCAGGAAGATCCAGCAGGAGTGGTGGAATCTGTGTATCTGACTGAATTCCCAGGCCTGAAAGAGCTGTGCCCAGATGCACTTATAGGCTAGGCAGTTTTACACGGCTGCGTCCCTTTGTTACTGGCTTTGCTCACCCTTAGTGGGGTTATTCTGAGCTTCCCACATCATTACGGTAAGAAACAAAACTTACGCTAGCAGCAGAGTGAACTAAGGGTTCATGTACTTCCGGATGCCCATCTGGGAACAGACTGAGGCTGTCCATCTGGAACCCACATATTTACACAGCACCCACAACTGTCCTGGGCACCCGGAATATGGCAGGAGGAGGAAGCAAGAGTCTCTGCTCGTATGGAGCGTATCCACTGTGCCATGTGCTACAGATGATCTTTCTATGGTTCAGTTTTCTCATCTAAAAACAGAGCTAATAGGAGCACCCTCTCCTGGAGTGGCTTTGATCGTTGAGTCAGTTAACACAAAATGCTTCAAACTGTGCCACTATGTAAGTATTAGCTACATCAGACAACTCTGAATTGAATGATGAGGTTGGCACTGCTGTCCCATTTTATATCACCAGGAAACCAGAGTACAGAGAGATTAAGAAACATGCCCAGGCCTGGCAGCAGGCCTAGGACTCTGAGCACCAGGCTTTGCCATCCCTGATACTTCTTAGATTGTACCATAAATCCTTCATAGTATGGATCTCAACACCAGAACATTCACTTAACTATCGGTATCCCTCTTTTAAAAAAGAGCAATGAACATACTGAACTGCACACTTTAAAAAAATGGTTAAAACGGGACATTTTATTTGTATTCTATAATTAAAAGAGAGAGAGTAGAGAACAATGACAAAGCAGGATTTGTTGTTCAGAACACAGCTCACTGAGGACGTAACAGTAGGTGGACATTGGAGTTGGTTTATCCCTTCTCCAAAGCCCACGCTGTGCAATGAAGAGCCCTACCGAGAACGCTCTCTGCACGGGCAGCTTCCTGTGTCTCTGGTCACTCCAACCCCTACCCGCTCCCAGGACCTCTGCATGGCTGACCCCAGGAGTCCATCTTGGACCTCATCACACCGGCCCCTTTGTGGGATTTGACATGGGCAAGTACGTGCTCTCCCAGGTCTCCTGGCTTCACTGGGGACCCTTCCCAGTCTCTCATGCTGGTTCCTTCCTCCTCTTGACCTCTTTCCTTGTTGGGAGCCCCAGACCACAGTCTTGGGCCTCATCTCTCCTCCATCTACACTCGCTTCTGTCTCATGATCTTCAACACCATCTCTGCCTGGCAGCTCCCAACGTGCTGCTGCAGTCCAGACCTGTAACTCAGGTCCAGACGCTTGTTGATGTCCCACTGGGATGGCCACCAGACAAACTGCGCCATCCCAAAGTGAACCATGGTCTTCCTGCCCACCCCTGGAGCCTGCTCCTATGCAGACTTCATGTCTCACCCTCTGGCTTCTCAAGCTGAAAACCTGGAGTCACACTCAACTGCTTTCTTTCTGTTATATCCCACATCTGACCCGTGAGCAAATCCCAAGTCATCCCTTCACAGTACGTTCAGAATCCCAGCACCTCTCTACTGCTACCCTGCACTAGAGCAGCAGCCTCCGGAGTGGGCTCCTCACCTCTGCCCTGCCCGCCCTCACCTCCCATCAGCACCCAGTGGAACAGCTGGAAGTGGTTCTGTCATGCCAAATGGGACGCCAGGCCAGGCTGCTCTGCTCCACTCTGCCTGACTCTGCCCAGTGGCTGCAATCTAACCCAGTGGCCACTGTCAGGACCCCAGTTCTGAAAGATCTACAAGATCCTATGCCCTCCCACCCCCTGCCTCTCTGGCCTCACCTCCTACACCCACCCACTCCCTCAAGTGCTCAGGGACAACCTCATTGGCATCCTCTGAGCCTCAGAAACATCAGAGCCTCTGCACTTGGTTAGATGGCACCTTCTCTGCAAGGCCTTCCTGATGGCCCATTGAACACTGCACTGTTCCCCAATACTCACTGTCCCCTTGGTTCCTCACTATGCACACAATAGCCAATACTACCTCACATCCTGCACATCTAGTTGATTGTCCTTCTCCCGCCCATCCCCACCAGCAGGTGTGCAGGGGCTTGTCGGTCCTGTTCTCTGATGTACTCCAGTACCTAGCACACGGCTGGCACCTTGTAGGTGCTCAAATACCTGTGGAATGAATGAATGGCCAATGCTTTAAAAGGTCCTCAAAGAAACATTCAACTATACTCAATAACTTGCATTTTAAAAGGTGGGTTAAAAGGATTAAACATTTTAGAGAGTTTTTCAGGTATATTGAAACAAAGCCTGTTTGACAGAATATCTCACTACTTGAGGACTGCACTTAACAAGTTTATAATTTTTCCTAGCTTAAGACGTATATGTCCCAAAATAAATGGAAAGTCATCTTGCATTCATGGATCGGAAGACTTAATACTGTTAAGATGGCAACTCCCCACAGCAATTCACAGATTCAGTGCAATTCCTACCAAAATCCCAGTTGGCTTTTTTGCAGAAATTGACAAGCTGATCCTCAAATTCATATGGAATTGCAAGGGACCTTGAATAGCCAAAACAATTCTGAAAAAGAACAAAGTTAGAAGACTCTCAATTCCTGATTTCAAAACTTACTACAAAGCTAGTTGTTAAAACAGGGTGGTACTAGCATAACGACAGACATCCAGATCAATGGAAAAGAAATGAGAGTCCAGAAATAACCCACATACCTACGACCAATTGATTTTCAAGAAGGGTTCCAAGACGACTCAACAGGAAAAGAACAGTTCCTTTAACAGATGGTGCTGGGAAAACTGGATATCCACATGCAAAGGAATAAAGTTGAACTCCAATCTTACATCATGTACAAAAATTAACTCAAAATGGATCAAAGATATAAAACCATAAAACTCTTAAAAGAAAACACAGGGGCAAATCTTTATGATCTTGGATTTGGCAACAGTTTCTTAGACATGATACTAATAGCACAAGCATGCAGGAAAAAACATAAATTAGACTTCACCAAAACAAAAAACTTGTGGACATCAAAGAATACTATTAAGAAAGTGAAAAGACAACCTGAAGAATGGGAGAAAAAAGTTTGCAAATCACATATCCAATAAGAGTCTAGTACCCAGAATATATAAAGAACTCTTACAAATCAATAACAAAATGATAAACAACCCAGCTTAAAAATGGGCAAAGTGGCCAGGCATGGTGGCTCACACCTATAATCTTAGCACTTTGGGAAGCTGAGCAGGAGGATCACTTGAGGCCAGGAGTTCAAGATGAGCCTAAGCAACATAACAAGACTTTGTCTCTAAAAAAGTTTTTTTTAAATTAGCTGGGCATGGTGGTGCATGCCTGTAGTCCCAACTAATCTGGAGGTTGAGGCAAGAGGACTGCCTGATCCCAGGAGTCTGAAGTTGCAGTGAGCTATGATGACACCACTGCACTCTAACCTAGACAACAGAGTGAGATCCTGTCTTAGGAAAACAAAAAAAAAAAAAGGAAAAGAAAAAGAAAAGAAAAAAATGGGCAAAGTACTTGAATAGAAATTTCTCCCCAAAAGATATACAAATGGTCAACAAGTTATGAAAAGATGCTCAAATTTAGTAGTCATTAGGGAAATACAAAACAAAACCACACTCATATATCACTTCACACCCACTAGGATGGCCATCATCACAAAAACTGAAAGTAAGTGTTGGTGAGTATGTGGAGAAATTGGAACCCTCATGCATTGCTGGTGGGAATGTAAAATGATACAACTGCTGAGGAAAACAATTTGGTAGCTCCTTGATGAATTAAACATAGTTTCCATATGACACAGCAATTCTACTCCTAAGTATATACCCAAAAGAACTGAAGACTTGTATTCAAACAAAAACTTGTACATGAATGCTTATAACACTATTCCCAATAGTCAAAAGGTAGAAACATAAATGTCCATCAACTGATCAATGGACAAAGAAAACACAGCTTATCCACATGATGGAATATTATTCAGCCATAAAAAGGAAGGAAATTCTGACATACACTACAACATGGATGAACCTTGAGAACATTATGATAAGTGAAATAACTTGATACAGAAAGGCACATGGTGTATGATTCCATTTATATGAACTGTTCCTAGAGACAGAAAGTAGATTAGTCACTGCCAGGGGCTGGGGGGAGGGAGGAATGGAGAAGAACTGCTTAATGGGTATGGGTTTCCCCTTTTGGGGTGTTGAAAGGTTCTGGAACTAGAAAGTAGTGAACATTGCACAACATGGTAAATGCACTAAAAGCCACTTAATGGTACACTTTAAAATGGATAAATGGTGAATTTCATCTCAATAAAGAAAAAAAGCAGAAACAATGAATACTGTCTTCCTACTCTCTCTCACCTGCCACAAAGTATGCTGTTCTTAGACTCTAGACTCCAGGAGAGCAGGATACTAAAACAGTAAAACATCGAGAAGAACGTGAACATGCCTCAGTCCCATTCTACTGCTTCTCCCTTTCCCCTAAAAATGTAATCTGCCTTCATGCGAGTCAGTGAATGCTGTCTTCAGCTTGAGAATTCCTGAGTTGGAGCTGTACAACTAAAGGACTCTCAAGTTCTTATTTCTTGTTTTAAAGGAAAACTTTAGGAGTATACGTTTACCCACCCCAGCCAAACACCGAGCCATGACATTTACGTGTTGTAAATATGCCTCGCAAGAGGCCAGCAGTTTCCTGGCCACAAGCTGTAATAGCTGCCTATCTCCACCATGCCTGACAGCCATCTGTCAGGGCTCACTGCTGCGTTCTGGTTATTAGCGCTGGGCTGCTGCCCAGGCAGTGCACCAGGTCAGGCTGCTCAAATCTTCACTCACCCCAAGTCCCCTGGTGTGTCTGACTTGGGGAGCTGAGATCTTTAGAGTAGAGTTGGGCATTTCCCAACTCCTACCTGGAACCCAGGCTCCAAACTCAGATTCTGTCCAGACAGCAATAGAGCCAAGTGCAGCCTCTTCAAGCCCAGATACCTCTTATCTACCTGTCATAACCATCATCATCCTTGTGGGCAGGAGGGGAAAATACAATAGTCCCATCTATAGGTCACATATAGAGTACATTTGACCAGCGTTGGCTTTCCTAGACCTGACCCCTTTCCCTCAACCAAACAGACACACACACACACACACACACACACACGCATGCACATATATACATGCACACACACAAATTTCAGGCAGATTTCAATATTTATTTCATCCTTTATTTTTTTCTAGGAGTTACCAGTAAGCAATAAAATGGTCAAAGAAGTAGGTCAAAGAAGAAAAGGCAGAAAAAATCCTAAGAAGTACATAAAGAGCAGTCTTTGAATAACTGATTTGACAATTTTAAATTGTATTTTGCTTAGACATAAATATTACTAAGAAAAAGACTGTTCAAGTAGCTGGGCACAGTGGCTCATGCCTGTAATCCCAGCTACTTAGGAGGCTGAGGGTTGCTTGAGTTCAGAAAATTTGAGACTAGCCTGGGTAATATAGTAAGACCCTTTGTCAAAAAAAAAAAAAAAAGACTGTTAAACTATATCAATACTATATACAATTCTCAGAAAAAGCTGGAAGGAGGTATGTACACAGATAGGTCAACAGTGGGTAATTCTGGGTGACAGAATTATGAGTGATTTTGCTTTCTGTGTTTTCTGTTATAATCATGAATTCCTTATAATAATAAAAAGCCAGTTGTGTCCCCACCGCTGTGTGCAATCCAAACAGTATATGCCCCACATACCTTGTTGAGCTTGCCAAGTGAAGATATGAGATCCGCCCATTCACTTGAAGATTCAAAATTTCTTAAAGCCTTTTCAATCACTGAAGAGTAATTTCTGTATCTATAATCATTTAACAGCTCCTGCTCCTCTGGATCCATCTTACATTCTCACCCACAGCTGAGAAAGTATCTAAAAGCGAAACAAAAAATAACCCAATGAGAGAGCCATTCAAGGACACAAATCATTCTCAACCCAGAGCTACAGAAGACACGTGTCCACAAACACTGCTATGTACAAACGCACTTGGCAATGCAATTCAAATATTTAGCAAGGCTTCTGGGCCAGGCACTGTGATAGATTAAAAGATAAACATTTCCTGCCCTCATGGATTCTGAAGGAGACAAATGCCATGGGAGCAGAAAGAAGCAAGAATGCTAGGGTTTCATTTAACTGACAAAATGAATTCTAGGAGTGAAACTTGCAAAGCTGCTAAACCACAGATTGTTGCCAGTTGGTAATTCTGAATGCAGAAGGCCCTTCCTATCATAGGGCATTTCTAAAATCTAAGGAAAAGCTCTTAACCTGAACAGTCTATGTAGCAATGCAATCCTCTATAACTAGACTAGACGGTAGGAAATATTCTATAAGAAAATCAGGTGGAAAAAAAATAAAACATTAAAGAAAATAAGGATGTAATGATTAACGATGAGGCATCTGACAGCAGTGTTGTCACAATCCACCAAGCGCTTGTTCAGTGAGTAAGCTCCAATTACCAGCCAGGCCCAGCTGGGTGCTGCCCTAGGCTTTATACCTCCTACAGAGTGTAGAGTTTGGATGGAGGGTGTGTTATACCTGGGTCCAAGCAGGCTCATTCTATTCTTCTTGTTCTTGTAACATATTCTTTGATGGATTCTTTTATTTTTTCTTTCGCTAAATGCATTCTTTATGTATGAACCAATGCAGCCACTGCAAAGCCTCAGACACACAGTCTAATCCCAATGCTAACAGCAACCATTTTCTTTTATTTTTGTCCCCAATGTAACAAAACGAAAGAAGGAATAAAGAATGAGATGCTGCACTGATTTGACTTTTTTTTTTTTTTTTT
>VBSM01000272.1:106116279-106134442 GCA_008086735.1 Cheirogaleus medius | reverse complement strand
GCCTCCCAGAGTGCTAGGATTACAGGCGTGAGCCACCGCGCCCGGCCCTGATTTGACTTTTTAAAAAATCTATCATGTATACATTATAACATATACAAATACAAATGCATTCTCATGTCATTTTGTTTTTATTCCTTCATTAAAAAAAATCTGAAAGTTAACTCATCGGTCTATTCAAACGAGTTACAACTCTGAAAAGTATTTTATAAGACACGGAGATGTAAAATCCTTCCTTTGATCTGTCACCAAGTTCCATATCTTAGCATTTTCTCAAAAAGAGTGCTTTAGGGTTTTGATTTGCTCCCATTCTTTAGTCTTTACCAGATGAAGCTCTATTTAAAGTGTGTCAGACACCTACCCAGAATTCCTTGTCCCCCTTCTCCATACTAATGGAATTCTAATTTTGTTCATGGCAGCACTACAGTCTTCAGACTCCCTTGCAGCTAAATGGCCATGTGACAGTTCTAGACAATAAAATGTCAGTAGAACCTGGTAGTTAGGAAAGCTCTTTGAAATGAAGCAGACTCCTCTGGCATAAGCCTTTTCCCTTCACTCTTCTTATTTCTGCCTGGAACAAAGCTTTGATGTTGGAGTGAAGCCACATCTTGCAACCATGACAAAACATGCACAAAAGTCACAAACTAAGGATGGCTGAGTGGAAAGAGAGAGCAGCTGAGGCCCTGATGGCATTATGAAGGCACCACGTACAACCCTGGAAGCTCTATCTCTGGTCTATGTTTTCTGCACAGAACAGCTAATTTGTTTAAGCTACAATTCAATCAGGTTTTCTATTACAGACAACCACAATCCTGATAAATACATGAGGTTAAACAGCATTTTGCTAGTATGCTTATTCTGAAAGAAGACAGAAAAACACAGAGCAACATTACGTGATTAAATATGATGGAGCATGGTTAGTTGGTTTGGTTGCTAATCAAGTTGCACATAGTCAATCAAGTAAAAAGGCAAGTATGGTAGATGCAAGAAACTGAACTGTAAGTACAACATGTTCTTTAAGCCTGAATCTTTCATTTATTGGCCAGTGACATTGTAAGAATTTCATGGTATCTCTATTTCACTTTCTGATCACTCCAAACACACTCCAATCCTCTTGGGGCCACCACTACTTTCAAGTCATCATTGCCAGGGGTCCCTTCTGTTTCCTCACTTTACCTCTCAGTAGGACTCTGCAGCAGACCACTTCCTCCTTCTCAAAACAGCCTCCACTCGGCCCACACACTCCTCTGGCCCCACCAGCCCTGGAGCCTGCTTCCCACTTCCCTCTGCACTTCTCTCCTCCTCCTCTACCCACTGCTAAACACTGGCATTCCCTGGTATCAAGCCTTGGGACCTCTTCCTCTCTCTCTTTATCCTTGGTGATTTCTCTATTCCTATAACTTCAAAATATCATCTACATGCCAATGACTCAGATTAATAATGTTCTCCCCAACCTCCCCCTCCAAGGTTCAAGTTCACGCGAATACCCACTTGACCTCTCGAGCTGCCTGTGGCACAGGTATCTCAAACTTAGTGCTTCCAAAACTAGACTCCCAAGTGCTGCTTGCCTGGGTCCCCGCCCCGAATGCATATGTTGAAATCCTAACCCCCAAGGTGATGGCAAATGAGGCCTTTGGAAGGTGATTAGGTCACAAGCACAGAGCCCTCATGAATAGGATTAGTGAGTGCCCTTGTAAGAGGGACCCGAGGGAGCCTGCCTGTCCTCTCCACTATGTGAGAACACAGGGAGAAGGTACCATCTATGAACCAGAAAGCAAGCCGCACCAGACACTGAATCTGCCAGCACCTTGATCTTGAACTTCCCAGCCTCCAGAACTGTGAGAAATAAATTTCTATTATTTATAAGCTACCCAGTTTATGGTATTTTGTTATGGCAGCCTGAATAAGACAAGCAACCATCAACAAAATGTGGTCTATCCATACAAGGGAACACTATTAAGACAATGAAAAGGAACAAAGTACTGATACATGCTACAACCTGTATGAACCCAGAAAATACACGCTTAGTGGAACAAGCCAGCCACACAAGACTATATATTGTCTAATTCCATTTATATGAAATGCCTAGAGTAGGTGGCAAATCTATAGAGATGGCAAGTAGATTAGTGGCTGCCTAGGGTGGTGTAGAAACAGGCAGTTACTGCCTCTTTGTGAGGTAACTGAAATGTGCTAAAATTAGATTCTGGTCTGTCAGTTATACCTCAATAAAGCTGTTGAAAAAACTAAACTTTCAGTTCCATCTCCTCAACTTGCTTTTCTCTAGTTGGCCCCTTCTCAGAAAGTGGCCCCTCCATCCATGGGACCTTCTGTAATTCTGGACTTCTTCTCTTCACCTGCCACACTCAGCCCAAGCCCTGTCCCCTCTTCTTCCAAAACACCTGTTGACTCAATGCTCTCCATCTGGACTGCACCACTGGACAAGCCCCCTGCTCCCTGGAAGTCTGCAGAGGGTTCCTGATGGTTCTCTCTCATTCTTACCCCCTCCAATGTATTTTCACACAGCCCTCCAAGAATCCTCTTAAAACATAAATTAATGCATATAACTGCCATCTTTCAAACTCTTCCCACTAAACTTACAATAAATCCAAACAATCCCCTCCTCAGCCTACAGGATTCTACCCACTTCTCTCCTTATTGCATTCTGCATGTCCCAAAAAAGCCCATTCCACCACAGAGCCTTTGCACATGCTGTGCTTCTCTGCAAAAACATACTGCACTATGCATACACACCCACGAAATAAGATTACCTACTCATTCTTGGAAAGGCTTGTCCCTTTTTCTGAAATAACAGCCTTCACACCTTTTGAAAACATTAAGGAAAGGATGGTAATGAGAGGTGGTAGTCTGTTGCTTTTACCAAGTAAAAACTAAAGTTGGTAAATCAGGAAATTTAGAGGTCTGAAATCCAGCATCTCTGAACCACTGCAATGCTCCATGCATAGTCTGTTCACTCTATTAAGTGTCTAAGAGCCGAGGAAAGAAACATGAATAAGATAGGGTTCCTACCCTCATAGTTCCTAGCCTAATACAAAAGGAAATTCCTAAATATAAAATTGCAATTTAATGTGGCACACACAGTGACAGAGGGTAGCTGAAGTAACAGAGTCTGATGCTGGCAAGAGGAAGCTCAATTACCAGCAGAGGAGTCCTCAAAGCCCGCAGGTGTGGGCAGCTAGAGTTACCAGGAAGAGAACTGCGTCAGCGATAAGGTGTGTGCTTAGGAGGCGGGGTGGCAAAGGGCACCACCGCTCTCAGGCAGGAGGGTGTTAGCCAGGTGAGAGCAGGTAACTGGAGTCGTTCAATGTTATGGTCGGCAACATGAAGAAATTATTATTTGGCTTAACTAACAGCACAGGCGAGAAGTTTGGAAATAGTCATTCGAGCAAGCTCTTTGTTTCAAAATAAGGGGCATGTGATGTTATGCTACTAAGCAAATCTGGGTGAGCTTGGTAAAGCCACCATTTATGCATGCACCTCTCTCATTCAATACACGAGAGTCCTGTGAGATGGTATTCTCAGTCCCAAGAGGAGAATACTGGAGATCAGGCCATTTGGAAAACTGCCCAGGTCACACACGCAGCAGCTAGCAGAACCAGATTCCAGCTCAGGTCAGTGAGATACTGCAGGGCCTCCGGTATGTTATACTAGTGGTAAAATTAATAGTTCAGCCCTTAAATAACTCTTTTGCCAACGATCTTGTAATCTCTCCTGGATACCTTTTCTGTGAGAGATCCAATAGTTCAGTAAAACCGATAGTTATATAGCTCAAACAATTACACACACGAATCATATGAACAAGTATATCTGGTCAGCCAGATATACCCACCTTAAAATCTAAAATGTCAGCAGGAAATTTCTCTCGCCTTATCCCTTCTTAATTGCTTAGAAAAACAAGTTCAAGTGAAAATCAAACCCGCCAGATCTCAAAGAAGTTCACTGTAAATATGTTTGCGTGAAGGAACAGTTCTGAGTTAGATGAAAATGAGGACAGAATGGCCCTCCCATGAGCAAGAACATTTACTGATAGATAACAGATATGTAATATTAGCAAAAAAATAGATAATGACCCTTAGTCTACAGCACAGAAACACTCGTCACCAATTGGCTTAATCGACTCTAGGATACATTATTTTGAACCTGGTCTTTCAGAGTGGTAATTAAACTGTACTGGAAATAATTTAAGACACCTAATAGAAGTAGGCTTTGCGGGTGGGGGGGGTGTTCTCCATCACCTTACCAAAAAATCCCAGAAAGGTTTTCCCAAATGTGAGGCCGCTGTCCCGAGTTAAGGGCAACACCTGCGGGTAACAGTCTCGGTCAGCAGCAGGGAACCCTGCAAGGCGGCAGGGCCAGGCCGGCAGAGCGCGCACTGCGGCTCAGATCCCTTCTTCTGGGGACAGTGTGGAAGACTGGGGGTCTTGCCTTGACAGGAAAGCCTGCGTTCTGAAAGGTCTGCGTCCCCAGCCTGCTCCCCAGCCAGGACTGCACGAGCAAACAAAGGCTGAGTCCTCCGCGGTTGGCTGGCGGGGCCGTGACCCTCCTGACCTCCACCTGCCGGACCCGAGGCCGCGCCCGACTCCGCGAGGGCGTGGCCGCACATCGTCCGCCGCGGGGAACCGAGCCGAGCACTGGGGAACCGTGAGGGGGACCCACCCAGCCTCGGAGCTGCCGTCTGGGGTCTCCCGCCCGCGCCCCACGCCCACGCGCCGCCCCGGCGGGGCCGCCCCCGCACTGCAGCAGCGCGCGCCGTGGGCCGGGCCGCAGGCCGGGGAGCCGTCTGCACCGCGGGATCGCCCCCGCGGCGCCGGCCGACCCCTCCGTAGCGGGGACGGGCTCCCGCGCCGCCTCGCCGCCCGCGGGCCCGCGACGGGGAGACGCCCGCGCCCCCAGCTTCGCCCCGCAGCCAAGGGCTGGTGCCCGGCAGGCGCGGGCACGACTTACCCGCGGCAGCGGCCCTTCTTGGCGGGCGCGCCCACGTGCGGCGTGGAGGAGCCCGCAGGGGTGCGGGAGAGACAGCAGGCTGGGGCTGCGGCGCGGCCCGGAGCCAGGACAGCCGGGCAAGCGCCGCGCCCGAGCCCGAGCAGCCGCGGCTCCGGAGGGGGCGGGGCAAGGAGGCGGGGCCTCGGCGCGTGGAGGAGGAATCAGAGGCGAGGCCTCGGCGCGCGGGGTGGGACTGGGGGCGGGGCCTTGACGCGTGTAGGAGGAATCGGAGGCGGGGCTTCGGCGCGCGGGGGCCGGGCGGGGGCGGGTCCTCGACCTGAGGGGCGGGACTTAGCGCGGATTCTCCTCGGGCGGGGCCGGGGCGGGCCCGGGAGGCGGCGCCTCAGCGCGCGGGGCCTGTTGTGGCGCCGCCGCTGCCCAGTCAGGGAGCCGGAGCCTTCCTCAGCTTCCCCGCCGAAGGCGGCGCTTCGCGGCGGACAGTTCCCGAGAAGGCCTACTACAGGTGGGCGGCGTGGCGTCCGCCCCTCACTTTGGACTCCTCCACACACCCGAACGGAAGGGGACGTTGGTCACTGCCCGCCCGAGGTCGTCCACCCATGCCTCAGCCCTCGGAAATGCTTTGGAATTACGGAAAAGGAGAACCGTGGGGTCCGAGGAAGGAGCATGGCACCTGGCTCACCCCATCCTTTCCGTCGGGACCACACCCAAACCCTCTTCCCTCAGGGACGAGGCCGAATTAGCCCGTCCATGCACGCTCGGGGCGTGAAGTCGCCCCCACAGGCCTCATCTTTCCGACCCTCACGTCTTCCTGGAAGGAGCTCCTCGGGTGGCTCCGGCTCAAGGAGGAGAACTCGATGTCAACCATAGAGGGCCGAATATTCCCAGACAAACCGTAACCCCTTCCTGTCATCCTCAGGAGCTTCGGACCTAGACCGACTAGCCTGACAGCTGCAGGACAAGACCTTGAGGCGGAAAGTCAGGCAGAGCTCAGGTGAGCATTGGCCCTACCTCCCCTCGTGCCCCAGTTGGGGCTCCCAGCCCACAGACTCAGTGCCGCCTGTTGAATGAGGTTGTGGTTTCTGTAGTGGCCGCTGCTTATTTTAACCCCGGAGGGTCCTTTAGAAATTGTCACCTCTAGTCTGGAGTTGGTGTAAGGCTAGGCAGTCCATGAATGAGGTTGGGAGGTGGGGAGGTCCATGAACACTTGGAAATTGTTTAGAATACCTTGTGTAACTTTGGGATCCTGGGGAAAGGGTATGTAGTTTGTATTGGATTCCAAATCGGATCTATCACCTCCTCCAAAACACCAAGAGTATTTTAATAGTTTGGGATGCTGGACCTGTGGCCTGGCCAGGCTGCTGATCCTGTTTCCATCTTCATTCGGCATGTACCAAGTGCCCCAGATGTAAATCCTCTAATGGTCAATATTCGGAATGGTTTTAAAATAGCAGAGGGAAACTAAAGGATTCAGCCACATTTAGCAGGGAAAAACTAATTTCTTAAAAATTCATTTCCTAATGAAAATATGATAAACTCCATTTTTACAAAAGCAGCAAACAAAACCTGCAAAAAAGCTGGCAAGCAGGTGAGATTTTTAGGTTCTTCAAATCTTAGTCACGCCCTACTGCACTGAATTAATAGAGATGAAAGAACCACTTTACACTCACCATTAAGAAGACAGAGACTGGGCACGGTGGCTCATGCCTGTAACCCCAGCGTTTTGGGAGGCTGAGGCAGGAATATCACTTAAGGCCAGGAGCTCAAGACCAGCCTGGGCAAATGCAAAATAACATTTTTTAAAAATTAACCAAGTATGGTGGCGTGTCATAGCTATGAGGGAGGATTGCTTAAGCCCAGGAATTCGAGGTTATAGTGAGCTATGATCATGCCACTGTACTCCATCCTGGATGACAGAGCAAGATGCTATCTCAAAAAAAAAAAAAAAAAAAAAAAAAAAAAGGGCCAGCCGAGGTGGCTCATACCTGTAATTAAAACACTCTGGGAGGCCAAGAAGGGAGGATCGCTCAAGGTCAGGAGTTCGAGACCAGCCTGAGCAATTGCGAGACGCCCTCTCTACTAAAAATAGAAAGAAATTAGCTGGACAACTAAAAATATGTAGAAAAAATTAGCTGAGCATGGTGGTGCATGCCTGTAGTCCCAGCTACTTGGGAGGCTGAGGCAGGATGATTGCTTGAGCCCAGGATTTAGAGGTTGCTGTGAGCGAGGCTGATGTCACGGCACTCTAGCCCGGGCAACTTTGTGAGACTCTGTATCAAAAATAAATAAATGAAAAAAAAGAACAACTCAATTTATAATCAGGATTGACAGTAAATGTACAACATTAAGTTTTGAATATTTTTTTCTCAGATCTGCTTAGTGAAAAAAGATTTTAATATTTATTCTTAGAAGAAATATGTTTTTGGGTCAAGTTTTGTCATGAAAAGTCCACTTAGCTATGTTCATCAGTTTAAGACATGTAAAAAGAGCAGGTTCCTTGCATAATAATATTAAAACCAATTAAAGCATTTCAAATTTAATTTAAATCCAAACTTCAATGCTTACCTCCTTTGACAGCAAGAAGGCATTGTAAATCAGAGCCCACTAACATTCTCTGACTGAGGCTGGCCCACCCATTAGAGAGATTGGCCAGGTAAATGCACTCTGAGTTTGGATATGCAGATACTGGTGATCCTCTAAGCCAGTTTCTTCTATAAAGTAAGTTTTATTCCACCCTTCTCAATAGTAACCACCAGGTCCCTGTTGGCTTCTGCCTTTCCTTTGTTGGCCCTGTGGTCATCCTAGTGGAGAAATCTGTGCAGTTCTGTATTTGATGCTGTGCCCACTTTGCAGCTGACTTGCAGCAACAAGTAAACCTTTGTCATACTCATCACGGTCACCTGTTTCATCTCCACACTGCAACATTGTTCACATTTTTCTTCTGCCACAATCTTTATTGCAGTTTGGTAGATGAAGGAAAAGTCAAAGGGCCAAGTCCAAAGCTGATACCGTATGTGAGTTTACCACACATGCATCTAAAAAAATGCATCACAGAAAAGCTAATGTGGAAAGAACCACTGGCTCCTTCTGGTGCCTAAAAAAATACAATATGGGCTAATCCATTGAAAATATGCTGCATTTAAATCATATTTCATTTCTCTGTGGAAAAGTTTACACAGAGGCTAATTTGGGGATCTAATAACCATATGGCTTATAAATCAATTAGATTAAATGTATTGTCTCCCTTAATTTTTTCATCAAGAGAGTTATCCATGGTCTCTAGAGTTATCAGTGAAGCTGTATACCAAGTACTAGGCACCAATGGACTTTGCAGCCAGGTAGTCCTGGATATGATCCTGGCTTTTAACTTTTAGCTGTGTAATCTTGGGCAAGTTAATTAACCTCTCCAAGCCTTTACTTCTTTATTTGAAAAATGACATTGATACCTACCTTAAAGAATGCTATGGTTTGAATGTGTACCCCAGAGTTCATGTGTTGGAGACTTAATCCCCAATGCAACAGTGTTGAGAGGTGGGACATTTAAGAGGTGATTAGGTCATGAGGGCTCTGCCCTCATCAGTGGATTAATGCCATTACTACAGGAGTAGGCTCCTGATGAAAGGATGCATTCAGCTCTTGTTCAGTCTCTTGCCCTTCCACCGGAGTATGACACACCAAAAAGGCCCTCACCAGATGCTGGTGCCATCCTCTTGGACTTTCCAGCCTTCAGAACTGTGAGAAATAAGTGTGTTTTCTTTATAAATTACCCAGTCTATGCTGTTCCATTATAGCAGCACAAAATAAACTCAAGCAAAGGACTATTGTGAGAATTATGTAAGACCATGCTGGGAAAGTATTAAGCATGATATATGGCCTAGTTTGCCATGGGTTCTCAATTCGTGATTTTTTTCCTTTTGATTCCAAGCCTAATTATTTTTTTTCCTTCAGTATATACATGAAACATTTTAATGCCCTGCTATTAGTTAGGTTCCTTTTAATTGCGAGCAAAAACTACCCAATTTACCCTAGCTTAAGGAAAAGAGAAACTTATTTTAAGGATACAAGGGTATCTCAGGACATCTCTTAGAACCCAGGATTTCAGGAATGATCTGAGGCCAGGGAAGGTGTGCCACTGTGGGTAGGGGAGTTTCTCTTTGGTTTACTCTCTAAATGCTCCTCTTGAGGGTTGGCCTTCTACTCTGTCCTGCCTCCCTCTGTTCCTTAGATCACATGGGGTGGGATGTAGCCACTCACAGTAACAGCTGTGATCCAATCCAGCTAGTCCTTCTTTTTAGAGCAGCTGGAGCAGTCAACAGAGGCTAGGAGGGCAAAGTCGCCTTGTGGCTGCTGTAGCTGCAAACATGGAGAGAAAGCAAAGGGAGGGCAGGAGATAATATTTTGGAGTGGGTGTTGGGCAAACCATACAATAAGGGCAGCCATTCTCAAAAGAATGAGAAATGTTGTTTTCGGCAGCAGTTGATAATTAAGCCCTTGGTGGGCCAAATGCTTATCTAACAAGGATTTGGTTAAAGACAAAAGAGGAAGAAGAAATAAAAGGACTGGTCTGTTTCCCTGTGCACTTCTGTCTGAGACTTTGTCAGGCAGAGCCCAAAGTGCTCTGTGGCTCCTGTGCTGTTGCCCATCATTAGCAGGATTCTGGAGTTTGGCTGCAGAGGGAGAGTATGAAAGATGTTCAGGAAACTTACTGAAAGCCATTAAGACATTTTTAAAGCCAGATAAGCCATTAAAATGTCTTAGGAGCTACAGCCTGAGATGAATTTAAGAGCACATTGGGGATTTAATCAGTGATATAGAAATGGGCTGAAGGAGGTTTGATGCAGTCTGGGTAGGATTCAGACTTCCCGCTACCCTAAGGGGATGAAAAAGTGAGGTGAGGGTTGTGATAAACTGACACTTCGAGGTGCTGCCATTGTATGTCAGAGTCAAGAAAAATACCTACATCCTGTAATGAACCAGAAACAACTCGATCATCCTGTTCAGTTCTGGTCCCCTAAATAAATGAAACTTGAGCATTTCCATATTTTATTGATTCCCTAAGGGAAAACTGCATTATCCTTTATGTATGCAACATTGATGTCAGGAGATATGTGACCTTTGTGGCTATGATAATCAAATGACAACTTTTCTGTTTTACACTGTGAGCAGTCTATCATAAACTTGATAACCTTGGCAAATTTGTAGTGTTTTTCCTTTGTATTTTTTCCATTGTTGAATGGAATTTGAATTCCCCTGAATTTTTGTTGTTTGACAAGCCCTTTATTCCGAAGTCTTAACTCCCTTGCAAACTTTTGCAAGCATGTTTCTTCTTTCATAAGTCCTTGTGGTCTCCAAGTCTTTTTTCTGCAGGGTATAACTGGAACCATGGAGGCCTGGTTGCAAAACCAATCTCATCTGAAAGCAGTGAGTGTGGCCTCCCCTGTGTCACAGAGATTATACAAGGGGCTCAGGGAGTCATCTGAAGAATCACCCCAGGATGTAGCTCAGAGAGGGGTGTGAACAGGTTAAGGAGCCTGTGTTGGGGCAAAGAGATGGTCTGGACAAAGTTGCCAAAGCAGAAACATGGACAAGATGAAAGAGGTTGCAGGGCAACCTTGCAAACATTCTGAGAAGGAACTTAGAACAAAAACCCAGCTGAAGAAACTAGCAGGAAAGAAATCACGAAAAAAGTGAAAAAAGGCATTCCTCCTGATCCTCATCTACTACTTCATAAGTAGAAAAACCCATAAAAAGATACCAAATATAACAAAACAGAATGAGATGTGGAGGAAGGTTGCAGAGCTAAGTAAAGAGGATAAATCTTCACCCTTACAAAATCAACAAACTAGAAATAGCAAAGAATGGCTGGAAAATGGCCGAGATCCAACTCCATGGCTCTGAGACCACTCACTACACCGGTGGTTTTCAAAGCCCCATCCCAGGACCAGCAATGTCAGCATCACCTGGGAACTTGTTAGAAACGCAAATTCTTGGGCTCCACCCCAGACCTACTGTATTGGAAACCATGGGGACCGGCACCAGCAATCTCTTGTAACCACAGGTGATCTCCATGCCTACTACAATTTTAGACTGTGTTCTGCTTCCCCTGTGGTTGAAGAGTTTGACAGAGCAAAGTCATTCAGCTCCAGATTCCGGATCTAGATACCTTTCTCCCAAGGAGATTTTAATGGATATTCCTTCTCAAGGACAGAAATAGAATCAGACCACAATATCAGGATTCATTCACTCATTGCACCAATATTTATTATGCATTAAGTGCCAAAGCAGACATTCACCAGTCTTGTACAACTTTATCACGGACCAGCTGGCCTTGAGGCTCAGTAGCATCTGGCGGCAGGAGGGCCAGGTAGACGGGGGTCTCAGCCCCCTCTTCCACAGTCCTGGAGCCATAAGTCCCAGCCATGTCTGTCTTCACCCACCCGGGGCAGCACGCGTTCAGTAGGATCCTGTCGGCTTTTCTCTTCTCATCCAGACACCTGGCCAGGATTCTTGATAAGACCATGACCCCCAACTTGGACACACCGTAAGCTGAGTTGGGCCAGCCTTCCCTCTCATGCACCTCATTTTTTGTGTCCTCCACAAACTTTTTCATGAGGTCCACCAGATCCCCTTCTGTGAGTGTCTCACATCGGAACTTTTCCTGTAGTTCTTCACTGCAATTTTCAAGAGCTTTTAAACCCTGTAAACTACTGATATTCACCACTCTCCCTGAAATAGAATAATAAAAATATGAAAGCTTGTCACAAATAAACAATCCTTGGTTGAATACCAAACATACGATTGAGTCATGGTACAGGTTTAATTGCTGATAAAAACAAAAAAGTGACTCTATAAGGCATAAAATCTTTGCAACATTGAGTTTTAATCATTTTTTGGCCCTCGTTCTCCCAAGAGGAAGAACACACCTCCGTCAGGAACAGGGGCTTCCCTTCCACTGAGATTCTCCATGAGATGTGTATGGTGGGACATTGGTAGATTTACCAGGCAGTTTTCTAAAACCACATACACCTCCAAGGGCTTATGAACCTGCTTTCTGAGGGACAACGCCCTTGCCCTAAGGACTAAAACTCTCAATTTCCTAGGTTTGCACAATTTCCTGGGGCCATAGGTAGCTACTTCTATCCCTGAGTGCCCCAAACCAGGGCCAAGCAATACCTGGGATTAACTCTTGTCTGTCCTTCATGATGGACACTTCCCCATATGGAGTGGTTTGATTCTCCATCCTGGTTTTGATTTCAGTACTTTTTAGTCCATGGTTAATATATTCATATTCATTAAATTATGAATTAATGTTCATGTTGATAATAATTCACAGCTACTAAAGAGACAGTTGTGAGGCTAGGTACAATGGCTGATGCCTGTAATCCTAGAACTTTGGGAGGCTGAGGTAGTAGGATCACTTGAGGCTAGGAGATTGAGATCAGCCGGGGCAACATAGCGAGACCCCCATCTCTACCAAAAAAAAAAAAAGAAAATTTTGCCTATAAAAACAAACATGCAGGCCAAAAACTATACAAGGCAAATTCTTTTCTTACACATTTATTCTGAATCTACATTCTCTGCATCCAATAGGATCACTTGATTTTATTTCATTTTCTGAATGGCATTCACCACAGTGCATATTTTGGGGGTGCTGCACATTCTACTGGACATTCTCATGGTCCCCAATCCCATATGGAGATATCCCCACTTTGTCCTTAAAAACTGTCACCTCATATATCCCCCAATTTCCTAAGTCCCTTCAGTATTTCTTTCCTTCCTTTCTCTCTCTTTCTCCCCAATGGTATTATGTATTTCTTTCCAAACTTTTAATTTTGAAAAATTTGAAAACTACAGAGAAGTTGCAAGAATAGTTCAATAAACATCCACACACCCTTCACCTAAGTTCACCAATTATTAACATTTTGCCAAGTTTGCTTTCTCCTTTTCTCTATTGCTTTAAGTTGCAGATATTGTAAACTTCACCTTAAATACTTTAGTGTATATATATATATGGGAATGAGGCCATTTCCCTACATAACAATTGTGATCACACTCAAGATATCATTATGTAACATTATCTAATAGTCCATATTAAAATGTCCACAGTTGTCCCAATAATGTTCATTTATAGTTTTTGTTTTAATCCACAGTTCAGTGTGGAATCATGGATTGCATTTGTCATATCTTTTTAGTCTATTTTAATCTAGGATAGTTGACAGTGACCTTTTTTGAAGTCCCTAGACCATGATTTTATAGTATTTCCCTTAATTTGCACTGGTCTCATTTTCTTATGATTAGATTCACATCAATATTTTGGCCAGGAATACTACAACAATGATGTGTCTTCATTATATTCTAAACAGCTCTGTTCTCAATCATTTGGCTGCTGCAAGGAATTAAATTTTAAAGGGAAAGGAAGAAAGGAAAACACAAGTTACAGAAGCCATGCCTTTGAGGAAATAAAAATCCTAAGGGGAGGAGGTGTCCTCTTTGATTTGAGGGCACACTTCTGGGAGAGAGGCCAGGGGGTGACAGTCAGCCTCATCAACCGGATGGGTCCAGTCAGCCCTGAGAAGGGTGGCTCCAGCACCACCACCACCACTCTCTGCTGAGGTCCAGGTGGCCCCACTGGTCCCGAGACACCTACTGCCTCATTCTAGAAAGAGCCGGCAAGTAGCTCCCCCTGGTGGCTTAATAGTTGCTTAACCTATTTACTCAGCATCTTGAACAACATAGCCGAATACAGACAGTCCCCAATTTCAGATGCTTCCACCTATGATTTTTGACTTTATATTAGAAATTGTGCCCAGTGTACTCATACAACCATTATGTTTTTCAATTTCAGTACAATATTCAATAAATTATATGAGATACTCAAAACAATTATAAAATAGGCTTTGTGTTGGATGATTTTGCCTGACTGTAGGCTAAGAGAACGCTTACAGTAGGCTAGACTAAGCTATGATGTTCAGAAGGTTAAATGAATTAAATGAATTTTTTATTTGTCAGGAGTTTATTTCCACAAAACCACAAATATATGTTCATAAGAAACTTTTAATTTGATATGAAAAAATTCCTATTAGAAAATTTAGCCATTTAAATTACAGAAGATTTTCCCATATGGAACAAAAGTCCTTGCTATGACTTCAGAAAAAAGTCTTGTCCTGCTGAGGAAGAACCAACAAACATTTCCTGTTATGTGTAAAAGTAATAAGAAGACTTGCATTCAGAGATGAAAGATTAAAATGGGAATTATGAGTGTGGCAGACTTAAATCCTCTGATGGATTCTTTTTGGGGAGCTATAAATTTACACTACCTTAAAATTAAAAAGAAAAAAGGCATTGGAACATGTGAACCTATTCATTTTATACAATTATTTGACCAAATGTTTTTACTAAAATCTTAACACTGTAATGTAAGAATAAAATATATTGTAGGGAATATGTTGTCAAAATACAATACTTCCCTTTTTCACAATGGGATAGCTGTTAGCAGTTAGTTCACCATGAAAGACAGGGTGACCTTATGGAAAATAAATGGATTTAACCATTTGTAACTAAAAAAATGGTATGTTTGAGCTAACCTCAAAAGTAGAAAACGGGAGATCTTGTGCAAGTATAAACATATTGTAGGTTGGTGTAGAAGACTAATTTAAAAATATCAAAAGTTCAGTAGTTCAAAAAGAGAATAATTTGGATTAGCAATATTATAAACTTCCCATGGAGTGAAAGATTTCTAAAAAGCTCATTTTGCAGCAGTGCCCAAAACATGTAAAATAATCTGACAGTGCAGGAAACAATGACAGATGAGACAAGTCTCATGAAAGCACAGGCTCCAGAGCCACCCAAATCGAGCCTCTGGGTGCATGGATGTGTCGCTTTTTCTCTTTGCACCTTGTTTTCCTCGTTAGACACCAGGCAGTCTTCTAGGCTCTGGAGATTCAGATATAATTCATGTCAAGTTCTTGGCTTCAGAACCATCCCGTGCCTTGCTCTGCCTCCATTTCCTTATTGATTGCTTCCTTGAGAGTTGCTGAGAAGTGCCAGGTTCTTCATGGACTTTTGCTGCCTTCTCTTAAATGCATTTTCTACTTAAAATATTTTCAATTTATGATGAGTTTATCAGGACATGACTTAAGTCGAGGAGCATATATAATTTTCTTTAAAGTTATACTTTATAGCTAAGTAAAGAGTGTCTTTTAAATCAGTCTTGTATGTGGAGAAAATGATTCCCTACAAATCAAAAGGCAATGATGCTCAGTGTTCTGCCCTCTGGGTGAACATGAGGTTTATTGAAAAGTCACAAATATTTTCAATGTGTTATAAACCAGAGCTTCCCACCTTAGGAAGTAATGTTAGGGATGAACTGATGAACATAGTGATTCGCTCCCTCTGAGTGAATCCCACTCTTCCCAGAGCCTTCCATTAGCTTTCAGAATGGGTTGGATTATAATTATTTGATGCTATAATCCTTACTTCCTTAGAACCAATTATCTTAATGTGACTGAGTAAAGTCAAGAAACCTGGATACCATTTCCAGCTCGATTACTACCCGTCTGTGTGCACTTCTTTGTCTCAGTTTCCCTCTCTGTAAAGTGGAGGTATAGGAACACAAGGTTTCTTCAATACCTTGCAGCTCTCAAATTCTATGATTTTAAAATTCATCAGGGAAAAGGATTCCTGATACTTAGTAAAAAGACATTCTTGGTTGGGTGCACTGGCTCATGCCTGTAATCCTACCACTCTGGGAGGCCAAGGCAGGAGGATTGCTTGAGGCCAGGAGTTTGAGACCAGCCTGAGCACCATAGCATACCCTCATCTCTACAAAATATTAAAAAAATATTAGGCAGGCATGGTGGCACATGCCTGTAGTCCCAGCTACTCGGGAGTCTGAAGTAGGAGGATTGGAGTTCGAGGTTGCAATGAGCTATGATGATGCCACTGCACTCTAGCCCATGCAACAGAGCAAGACCCTGTCTCAAAAGAAAAAAAAATCTTTTTTATCGCAGTCTGGAAAGAGCCCTAGATAAAAGAAGTGAAAAAAGCAAGGTAGCAAACATTATACTAAATGTCACCATTTGTGTAAAAAGGGGAGTTTTAAAACTATGCATTTATATTTACTTAGATTTGCATTTTAAAACTCCCCTTGGCCCTGGGCACTCACCACCTGTGCATCTGGACCTAAGGCCCCTCCACCAGCACCTGCTGTTCTACCTGCAGGCTTTCCATGATCCCATCCCACTGAGGAACTGATAAAGAGAAGTACAGGAGTACAAGTGCAACTCTCACCATCCACATTTTTAGGTTAAAAAATTTTTGCATTCAGAGATAATCCTTATTTAAAATGTTAAATTAAGAAAATCACAGTTCTAATAAGAACTACAGAGTTCTTCCTAAGAATTACAGTTAAGTTCTTAGGAAATAAAATCCTCAGGGAAGCAGGTGTTCCCCCCACCCTAGCACAGTTGTCATTGTATACTTCGGATTCTTTATTAATGACTGTCTCCCTCACTAGACTCTCAGCTCCATAGATGGATAGTCCCTGTCTACAGTGCTCACTGTTGCACCCCCAAAACCCAGCATAATGCCTGGGTTATGGTAGGCACTCAATAAATATATTTGTGGGAAAAGTAACAAAAATCATTTATTGAATACTTAGGGGTGTGGGCAAGATAGTTCCTAATAAAGAAAATTTCTTTTGGATTTTCTGAATCAGCTTGACAAAGCTTGGTACAAGAAAGGAATACAAGGAAAGTCACAATGCTAGAACAGATACTATGCCCAGTCCCGACATGAGCCAGGTATGGGCCCATCACCTTGGAGAGCTGGAGGACTCGCTGAGGTTGATCAGAGGCAAGAGACTTTTGGGGAACTGTAACATTCTATCATTCTAGGGTTGAGTTCATGACACGAATCCCAAGAGGACTGTGATATATATCATATATATCTTTGAAAACTAAAGCTAAGATGTTTGAATGAGAAACCAGACAATGAGAAAATAAGGCAGCTTTTAATTTTTCTCCCTACAGAGAAATAACACCTCTGGGTGATTCCTGCAGGGAAGCCCTGTTCCAGGGCTTACTCCTGATGAAGGATGCAACGTGACAGGCTACACCCCGGACTTACCATGAGGTTTCATTATCGGCAGTAATTCAGTGCAGACATTTCTAGTGGCAAAAAAATTTGTCTTCATTGTCATCTCAGCTTGAATGTCAAAGGGCGTTGGATCATCAACTTTTAGAAAGAGAAACAAAAAGAAAGTCATACATTTCCCCCTGAAACTCATATGACAAAGTGGATCCTATCTCATAACAACTAATTAAAGGAAAAACAAGCCAACTTTAAAACAAATTGTAACCCCCTAGGTTGGTGGTTCTCAAACTTTAGTGTGCATCAGAATCACCTGCAGGGCCTGGTAAAGCACAGCTTTCTGGGCCTCACCAACAGAGCACCTGATTCAGGGCTCGGAATTCTATCAAATTCCCAGGTGACCTTACAGCTACCGGTCTCCAGCCGCGCTTTGAGAACACCTGGCTTTGATCACTGCTTCTCAAACTGGGATGCACGTAGGAGGTACCCGGGGATTCTGTTAAAATGCATATTTTGATTCAGTAAGGCCTGAGATTCTGCGGTGCCACGGTTTGCCCAGGTTTGCAGTTATGGCTGGTCCATTTTCCACACTTTGAAAGGCAAGGGTTTCCGGCGAACAAGTCCCTCCACCTGTCGTCCAGGAAGCTGGGTATTTACTCATAGATCCCTTAGCCAATGGCTGAGGGCTGCTCCAGGGGCTGGTAATCCCCTACTTATGCCCCTGCTCCCCAGCTCCCAGAAAGCTGGCAGGCTGAGTTGTAGGTGCCGGCAGGGAGTGTGGGGCCCCTTCCACAGCAACACCAGCACCCCGGGCCAAAGGTACCGGTGGAGATCTCTGCTCCGTCATCCTTCATTTTACTCGGTCGGTCTCCCAGGCTTTTCTTCCCACGGGGTTGTCAGTGCAGCTGGCCTGTTTAGTCCTTTGTACCCTCAGCACGTGGCAGCTGAGTAACTTTATCAGTTAGAATACATAATCTAGATACCCACTCCTCCGACGAAGATGTCCTTAAAAACCACATGTGCATGTATTATAACAAACTTAAGCTCCCCGGGAGAGGGAATTAAGGCTCGCTTCCTTTGTGCCAGAGCCTATTAAAGCTCTCCATTAAAAAAAAAA
>VBSM01000272.1:106098397-106111617 GCA_008086735.1 Cheirogaleus medius | reverse complement strand
CTTTGTCTTTCTGAAAGTAAGATTAAGGTCAGGTTCCAGAGTCCCATGAAGAGGCCAACAAACAGCTTGGTAACTCCCCACCTACTCTTCTCGGTCCCCGTTCTTCACTGTCTGCCCTTCCCCTGGGTGGGTCATAAAGTGGTTTAGAGTCACAACAATGAGGCTGTGAGTGCCATGGGAGGTGGCAGGGAGAGGGCAGATCCTGTGTTTTCCCCTCATTAACTGCAGCCTCGCCTTCTTTCCCTGTGTGTTCTGTCCCTGAACACTGGTGATGGGCTTATCCAGGTCCCAGCAGGGCTGGACCAGGCAGAGCAAGTAGGTATGTGATGGCTATCGTTGAGGTCACCATGGTGGCTGTCCCTTTGGTACCCTGGAATTGGTTTCTGGTCTCTATATGGAGAGTGACTTGGGGCAAAGGGTGCTGCTTGTTGTAAAGCCTGCTGACTGGGAAGATATTCTCCCTGCAGATGTGGTAGGAACCAGTTTGTGTGTGGTGTCTGCAAGGCTGGGCTCCGTGCCCAGAAAGGAAGCGGCCACACCCTTGCTCGGCTGGAGAAGGGCCCCAGCAGGCTGGTGAAGCACCTGATCTGGGAAATATGGGTCCAGGGGCCCTTACCCCTGTCCTTGGGATCCACATCACTGCTTGTTCTAAAGCCTGTTTTTGCCTCTTATCTTGGCAGAGTGTTGCCAAGGCTGGGGAAAAACAGCCTTTCCCATACGTTTTTGGGAAGTGGAATATACCTCCTCCTTGGAGAATAATTAGGCCCCGACTGTTGAAATGGAAGACATGCATCTCTTCCTGGAAGGGGAAGTGTGGGGGAATTTGTCCTACGGATACCTCCCCATGTGTGAAACAGCAGCAGGACAAGGATGGTCTTTATAGGGGACTCCCAGCCACGTTGCTGCAAAGCTCACAAATTATTCAGGAAGATGATAATGGTTTCAACTTTTTTTAAGTGATAAATTATATATAACCTGTTTACTGTAACGAAAAGTATTTGCCCTCTTACTATGGATTTCTGTGTTCACTCCCAGTAATTCTTTTGACCCGTTTGTACATAGTACTTGCTGCCAGGCAGTGCCCTCTAGTGGCCTTGTGGCTGCACTGCATGGCATATGTGTGAGTTCCCTAGGGCTGCCCCAACAGAGTTCCACAGTATGGGCTGATGGCAACACAAATTTATTCTCTCATAGTTCTGGAAGCCACAAGTCTGAGATCAAAGTGTCAGCCATGCTCAATCTGAAAGCTCTGCCTTGATCCCTTGCTGGTTTTTGCCTGTGATCCACAGCTGCCTCCTCTACTGTGGGTCTGTGTGTCTTCTCCTCTTCTTATGAAGACATTGGTCACTGGATTTAGGGCCTTCCCTAGTCTAGAATAACGTCATCTTAACTAATTACATCTGCAAAGACCTTATTACCAAATGGTTACATTCTGAGGTGGCAGGTGGAGAGGAATTTGGGACATAGCTATAGAATCAAATCACTATAGAATCTCTCCTTAACACATCTATTGATCCATTTAAATTAGACCAATACATTACTTTGCCTGACATGTGTATAATGAATTGTCTGAATCTTAGTCCATTGGTCCCGTTATAAGCAATACCAGGGATGGGGTAATTTAGAAACAATAGAAATCTAAATTCTAACAGTTCTGGAGGCTGGGAAGTCCAAGATCAAGGTCCTGGCAGGTCTGGTGAGGGTCTGGCCTGGGTTTCCGTGATGACACCATGTTTCCTCACCCTCCAGAGGGGATGAACAGTGTGTCCTCTGTTGACCAGGACTGAGAGTGGCTTAGCTGGATCGTTCTGGCCCAAGGCCTCTCATGGGCCATCTTGATGTCAGTGTCCTTTGCAGGCAGTTCATGGGGCTGGGGGCCTAAGTTCTTAGCAAATGGGCCTCTCCATGGGCTTCCTGGATGGCCGCAAGACATAGCAGCTGGTTTTCTCCAGAGTGAGTGATCCAGGAGACAGTGAGGAAGACAGAAGCCAAGTGTCTTTTCTGACCTAGTTACTACATACCACTCCTTCTCTATCTCTGTTGGTCACACAGCCAACCCTGATACAACGTGGGAGGAGCCACACAGGGGTGAATAACTGTTGGTATGGACTACATATTTGTGAATTTGCCTACTTGCTGAAATTTATTTGTAGGCTGGGCGCGGTGGCTCACGCCTGTAATCCCAGCACTCTGGGAGGCCGAGGCGGGAGGATTGCTTGAGCTCAGGAGTTCGAGACCAGCCTGAGCAAAAGCGAGACCCCGTCTCTACTATAAATAGAAAGAAATTCGCCAAACAACTAAAAACAAAAAAAATTAGCCGGGCATAGTGACACATGCCTGTAGCCTCAGCTACCCAGGAGGCTAAGGCAGGAGGATCGCTTGAGCCCAGGAGTTTGAGGTTGCTGTGAGCTAGGCTGACGCTACGGCACACTAGCCCAGGCAAGAGAGTGAGACTTTGTCTCAAAAAAAAAAAATTTATTTGTAATTCCAAAATCAATGCTCACAGCACTTTCACTGTCATTCAGATATGCACAGAGTCGCCAAAAAATTTGCCACCCAACGTTCAAGTCCCCAAGCTAAAGTCAAACAAGGTGATGCTCTGTTCTGCCTTCTTGTTTTCATTCGCATATTGTAAACGAGTGTCCTTTTTGTGGTTTATTTAGTGCCATGTTTTTTACATTTTTTGGTGCCTTTTGTTGGTGATTCCCGTTTCAAATGGCCTCAAGCATAGTGCTGAAGTCCTGTCTAGTGATCCTAAGCACAGGAAGGCCACAATGTGTCTCAGATAAGCTTCATTTCAGGCATGAGCTATGGTGCCATTGCCTGTGTGCTCAATGGGAATGAGTCAACAGTATGATACACCCAGAATAAGGAAGAGGAAGATGCCCAATCTGTATGTGAGGCTGCTCCTCAAAGTGTAAAGTAACACCCACAGTGTGTGATGAAGCTATGGAATAGTAGATAAATTTGTGGATTCAAGACTGATGAGCAGTTTCACGGGGAAAAAACCCGTAGTGGACAGCACGGTGAGGCTGAAAGCCAGAGAAATTGACAGGCACATTATAGGGGATCAGAAAACTGTTAAAGCTTCCTCAGCTAGTGCTGGCTGGCACATTTCAGAAGGTGTTGTGGTATGAAAAATATAAAGTTGTAGGTGGAGCATTTTCTGCAGATCAGGAGATGGAAAGATTTTTAAAATACCTGCCAGGCGTTACACAGGAAAAAGTTTGGGTGGAAGAAGTTTTCAGTGCTAATGAAACTGGCTTGTTATACAAAGAAGTTGACAACCCTGTCACACATGTGGCATTCCAGTAGACAGAAATGTGGCCAGAGGCCCGTGGGAACTTAACTCTGCATTTCCTCTAGGAGCAATAGTTTAGTCTTCACTAATTCAGTATCTGTAGCAATTATACAGAATTATGGTGAATAATGAGAATCAACTATTTTAGGCATAAAGCCTGATATTAGAAATATTAAATCTTATAAAACTTGATATTGAAAATAAAAAATGAATGGAAAACAAATTTCTCAAAAAATTAAAGACTTAGAGGTTTGTTATAAATTCCTTATCTAATATCTTCTATCAGGCTGTATGTTTTTTATAACTAGATAATATAAAGAAAATATAGTAACCTCTTCCATCAAGGCCCAAGGTAAATGAGCTCAGTGCCTTCCATTCACTTTGGTATGCTATATAATCACTAGCATATTTGTGCTAGGAGACGGGAAAAACTGGGACATATAACAGCAGATTAATTTATAATTTACATGAGACTCAAATAGCCTGATGACCATCCTTACTGCAATGATTAAACACCCATATGATGGGATGCTCTGCAGCAATTAAAAAGAATGAGGACTGTAAATACAGTGAAAGGGGGGAGGCTTCCAATGTATTATGTGAGAAAAACATACCCTGTAGTGTTTATTAGTTTTCTCTTGCTACTGTAGCACATGGTCACAAGTTTAGGGGCTTAAAACACAAATTTATTATCTTACGATTCTGGGGTAAGAAGTCTGACAGGGGTCTCACTGGTCTAAAATCAAGATGTCAGCAGGGCCAGGTGCTTTTCTGGAGTCCCGAGGGGAGAATCGGTTTCTTGCCACCTGCATTCCTCAGCTTCCTCCAGTGTCAAAACCAGCATCTTTGCATCTCCGGAAAACCACAGTCACATCTCTGACTACAGTTGGGCGAGGTTCTCAACTTTAAAGATCTGTGTGAACATATTGGGATGCCCTGAGTAACCCAGGCAAATCTCCCATCTCAATGCCTCAACCTTAATCACAGCTGCCAAACCCCTGTGGGCACATAAGGGACAGATCCACAGGTCCCAGGGATTAGGACATGGACATCTTCGCAAGGAGTGTGATTGTGCCTACCATGGTATGCTACTACTTGTATAAAAATATCTGTTTAGGCAGACTGTCTCTGGAAGGGCACATAAACTGATAACAGCAGTTGCTTCTGGGGAGAGCTGGGTGGCTGAGGGTTAGGGAAGCTGACTTCTCACTGTATGCGCTTCATTCATTTGGATTATGAGTGAGCATGTATTTATAATGAATGAAGAAATTTTAAAGCTCTTGAACTGCATGGCAGTTCATTGGTCTTGTATTGTTTGACTTCTTTCCTACCTGAAATACAGCACTAAGTCATGTTAAAAAATCCACTGAGTTCCAGTCTTTACTGTCAACCACCAAGAAGGTCACTAGATGGCGCCCTGTGCCTTTCCTGGTGTGTCTCAGGCTCAGGGTTTTCTCTTTGCCTGTAGGTTCGTTCACCTGGAACCCAGCAAGGAGGCGGCACAGGCAGGCTTCAGCACACAGCTGTTCACTGTCACCGGTTCCTTTACAATCCATGACATTTGAAGCCTATTTCCTCCTCTGTAAGATGGGTGTTATAATAGTACCAGCTCTTGAAAGTATTATGAGGAGTAAATGAGAATCTGCATAACCATCTCTAAAAAACGGCACACCTAGTTAGTAAGCACTGAGTAAATGTTAGCCATTGATACTGTCTTCACATCCCAGGTTAGTAAATTGCCCCAGCCCTCTCTGCTTCCGATTAAAGGGCAACTCCACCCAAACTCGGGGGTCTCTTCCTACCACTATTAAAATTCTGTCCCAACCCGCCAGTCCTTAGATCCTCAAACATTTGGTTTCTGTAAGAAAGAATTGCACTCTATTTAGCTTTCTGGGAAATAGTAGTAGTACCCTGGTCCTACATTCATATTTTCCCAAATAGGGTCAACTCCAAAAATCAAGGTTTGTATCAAATAAAATTAAGGTATATGAGAAATTTATGGCTCTTGTGAACCATAGATTGGATAATTGGATCTCAAAGTAAACGCCTGAGGGTTAGGATGGGATTAGTAAACCTATTTTTGATGAAACCCAAGCTAACACCACA
This sequence comes from Cheirogaleus medius, assembly GCA_008086735.1. NCBI lineage: Eukaryota > Metazoa > Chordata > Mammalia > Primates > Cheirogaleidae > Cheirogaleus > Cheirogaleus medius. The sequence goes on along the minus strand of VBSM01000272.1, from coordinate 106,106,210 downwards.
TTAGAAGGGTGTTTCCTCAAATGATGCTCACTATTTTTCAATCAGAAGGGTTTAAAAAAAAAAAAGCTGAAAAGCTCAGGCATCAGGACCTGAAATTAAAGGCAAAAGCAAAGGTAAAATGTGGTAAGAATTCAAAAAAATGCTACCCTACCCTGTCCTTTGGGACTTTGGTCAGTTTGGGGCTTAGGTTCCAATTGATCCTTATTCGAGGACGTTCTATCACCTTCTCTTTCATCATCCAACTTACCTGGCACAGATTCCAGCTAAGTATGATTTCCTTGCCACAATAAGCTTTTATTGTTCCTTCTTAGATCTATGATCACTGTCTCCTTGCATACTCATGGTGAAAGGTCTGCGTGTCTTAGTGGGAGGGGTGAGTGTTAATCTGTAAAAGATAACTGTCATTAAAAGCATAACCACAATACCATCATCTCATGTTTTTAAAAAAGTAACAATTCCTAATCAAAATATCTAGCCAGTATTTAAAATGGTAAGATCCAAATAAAGTGCATATACTGCAATTGCTATGTTTTTTTTTTTTTTTTTTTTTTTTTTTTTTTTTTTTAGAGTCAGGGTTTTGCTCTGTTGCTAAGGCTGGAGTGTAGTGGCAAGATCATAGCTCACTGCAGCCTTGAACTCCTGGGCTTAAGGGATCCTCCTGCCTCAGCCTCCCCAGTAGCTGGGACTGCAGGCATACACCACCAAACCTGGCTAATTTTAATTTTAACTTTTTGTAGAGATGGGATCTTGCTTTATTTCCCAGGCTGGTCTTGGTCTTGAACTCCTGGCCTCAAGTGATCCTCCAACCTTGGCCTCCCAAAGTGTTGGGATTACAGGCATGAGCCACTGCACTTGTCCCAGTACAATTGCTTAAGTCTCCTAATCTGTATGTTACCTGCCATTCTTTTTTCTTTTGTAGCAGTTTATTTCTTTTTTTTATATTCTTAAAAACATTTCATTTATTTATAGATGTTATAAAAAGGTGAATTATTGGTCTACTGAGATCATGCTTCTTATAGAGTTAGATTGAGAGCTCAGTGTCTTCCAGGTTCCTTAACTCCTGTCACTCAACTTCATCTTTCATAATCACAAATGTAATTTTCATAATTAGTTTCTCCTGGGGTTGTAGCAGTTTATTTCTTGAAGACACCATGTTGTTTGTCTTGAAATACTAGTTTAAAGCTTTAAGATACATTCACCTTTTATAATTAGAAAAAGTTTTAGAGGAAAATCTTAAACTATAAAGGAAATAAAATTTGCTTATAATCCTGTATGTTTCTTAAACATGATTTCTAATATTGGCAAAATACTTCACTGTGGGATATGTCATAATTTAATCATTGCTATATCTTGGGACATCTAAGTTGTCTCCAGTTTTTCACTTTGGTTAATCATGTCTCAGGGACCATTATGTCTACAAAGCATTACACACATATGATTATCTCTATAGGAGGACAAATTCCTAGAAATGGAATTCATGGTTACAGAGTATGTATGTATAAAAAATAAAATCTAAGGCTGCTAAAACCTGATGGCAAAATTCTTCATAAAAATTTATATTCATAACCACGTGTCTTAGTCTGTTTTCTCTTGCTTATAACAGAATACCTGAAACTGAGTGATTTATAAAGAAACAATTTCTTACAGTTCTGGAGTCTCAGAAGCCCAAGGCTGAGGGGTCACATCTGGTGAGGGCCTTCTTTCTAGTGGGGACTCTGCAGAGTCCGGAGGGGCTGAACGTCTTAGCTCACGACATTCTTCCTCTTTTGGTAAAGCTACCAATCTCATTCCTGTGATAACCCATTAATCCATGAATCCATGAATGGATTAATCCACTAATGAGGACAAATCCTTCATAGCCCAATCACCTCTTACAGGCCCTACCTCCCAATACTGCCACATTGGGGATTTAGTTTTAACATGAGTTTTGGAGGGCACAAATATTCAAACCGTAACGCAAGGAGTATAAGAAAATACCACTTCTACCACAATTTCACCAGGTATTTAAAACAAAAACACAAACTCCCCTATTTAACATGTACTCTATTTGTTTTGGTTTATTCTGTTTTATTAATAATGAATATAGGACACAATTTCTCCATATCATCAGTAGTCTATATTTCTTCTATTCAGAGTATCTGTTTAAGATATTTGCTCATTTTCTGTTAAGAGTTGTATTGGTCAGGGGTTCTAGTTGTCTGTTACTATGTAACAATTTACCCCAAAATGCATTGGCTTAAAATGACAAGTATTCTTATGCTTCTGTGGGTCAGCAATTCAGGCAGGACTTGGACGGGCAGTTCTTTTGCTTCCTATGGTGTTGACTGAATTCCTTGGTGATATTTATTGGTGACCGGGTTGCTTTGGAGAGTCCAAGATGACTTCAGCCACAGGCAGTGTGCCCTGGTAGAGAAGGCTGGGCTTACCCGGGTCGCCTCTCCATCTGTGGGCAATCTCAGGGTCTCTGCATATGGAGGAGACCTTCTCCTCCTCTCTCCACAAGGTAGGTGGCCTAGTGCTGTGGATCTTATGGCTGGGAAGAAGACAGAAGGTCGGTACCATGATGGGTCTGTGCACCTTACCAAAATAATCCTTATCTTTCGTTACTTTCCCCCATATATTTACCTTCCTAAAATTTACAGCTCCCTAGAAGCTCAAACCCCTTTCCCTTTGTCTTGTCCTGTCTCCATAATTCATCTTTCTTTAATAAAATAGTGTAAAACTTGTTTTGTCCTTCACTTTTCTATGAAGCCCTCATATGCATATGTAATGATAAACCTGTGAACTAAAATAGAATCTTAAGCCCCCCAGAAGAGTGAATGGACCCCCTCTTGGCCAAGGGGACCTCAGAAAAACCTTAAAGCTGTGTTGTGGGCCATGAGGGAGAAGGGAAGTCAGATAGGGCTCATTATGGTCCCTCCCTTTTGGAGTTACTCTTTGTAACAGTGAGATGCTAAATCATTAACAGGACCTGAGGTCATGCAAGACAAAGCTTAAACCACACCTGCAGGCCAGCCATTTACTTCACAGATCACTTGAGTTTTGGTAAATGTCTCCTAGCTTGTCTCAGATTAAGAGACATCTTTAACTTAAAACATTCCAAGCTTTTAGACAAAGCTTCATTTCTTTAACCAATCAAAGAATCTTTAAACCCACCTATAACCTATGCCCTGCCTTTTCAGGCCAAACCAATGTATGCCTTCCCCATATTGATTTATGATTTTACCTGTAATTCCTGTCTCCATGAATGTATAAAACCAAACTGTAACCCAGCCGCCTTGGACACATTTTGTCAGGACCTCTTCAGGCATGTGTTCTGGGCCTACAGTCACACACACTCAGCTGAGAATAAACTTCTTTAAGTTATTTTACAGAGTTTGGGTTTTTTCCCATTAACAAACTTTGAATCTGCCTTTTATCACTCTAATTTGCAGGGGCCAAGCTGTCGAACCTAAGGGGGTAGAAGAAAAAAACAATTTTTTCCCTCCCCTACAGTGACTTGCTTTGGTGAATGGCATACTGGTAGATGTGGCACAAGCCAAGTTTTGAAAAGCACATGTTCATTGAGCCTGGCTATTCTTGTACCTCTGCCAGTGCTATGATGAGGACATGCCTGGGGTAACCTGCTGTCTCTGAGGGAGGAGGGGCTACCTGGAGTAGAATCACCCCCAGCTGAGCTCAGCCTAGATCAACCATTCTCCAACCAACAGCACACCTATGGGTAAGCCTACCTTAGATCTGCGGACTCCTGAGACATGATAAATGGTTGCCATTTTTAGCCACTAAGTCTTGGAGTGATTTGTTACTAACATAGCTGGCTTATAGTGGAGCTTTTACCTTTCTGGCCTCTGTAGGTACAGGAAGGTGTGCAGAAGCAGGCTGGAATGAGTTTTAAGTGCCTAGTTCATCATATCCATGACCCCTTTTCCTTACTAATTTGTGAAAGCTTTTTCTATTAGCAAGGATATTAAGTCCTATTCATGACTGTGATATCAGGACTGTTCTCCTGAGTGTTCTGGTTGTATTTATTTTTGTTTGATGTAGCTTCTTTGATGTATAGAAGCTGTCAATATATATGTGCACCAAATCTATCTTTTACTCTCTTGTTTCCTGTCCACATTTCCCATTTTTGCCATTCTGCTATGCAAATATCCTCTTGCCATTTGACAAATTTCTTTCTAAAAATGTGCCTAAATCTCTTAGAAAGTCATCCCCACAGCATCTTTTTCTTTTCTTTTTTTAAACTAGAGTCTCAAATTTTTCAAAGTGAGAAGACATCTTAACAGGTAGGCTTGGAGTCAACTTTCTTGAAGTCAAGGCTATAGGCAGGGGAATGGGGACCCCTCTCCTGAGAACTGCATATCAACTACATGGAGGACTGGTGGGGGGCAGATGGAAGAGACTTTCCTGCCTTCCTCATATCTGTAGGAAGGAAAAGGTCATAATTTAGACTTTTACCCTCTTGTTATATTTTGCCTGAAGACCTACTCCAGGACTGATCCACTTACTGTTGGCTCAGATGTTTAAGATAAGTTTATTAAAAGAAACTTTTAAGGCCGGGCGTGGTGGCTCATGCCTGTAATCCTAATACTCTGGGAGGCCGAGGCGGACAGATCGTTTGAGCTCAGGAGTTCGAGACCAGCCTGAGCAAGAGCGAGACCCCGTCTCTACTATAAATAGAAAGAAATTAGTTGGACAACAAAAAATATATAGAAAAAATAAGGCTGGCATGGTGGCACATACCTGTAGTCCCAGCTACTCGGGAGGCTGAGGCAGGAGGATTGCTTGAGCCCAGGAGTTTGAGGTTGCTGTGAGCTAGGCTGATGCCACGGCACTCTAGCCTGGACAACAGAGTGAGACTCTGTCTCAAAAAAATAAATAAATAAAAATAAAAGAAACTTTTAGCCAAATTGGCTAACTAGTGCAAAGTTCTCTGATTACTGGTTCATTTTTAACAGTGTTATCATGGAAATCAGAGAACAGTCTATTCCTTTTACTATTACGTAAGGAACACTCCCCCCCATCATCCTGCAGGAACTAACATATTGACAGTCTTGTTTCATAAATACCTCCCTCCATTCCCACTTCCTGCACTCCACAGATTTGTTTTAAAGTCAAAGACATCCCCTCATCATGGTAAAGACTGCTTTATTGGGGCAGTTAGCACAAGTCAATAATTATTGATCCCTAAAGAAGAGCTCAGTTATTTTTCAGATTTCTGGTCATAGAAAGCTGAATGAAATCAAACCAAGTGATTGGTGGGATGATTGAGGTCAATCCTGCTTCTTGGGACACGAAGCCCTGGGCAGCTGGTGGGAACACATGTTGTTCCACCAGCTGCAAGAATCATGGTGTCTCCATAAGGGAGGGCATCAGCTCCCCCACCCTTTAGATGCACCAGAATTCCATTATCCTCCTGAAAAGGCTTTTTTGTTTCTTTAGGACTTTATTTTCAAAATGCCTGTGTGAAGCAGTGCTCCAGTCCTCTGTGCAATCTGAGAAAGAGGCAGCAGGTTCTGCAGCATCTTGGCTCAGTTACTGCCACCAACCACAACAACGGAACATGAGGACTCGGAGATCTTATTATCTCCATAAATATTCGCTGTGTTCCTCTACAAAGTAAGGACTCATTAAAAATAAATGACCATACTCAATAATTTCTCTATGTAGCTTAGTCAGTCAGAGCTTAAATCTTCTTGAGAGTCTCAAACCTTTTAGCATTTTAGAGTTGATTTGTTCAAAACAGGATTCGATCCAAGTTCACATATTACATTTTATTGGTATGTCTCTTAAGTGTCCAACCTATGCCTCTACTGCCCCTCCTCTTTAAAAAAAGCACACACACAAATGAAAAGATATCATTTGTCCTGTAGAAGTTCCCACAATCTAAAAAGTTTGCTGATTGCGGCCCTTGGTGTTCTTTGGCTTCCTTTATTTTCTGCAAACTGATAGTTCTGTATCTGAACCTGAATCTGATCATGCCTCTAATTATTTAGTATGGGCATTTCACAGGTGAAACTATATGTACTTCCATTAGGAGAATTATGGTATTGGTTATCTCTTTTTATGATTGTGATATGTCTTAAATTATAGTATACTCTCTGAATCTTAAGTAGGCAAACCAGCCAATCAATGGTTTAAGCTTTCTTTTAGATAAAATAAACACACACTCTTGTGTACTGACTCTCCCCCAAGCACATGTGCACACTTACACACACACACACACACACACCCACCATACCTACCACACACTGAGTCTCTCTTATTACTAGAGAAGTAATGTGGCAACAGAAGGTCCCGAGGTGAGAGGCAGGCTGGATGGGACTGTAGCTGATAGGATAGGATCTACAGACAATGTAAATGTGTGGACTGATGAATGAAATAAAAGTACATAGAATTATATCAAAATGAATCCCATCTTCAGATATTTCATTTAACCGTATTAAATTTTTCTAAAATGTGCTTAAAACCAGTCAATGAGTATTAATCATCAGTTGATTCATGCAGATTTAACTTTAGTTAAATATATATATTTATCTTCTCTTCCCATAGTCCATAATTTATGAAGGGTAACAGACAATGCTAGCAATAGCTAAAGAATTTCCACACAGGGAAATCTCCTATAGAATGGGGAATGCAGAGTGTTCTAATACAACAGAAAAGCAAGATTTCAGATGTGAGAGATGGATTATCTTTGCATCAAAATGCATCTGGAGTCTGGGTACAGTGGCTTACGCCTGTCATCCCCAGCCTTTTGAGAGGCTAAGGCAGGAGGATCGTTTGAGGTGAGGAGTTAGAGACCAGACTGGTCAACATAGCGAGATCTTGTCTCTACAAAAATTTAGAAAAAAATTAGCTGGGCATAGTGTTGTGTGCTTGTAATCCCAGCTCCTAGGAAAGCTGAGGCAGGAGGATTGCTTGGGCCTAGGAGTTTGAGGTTACAATGAACTATGATCATGCCACTGCACTCCAGCCTGGGCAAGGTAGCAAGTCCCTTTCAAAAAAAAATGCATTAGGGAAAGGACCTTGTGGTCAAATATATCTGTGAATTAGTAATTTCAGTTTTGAATAGTTGTGTTAAGAAAAAACCATTTATTAATGTGTTTGCTTATTTACTCTTTAATAATTTATTACTGATATGTCATGATGTAATAATGGCTAAACATTTGACATATTATTTCATTGCATCCTCAACTATATAAGATGAATATGATTGCCCTTATTTTGTAGATGAGAAAACTGAAAAGTAGGAGTTAAACAACTCATCTCAGGCCACAGAGTTTTTCACTGCTACCGTGTATCAGCCCATGATATATTTAGATGAAATATTTTTGTTTCAGAATAGGACTTTCTGACTTGATCACTCATTCCCTAGAATAACTACTTTAAATGTTTTCAAAAATATATTAATACTTTACAACCAAATTTATCCTCAAAAGATAAAAAGATTTCCTATATCTGGAGATATAAAAAATATAGACATAAGCCTAGAAAAAATAGAGAGGAGTTCCAAAGAAGCTGGTCAGGGGAAGCGATTCTGCAGGTTGTGTGTAGCGTGAAAGCTGATTACCTTGAAAAAAAGACTGACTTGTATTGAGTCCTGTGGTTATAACATCTGCTAACTCTCTCCAATGATATTCTCTCCTTCTTCCTTTCATATAAAAACTCATTTATTTTTCTTTTAATCATGAAGATTTTTCTAACTTTTAATCAGGAAGATTTTTCAAACATACACAAAATCAGAGATAAAGAGGAGCTTGGGACTCATTATACATTGATCACTTTTTAAAAAAAATTTTGGGCCGGGCGCGGT
>VBSM01000272.1:106027244-106059411 GCA_008086735.1 Cheirogaleus medius | reverse complement strand
AAGTTTGTTTTCATGGTCACTTCTGCTTGAATATGGAAGGGTGTGGTATCAGCAACTTTTAGGGAAGAAAGAGAACAGAGTTAAAGGACAGTAGCCATGGGGTGACATTCCATAGTATGACAAACACACACACAAAATAGTGCCCGTGAATTCTGATGACTTGGGTCTGGAGTCTGCGTCTAGTTACAGTACTGTGCCGACGTCAAATTTCCTGGTTTGATGACGTTCCAACACAGTACTTTTTAAGGATGGTACCACGGGGGTAAGGTAGGTGAAGGGTTCACATACTGGATCTCAGTATATCCATTTTTTGCAATTTCTTGTTTATTTCAAAATCAGCTAAAACTTCATCCAATTTCCCTAGGGTCTGATCTCAAAATACTTTAGAGAACTTGGAAAAGATCCCCAGTAGTCCCAGCCAGGGAAACACCAAGATCCCTTTGGCTGGAAGACCCTCTCCCTCCCTGAGAACTCTGGCTCTCTGGGCAGCTCCCCGCCCTCCTTCTGCTTCTGGGAGCCTGTTCAGGAACCTCCAAGCAGGAGCGAGAACCGCAGGGCTTCTCCGATAGGCTCACCCGCCTTAGCAGGAGGCTCTCTGGGAGGCCGCCTCCTCTCAGAGCAGGCCAATTCCTTACCCTTGAAGGCGATTCCCGCGTTGTTGACCAGCACGTCCAGGCCCCCGTACTCCTTGTGCAGGAAGTCGCGCAGGGCGCGGATGCTCTGCGGGTCATCGATGTCCAGCTGGTGGAAGCGCGGGCTCAGGCCCTCGGCCTGCAGCTGCTGCACGGCCGCCTGGCCCCGCGCCGCGTCCCGCGCGGTGAGCACCACGTCCCCGGAGAACTGGCGGCACAGGTCGCGCGCGATGGCGAAGCCGATGCCCTTGTTGGCGCCGGTCACCAGCGCCACTCGGCTGCAGGAGGACATGGCTGAGATGGGCTCACGGGGCACCTGCGTGGAGAAGCGACCAGGCCAAGGCGCCGGAGCTGCGCAGACCGTGTGAGCGCCTGCGCAAGCGCGGAGGGTGCCGGGTGCGCGCACGCAGTATGCGCGCACGGAGAGGCGCAAAGCCCGCCCCTAGTTGGGCGGGGCTCCTGAAACTACACCTGAGCAATAGAACTATGTTGCTTGGCTTTGCAAAACTGGCAGCTGAGGCTTGAGGCTTGTTGGTGTTGGTGGCTGCAGGCCTGGCACTGAAGAACCATTCCTACTGATCACGTGTCTAGGTGTCAACTCACCCCTTATCCCTGCTTCTCTGGTTCTCTAATGGTTTTTCTTTGTGTTCCTGCAACTATTCAACCATCACTGTTGTGCCTAAAGAAATGGGGCATTTGTACGGACTTTTTTTCTGGTGGTCTAAAAAATATATGGTTGGAACTGAAGTCTTTGGAAATAAAGTTGTGGAAGAATCTGGAAGAAAATGACAGGTTGATTTCTCCCATTAGTATCTGAAAGCAAAGCTGCTGGCTTATCCTTGGCCGGGTTTTCCAATAATGTAGGAAACATTTGCTAACTCATCACAGGGTTACCTCTCTGGACCCTTGTGGGGCCATCAACTTACCTTTGTCAGGGTCTTGCAGTGTACAGGTGTCAGGGAGCTTTACAGCCCATTTTACACTTAAAATAACACATCGGGATGCACCTACTTACCCCCTTTTAAAAAATGAAGAAATGGATCCAGCCTCAGTCTATAAATTGGTTCAGTGGTGGGAAATAAGTTTTCTTCCTTATACTTAGAACAAGGGAATAGAGGACTATAAAGTCAAGTTTCATTTCCATGGTGTCCCATAGTTTGGCAGTAGTCCCAAGTGGTCATTTACATGCAAATTTAAATTAATCACAATGCAATTAAAAATTGAATTCATTAGTTGTGCTAGCAACAGTTAAGGTGCTCAACATTTACATATGTTAGCCATCACTGTATTGGGCTTGGAGATCGAGGATACTGCCAGCACTGCAGAAAGTGCTTATGGACAGGGCTGCTTTATATTGTTTCTAATTACGGTGTAATTTCAAGATAGGTTTCCAATCAGTTACTTTAAAAAAGTTGATAATCAGGGAAAGACCCTTGCTAATTTTTAACTGAAATTTTTATTGAGATAATTGTTCATTTACATGCAATTATAAGAAACAGTACAGAGATTCCATAGACTTTATCCAGTTTCTCTGAACAGGAACATTTGCAAAACGATAGCACAGTATCACAAGAAGGATATTGACAAGAATATAATCCACCAATCATCTTCAAATTTCCCCAGCTTTATTTGTACTTATTCGTGTATGTGTATGTGTTTTATATAATTTTATCACGTGTAGGTTTGTGTTTCCATCATTACAGTCAAGATAACATTTCCATCAACTGTAGGATCCCTCCTGTTGCTCTTTCATCACTACATATACCTCTCTCTTGCTCCTCAACCCGACTCTATCTCCTGTCAACCACTGCTTTGTTCACCATTCTACAGATAAGTGTAGAAATGTTTGTTGTTTCAAAAATGTTACATAGATGGAGTCACACAGTATATACATTTTTTTTTTTTTTGCACTCAGGATAATTAAGAGCTCCATTTTGGATTTTCTTTCTTATCTCAGTGTGTTTGGTCTATCATTGGTTGGCCTCTCTCCACATCACTATTTTCTTAGTTGTGACAGTCAAAGGTCTGCAGCTGGCCTAAGCCAGTGTCAGAAGAAGTGTGATGTATTATATTCAGTAAGAGAGCCACTCAGTGATAGCACATGGTGTGCAGGCAACTTTGGACACTGCAGTTTCAAAATGCCTGATTTTCAGTTTGATTTGTTTATACTTTTAGTACTGGTACCAACACAAGAATTGACAGGTGTTCAGTAAATACAATATACAAATATCATGTGCTAATAAAAAGTTAGTATATAATAAAGGTGACATTAATAATTAATAGGGTACACTCTGGGATGCTGAGGCACACAGATAGCTCAAGGTCAGGAGTTCGAAACCAGCCTGAGCAACAGCGACACCCTGTCTCTACTAAAAATAGAAAAGAAATTAATTGACCAACTAAAAATATATATACAAAAAATTAGCCAGGCATGGTGGTGCATGCCTGTAGTCTCAGCTACTTGGGAGGCTGAGGCAAGAGGATTGCTTGAGCTCAGGAGTTTGAGGTTGCTGTGAGTGAGGTTGACGCCACGGCACTCTAGTCCGGGAAACAGTGAGACTCTGACTCAAAAAAATATATAATTAATAGGGGAAATAATTATTCAAAATGGGTATTGGGGAAAAGGCAGGATGATTGGAAAAACAAAAAACCTTAGAATGTACACTAAAAAATTTCTAAAGAGAGAGAAAAAAGTGACTTATAACTGAAACCATGAACTATGAGATAATATAAGTAAAATTTATATTTTCTGTAGAGTTAAAGGACTTTATAAGCATAAGAACAGGGGCAAAATTATCAAGGAAAGACTGACAGGTTTTACCATGGACAACTTTTTGAAAATTTGTTTTTGAAAAGCATGATAATTTAAAGCCTTTGAATTAGGCTGTACATGGATGTTTTGTATTTTTTTCCTCTGTGACATTTGGGTCTCGATTCTGGTGGTGTGTTTGACTGGTGCCCCATACATAGCACCTTGTCTGCGTTCTGAACAATTTGAGAAATAAAAGAGTGAGGATGGAGGTCCTAAATCTGTCATTACTGCTGATGGCCAAGTTGGAAGCATGCTTTAGTTGTGACAGTCAAAGATCTGAGACCATATTGGTTACTATATGGATAAAGGATTTTATCATATCTATTGACTTGTAAAATAAATTCCCATCTTTACTACCCACTGGTTTAAGGCAATTATTTTTCCCAAAGTACATGGTTCCATGGTATCTATTAAAAGATGCTGGAATACAATGTTGTCAAATTATGAATTACTAAGCTCTCAGGGTGTTTCCTTGCCCATAATTATTTACCCTCACAGAACTCTACTTGACACTTGCTTCTCTTCCATTTGAGCTTGTTTAGGATAGTCAATAAGCCTTCCTAAAGTAGACCATGGACTCTGAGTCCTGGAACCAACTGTGGCTCAGCTGCTTAGTACTTATATAACTCAAGCAAATTTAATTAATTCTGTTGAAGATTAAGCTGGGCACCGAAGTGGTAAGGACAGATTTTTTTTTTTTTTTTGAGACAGAGTCTCACTGTGTTGCCCAGGCTAGAGTGCCGTGGCGTCAGCCTAGCTCACAGCAACCTCAAACTCCTGAGCTCAAGCAATCCTCCTGCCTCAGGCTCCCGAGTAGCTGGGACTACAGGCATGTGCCACCTTGCCCGGCTAATTTTTTCTATATATTTTTAGTTGTCCGACTAATTTCTTTCTATTTTTAGTAGAGACAGGGTGTCGCTGTTGCTCAGGCTGGTTTCGAACTCCTGACCTTGAGTGATCCTCCCGCCTTGGCCTCCCAGAGTGCTAGGATCACACCACACCTGGCCTAGATTTTAATCAGTAATATGCTAGTGCAATAGGAAGAGGGTCCAGCATGAAGGAAACTCAACTCTCATTTGTAAAAGGTTGTGCATTTTTAAGTTAGAAATGAAAGCTCAGGAAGGGGAACAGAGGGGATTGAGTAGAGTGAGAGAAATGAAAAATGACAGCAGGGTTGGTCAGTGTGGATGCTGATCAGGCAGCTGTGTCTGTTAGCTGGCAGCCAGCAAGTTAGGATTCTATCTTCCCACTATAAAGACTGCAAGGCAGAGGCCCTAACATTTCCGCTGATTCCATTTCAGAGGAATGGCTTCCAGATGCTGAGAAAAATACTCCTAAATTGTGAGAGATACATGGAGATCCCACAGGGACAGAGAAAGAATTCACAACTGTAAGCTCTTTTTAGTAAATGTTTTAGGAAAGCGTGATCAGGACCTTATCAGATGTTGGCTAGAACAAACATATTTTTTTATGGCAGCCTTGAATATTCTGAGGAAGGTCCTTTAAGGGGGGCAGGGTCATCCTAGCTGTTATAAACTATGTTAGTGTTTAAGTCTTTTAATGTGGAGCAACAGGGGTGGATGATATCATTTTTGCTAAGAGTCTGTAGTTTTTATGGGACAAGCTTTTGCTCAGAGGAGTCTGGCTAGAATTCGCTGGTAAAGGAGAGAATCTTTGTCAATTCTCATGTAGAAAATGGGAGTATGAAGTACTTTCCTCCTTCATAAAAGGAAAGTCCCCATTTCCTCCACCCCTTTTCTTCCTATCTTGAATGCAGTTGTAGGAGAATGTGACCCCTGGAACACCAACAATTGTCTTGAGGTTATGAGGAAACAAACAAAAAGGTAAACGGCCAAATCCTTAAGGATGGTAAGGTGGAAAGTTAGAGTGTTAATCTTTGATGACATCACTGAATCATGGATCTGTTAAAACAAACAGGAGGTAACTCTAATGTTGAGGTTCCGACATAAGCAAAGCAAAACCTACCTCAGAATTTGAAAGAAAAGAAAGCAGAAGCTCAGCCAATCACAGGTGGTTAACTGCGTGTTACTTATCTTGTCTTGAACTTTTAGGAATAGTTCAAATATGGCAATTGTTCTAACTTTAACCAAGCAAGAATTTCTTTGCTTTACTTCTGCATTCACACTATAAATATAAAATCCTTCTGTTTATGCCCCTTTGGAGGAGACCTGAAGCACTTACGGTGTGGAGCTGCCTGATTCATGAATCTGTTCAAACAAAGCTTTACAATTTTAAAGTGCCAAAGTTTATCTTTAACATTTATCAATCTATACCATCTATGTCCAGCACCCTCCACTCTTTTTTTTTTTTAAAATAAACCTTTTAATTTTAGAATAGTTGGATTTACTGAAAAGTTACAAATGTGCTACAGAGAATTCCTGTATACCTCTCACTCAGATTCTCCTATTATTAACATCTTTCTACTATGGCACATCGTCTCAACTAAAAACCAACACTAGAACACTCTTATTAACTAAGCTCCACATTTTATTCAGATTCCCCTAGTTTTCCCCCAAATATCCTTTTCTATTCCAGGATTCCCTCCAGAATACTACATTACCTTTAGCTGTCATGACTCTAGTTTCCTCTGGTTTAGGACAGCTTATTAGAGTTTACGCTAGGCCCTCCACATCTTTGGGTTCTGCATGTGGGGATTCAACTGACTAAGAATTGCAAATATTCAGAAAAACAAAATAAAAAATAACAATATAACAATAAACAAATACAAATAAGAAAAACTATACAACACCCATTTACATTGTATTAGTTGTTGTAAATAAACTAGAGATGATTTAAAGTATTTAGGAGTATGTGCATATATTATATGAAAATACTATACCATTGTGAAAGTTATCAGAATCAAAATGAAGTATTTGTGTTATAACCCTGACAAAAAGAACAAGGGAAGGCCATGAAAGGAGGGTTCTCATTCATGTATCCCTGTTAACAAGAAGGAGCATATAAGAGTGCAAAAACCACAGCCTTGCACAAAGGCCACAGAAAATACTTCCGCAGCACTATCTGTCCAGCAACCGTCTGCTCAACCTTGGACGGGCATTATCCTGGTTATTGATCCATGTAGCCAAGGATAATTGATCCCAAGCAATTTCTGTAATCCTATTTTGCCTTTAGAAACTTCCTCTTGCCTCAACCTCCCTGAACACACACACAGTTCACTATGGCACTTGTATTTCCATTGCAATGCTACTCCCAAATAAATATTTTTAGAGAGCCTCTCCGCTACTTAGGTTTGCACCATTTTATATAAGGGACTTGAGCATCCATAGATTTTAGTATTGGGGTGGTGGTGGCCTGGAACCAATCCCCTGAGTATACCAAGAGTCGACTGTGCTTGTTTTTTACTGACAGAAAATGTTTTAGGTGTACTGGTCAAGTGTTTGGGGGTTTGCCTGTTTTTGTTTTTTTTTAATGGAAGAACTGGGGTTCTGGGTTTTGGGTAGGAATACCACAGGAATATGCTATCATCATGTTTATTTCTGATATTACCCTTGACCACTCAGCCAAGACAGCATATACCAGGTTTCTCCACTGTAAAGTTACTTCCCACTCCTTCTCCATAGTGTAGTCTTGGGAATCTAGTCACTAGCCCATAATTAAAGGGTGTGTGTGTGGGGGGGTGGGACAGAAATTGAGCACCCTCTCCCGGAACACGTATTTACATGAATTAGTTAGAATTTTCTTATAAGGCGGTTCCTGGCCCAGGCCAGAAACGGTGAGATAGGGCGGAGATGTCAAGCAGAGGAGCAGGACGGGGTAGAGCCAGCCTGGTGTTGGGGGGCCACCAGAGCGGCTAGGCCCGAGAGCGGGGCGAGTCGCCGTCCTCGGGGCCGGCCAGGGTCAGGGTCGGGCGCCAGAGGTGGTTGGTCTTACTCTTACCAACCTAAGGAAAGACTCCACAAGCCGGCTCTTTAGAGCACAGGTAGCCTGCCCGCGTGCCACTAGGTTTTCTCGGCCCTAGAGCAGGTGGCTGACGGAGGGAGAACCTCGCCTTCAGCGGGATTTGGCGTTGGCGATGAATCCGCGCACACTGCGCATGTGCGTGCTGGGAGGAAGCGGCCCGCGGCAGAAATACCGGAAGCTCGCCCAAGTGGCTGAGGACTTGGGTTGCTTAAGGACTCGAGGCGGGCCTGACGGCGCTCAGCCTCTCCCTCTGGGCTTCGGCCCGCTTCTTAAACTTGCGTTCGTCTTGGGTAGCGTCTCGGGTTTCTGCGTGCCTTGGGGACTTCTACTGCCGCTACCATTTTGGAGGGGGCCACCGGATTTGAGGTGAGTCCAGAGTACTTCCGGGTCGGGGCCTCCGTTGCCCCGGTAACGGGAGCGGAGTTGTGCCGTAGATTTCCTTAGTTTTTAAATCGTCGGTATAAACAGGAGAACTGAGTTCGTCTTGCAGACTCCCACCAGGTCTGGCATTATCCTGTGCACTACAGTAACTTCCCATAGTTTGGAGATCGTCCAGTTAGCGAATGTGGCTCAGGCGTCCGGGGAGAGGCGAAATAGCCCAAGGCCCGCGGTCTGACGCCCTCCTGGCTGCTCTGTGGCTGCGGAAGCGGTCTGTGTCGGTACAGTAGTGTGGCCTCGCGTGTAGAGTTTGAGGACTGTGGGACGAGGATGGTGCCCGTAGCTGTGGCTGTCATCCGGCTTCCACGTGACAGTCACCAGGGCGCTGGTGGGAAGCTCCCGCGCGGGGCCGGGGGTCACGGTGGGGGCGCCGGGAGGGGACACGCCGCGCTAGGCTCTGGACCCAGACTCGCCAGCTTTCGGTAGATCAAGCAAGGAACCTTCCACTGCTGAAGTGGGGCATTCATACTACCTGGAGTTTTTGTCTCTTACTCATTTCTGCCCTGGTGTTTTTTAGGAGTAGATTTTAAAACTAGTTACATTGTTAACATGCACATGTATTCACTTAATATTCATATTATGTCACTTATGTACTCATACATATATAAGTCACAGTGTGGAGGATACAAAAGTAATAGTAAAAGCCCCTTCCCTTAGCACTTTTTAAAATTGATGTCAGTATTTGAACATATTTATGGGAGTAGGTGTGATAATTTGTTACCAGCATAGACTGTAATGATCAAGTCAAGGTATTGATTGGGCTGTCCGTCACCTTGAATATTTATCTTTTTTATGTGTTGGGAACATTTCAAGTCCTCTTTTCCAGCTATTTTTGAAATATACAATACATTAACTATAATCACTACTTTGCTATGGAACATTAGAACTTATTCCTTCTAACTGTATGTTTGCACCCATCAATCCACCTCTCTTTATCTACCCCCATCCAACCACCTTGTCAGCCTCTGATAGTCTATTCTCTACATATATGAGATCAACTTTTTTCGCATCCACATAAGAGTGAGAACATGCGATATTTATCCTTCTTGGCCTGACTTATTTCATTTAACATATTGATTGACCTCCAGTTCCATCCAGGGCTGCTGCAAATGATGACATTTCTTTTTTAGGGCTCAGTAGTATTCCATTGCCCTAGCGTGTTTTTGAATACCCTTCCTTAAATCTTCTTGGTTTATAAACATATAAAATGTCCTCAAAAGCAAACCCAAAATGGATCATTTAATTTATAATGTTCTGCAACTTTATATTTTTCACTTAATATGTCTTGGATATTTTTACACCTTAGCACATATCTTCCTATTAATGGCTGCATTAATTCCTATTATTCTTATTAATGGCTCCACTCCATTGCCTGTATAATGCTCAAGCTGATGTGTTTAATGGATTTCATTTTTTGTGCTTCCAGGGAAGTAGCATATAGAAACTCTAGTAGCCATTTTAGGTCTAATGATCATCATCTCTTAGATTTGTCTGTTTTTTGGCTTTCATTCTCTCCCTAATCATTTGCAAACACCTATTTAATTACAGTAGACTGTGTTTATTTCAGGATCCTGGTATCTAAGAACAAGGCACTGTTTATTTCACACTGAAAGGTGTTTCTTTTCTCTAAGACTTCCTAGCTGATGGGGGCTTTGTGGCTACTGTTTATTCTAAGTATAGTTAATTTAAATTGGTGCTTTAGTAAATATTGATTAGGATTGAGATGTGTAAGTGACCAAAGTATATGTTTATGAAATTAGTGATGACGATTTCCATGATAAATCAATATTCAGTAGGCCCTCAAGATAAAACTGTTTTAGAGGGACCGATATAATAGTTATTCCATTAGTGCAGGGATCATGCTTTAGCTCACAGTATAAACCTTTCTTGTAAAAAAATACTTTAGAAAAATGATTTATCAAAATATACATTTGCATATTTTAAAGGTACAAGGAACAGTGATTATCATACAACTGGAAATTAAGGCAAAAAAATGCTCTTGATTTTAGAGTGGGTACCTACACAGAAATTACAGTTTGAGTATGCATAAGAAAAGAGGGAGAACAAGCCGGATCAGAAGACGAAAACTATTCAGAAGTTCTGAATCAAGAGGAGGTACAGTTTTGTTTCTTTTAGTACCAGTGATGAAAAAAGAAATTCTTTGTTGATTAGTGTGTGTCCATATACATGGATTTTCTCAAAGAGACTATTTCTTAAAGAACAATCTTTTTAATGGTGCCATTATATTCTTTTAAATCCTGGTGGGAATGTAAATATATTTAACTCATTGCTTCAACTGTCTTCTTTGGGGATAACTCCCAGGTTTCTTTTTCTGGTCTTGACCTTTATCTATCTGTAGGATATGAGTGTCTGGATATAAATTTATCATTTCAAATTCAGGGTAACCCAGTATAAATGAGATACTGGACGTGAAAGTGCTTGGCAGCTACCTGGAAAACCCTACATAAATACAATTGTACATGGTACAAGATGTGGGTACTTTTTTTTTTTTTTGCTTATCGAGATCCAATTGCTCAAGCATCATTTATTGAAAATGCTGTCTTTTCTCCACTGAATTGCCTTTGCACTTAGTCAAAAATCAGTCATTCATACATATGTGGGTCTCTTGATTTTCTGTCCTGTTCCAATGACCTATTTGCCTATCTTGATGACAGCATCACACTAATTTGATTATTCTAGCTTTATGTTTTAAAATCATCATTTCAAAGATATTTTGGCTATTCTAGGTCTTTTGCATTTCCATCTGAATTTTAGAATTAGCTTGTTAACTCCTGTAAAAAAGCCTCCTTGAATTTTGATGAGGGCTGCATAATGATGTTTTGATTGATGGGCCACATATACAACAGTGATCCTGTCAGATTGTAATATCATATTATTACTGTATCTTTTCTATGTTTGTATATGTTTAGATACACAGATACTTAATCATTGCATAAGTCTGTCTGATACACTTCATCAGAGATGTTTTTTAAAATGGTGATCTGATTATACTGTGATTTATTCTTACTATTTGTTCTCTTCTCACCTGATTAGTGACTGAGAGCTACAAGTGTGAATTTATAGAGCTAAAGAAGTGGCTGAAAGATAGGAAGTTTGAAAATACAAACTTAACGCCTGCTTGTTTTCCAGGTAAGATCTAGCGTTCAGCTCTCTTGACCTTTCTCATTTGAGAGCCTTGTGGAGAGCAGAGGTGATTCTTGCAGGTGGACTGTGTTCTCTGGGAACACGTCTATTGCTGTGTGTTGGGCTTCCTGCCTCATAGCTATACAGTCTGCTTGTACTTCACCTTCTAAAAATAAATGAAACGGCTTGTGGAGAGAAATGACAAGATAATGAAATAAAATTAAAAATTAAAAAAGAATGAGAATAGAAAAATACAATGAAGCCAAGAATAAGGATAGCACATAAAAGACGTGGTTATAAAATCTTACGCACTCATCAGAGGTGAGCTACAAACTTAATTCATCTTTCCAGCAGCTCCTACAATTGGTATGATCGATGACCTGAGTTTCAGTGTTCTCTAAACAAAACTGAGTTGTCTACTCAGTAGAAATGCAGGTATTCTTGGAACTTAGACCTGAGGGAAGTGCCTTCGCTGGATCCTCATAGGAAAGACATTTGTGTAATGTGGTGACCCAACATCATCCCTATGGTGGTTTCATGGAATTTTTCCAACCTTGCAGGCTAATGGGATTATCCCATGGCTTCAGTGAATAAAAATACTAGTTCTCTAAGAGGGAGGGAGGTTCCAACCAACCAGTGAGGTGATTGTTCTCTGGTTGTGTGGCTCGTGGAGAAGAACCCTTAGGGAGGCCTCAGCAAATATTGTCTCCTCAGCTGTTTGTGGCTGTGCTCCCCAAGTCTTGGAGGAGGGGCCCTCTGTGTGGCCAGTTAATCATAGAGCTGTAGGCTTCAATGGTCACCTGAGCTGAGGTAGATTAACATTTTGTTCCAGAAATTGAAGAGCTTATTTTGGAGGTTGGATAACATTTTCTTCTGGAACATTCTTTTATGGAAGTTGGGCAGCTTGCTGTGGGTGTGTGCCTGCATACAAGACCACTCTACTCCACAGAGAGGACAGAGGTGCTCTTCAAAAGGATTTGGGGCCTGCTGTAGCACAGAGACGGTTGTGCAATTTGGGTCCTGAAGTTCAACATCACATGGCAGGCTGCAGACATTTTACCTTACAGAAAATTTAAAGCAGATGCTACTGAATCCTTCTCTTGGTCACTAAAGTTATCACTCAAGTACCCATTACGTAATTTACCTTTGAGTAAATTAACTTCCTTGTATATCCCCCAGGATGGATGATTTCCCCATGTGTACCCCTGGCCAAGTGAGGTGATGTGTGTAAAATTGTTCCCCATGAGTCAGTTGCACATGATGACTTTGGGCTAAAATGCTTGATTTGAGCCATTTTTGTTAGGGCCTCTCCTAGTTTATGATTGTGAATCATAATTGTCAACCTCTAGCAGAATGTTTAACTTTCTGTTTTTGTGTGTCAAAGATGGTTCAGTAAAAGCCACACTCTTAGATGATACTGTATATAGTTCCTTACCAGATAATAAAGAGAAAATAGTTTTAGGAGCGAGCTTGCTGTGCCTAAGGCCTGCCTACTTCTTGGATATCACCTTGCTCTAAGAACGATAGTTTAAAATCATCAATCAGGATTTGGCAAATGGTTTAGATGGAATGCCTGAAAATAAGTAATCTGTCTACAATTTGGAGCAGTAAAGATCTCCTAATTTTAAAAGTGGGAACAACTTTCCTTGGCCCCAGTCTCAGATTCAGGGCCGTGGAGGTGCTAAAGCAAAATGGTTTGGCAGTGATCTGAACCCATGGCTTACAGTTCTGGGTACAAGGAACCTTCCGTAAGTGCTTTAGCTCTTAGTGTATGATAGGATGGAATATTTTGGGGATTCAGTCAAAATGTACAAAATTCTGGGGCATTAATCTTAGTTTGTAGAGGGGCGAGGGAAGGCTCCTAAGTTGCAAGCATGATTCTTCTGTCTTTCGGCTCTCACCTAATTTATGCCTTGGGAACTGACCCCTGTGTCTCATTCACCACCAAGAGCACTAGCCAGGTTTGGGCCTTCCAGGTGGATTTGTGATTGCAGAAGTTTGAAGGCTTTGGCATGTTGGTAATAAGCCTTACTTTTATGAACTCTTAATGGCCACTTCTACCTTGCCTAGTACATTCAGCATAAATATGATAGTAAATGCAGATTACTACGATATATTTTTTGATATTGAATACTATATATTGTAGAAATATAGGCAAAGTGTCTTCCAGGTTTATTCCATATGCCAGTTTCTATTCATATATATGTTTGGAGAGAAATTTCCACTTAGATTAACAGGTCTTTTGAAGGATCGCCTCATAGGAAAAAGTCCTCCCATTAATAATTGATTCTAGGAGGAATTTTGGTCTACAAGGATGATTAACTTCACAATGGGATATGCAAAATAAATAAAATAAGTTATTAAGACTAGAACTATGTGTACTAGCAGACAGTATGCTCCTAGATGGGGAGATAATTAGGACTCATCAAATCCAACTTGCCAGAAAACTGGTTGAGGACTTGAGGCAGGAATTCTCCCACGAACCAGGAGCTTCCCAGTAGTCCTATGGGGACTGCCTTTGCTTAGTTATATTCCCTTCCATCTAAGAGAAAAAAGTCAAGAACTATGAATTTGGATATATTAATAGAGGCTTCTTATGGTCCTATATTACCTATGCCTGCTAGAAAAACTGTCATCCGAGCATCCTTTTAATGTCTGTCTGACTTTGTTCCAGGAGCAGAGCCTTGGGCATGGAGGGAGAAACTTCTGGAAGTTGGTGGGGTATTTACAGTGCAGCTGGTCAAGTTACTGTGGTGATTGTGAGCCAGCCTGAGGCAGGGAGCAGCTGTCCCTGGATCCACCTAGCTGAACTCACGTGGTGGAGGAGAGCCCATCTAATGGGTTACCGGAGGGGGAGGGTGTAGTCTGCAGGCTTTGTGGGACCTGAGTGGGGTTTACTGGCCAGTCAGTCAAAGGGGTCTCAAGGTCATTACTGGAGCGAGCTGAGTCTGGTAGTGGGTGTAAGTGGCCTGAGGGTCCAGCTTGTAGGTCAGGTGGTCGTTAGGCATGGGGCCCCCACTTTCAGCTGGTAGGCTCCAGGGGAGAGGGTCCAGCTCGAAGCCTTCTGAAAGAGGCCCAGCAGCAGATCTGTGTAAAGTCCATGGTGGTCTCTAGGTCTCACCTCTGAAGCTGACTTTGCCCTTCAATTATTTTAAACCCACATGAGGTCAGGACATTTTCCAGAATGTTTCCTGACTTCTCGGTTTCCTGTGGGAATCAAAGACTGAGAGAAACCCAGCTTCAGCTCTGTGTTATTTTGAAGTCATTCACACTTTTTATTCAAAATGGCATCTCGGGGTGACAGCCATGGGTGCGGAGAGTAGGGGCGCCACTCTTGCGGGTGGGCGAAGCGGTTCTAGCCGTCTGGCTAGCCCGGCCTGGCCTTTTGCGTCCTTACTGCCTGGGTCCCTGCCCGCGGGTCTTGCACGTGGGGCTCGGGCAGGTACGTGGTAGTGTGGATCTTTAAGGCGTGGGGCTGTGGTTTCTGCTTGTGGAAATGGGGCGTAGCGTGCCCTCCCCGTCTTCAGGGCCCCAAGCGACCTCACCTGGACTCTTCTGAGGGGCGTTTTGCTGTCTTCTCCCCAGACCCACCCCTCTGCTTCCTGAGCGGCAGGAAACAGGTGAGCCCTTTCTAGGGCGAGGGGATGGAATGAGGCGAAGGGTAAACGAATTTTAAGACCCTCCCTAGGGAAATGTCCCTTGAAGAATGGTATTACTTTCAGGTGAATGTTGAAGCAATCTGTGAGTAGGACTTCTTTGAAACTTAGGATTTGGGAATATGATCTGGGCATAAGTTTGGGGAAAAGGCAGAAACAGACTTGTAAGTCTTTGATGATTGTCTGGAGAGGAAATAGAATAGTCCATATTGTTCCTTGAATTCCACATGTGTGGAAGCCTTGGTGCTGTGTAGGTGCTGCGGGGTTGCGTTGCTGCTGTACATAATCCAGGAATAAACTATGTTGGGGCCGACACAAAACATTTGTAAGGCTTTTCTTTTGTATTTGGTAATAAAATGCTCAAAGTAGTGCAAGATTAAGAGAAAAAAACCCAAAATGGTATCTCTAGGACCCTGAAGGAATTGTAGAATTTACCCTTTTTCCATCTTTGCCTTCCTAGGTACAGGAAGAGGGCTGAAGAGCAAAACCTGCCTGCAGGTGAGAACTTCTCTTTTATTCTTGAAACCCAAAGTAGATTGTACTGCTTTGTGTGGTTCAAATCAAGTTAATGAAAAATATTGGAAACATTCAGGCATTTCTTACTCACCTAATGGATATGTTTGAATATAGTTCTGTCAACTAGAGTAAAGTTTGCTGCGTATGAGAGACAAGCCCAAAGTTGCAGTGCTTCAGCAGCACAGAAGTTTATTTTGCTGTCACGTAAACAAACCTGGAGTAGGCAGACCTGGGCTGGTGGGGCAGTCCCATGGCCGTCAGAGGCCCCGGCTCCTTCCGGCTCTCTGTCATGGCCTTAAGGGAGCCCACACACTCAGATTGGGCTGTGGCTCTTCGAGCACGAGCAGAGGAGGGAGAGGGGGTGAGGAAGGGTAGGCTTTCTCCCTTTAATTCTGCCCCTATCTCTTTGGCCAACGATGGGGTACATGGCCCCACCCAGCTGCAAGGGAGGGGAGCCCTGCTGGCCTTTCCCTGGCATTGTGCCCTCCAAATAGGATTCTGTTAGCGAGGAGGGGAGGGGGCATTTTGGGGTAGGCAACTAGTTATCTCTGCCACAGCACATTTTAGAAATCGCATCGTATTTTAAGTGTGCCAGGGGAGCTGCTGTCATCTTAGAGAGGCTGTGCATAACGTGGCAAGTAGAACCCTAGCAAGTGTGGGAGGTGGCCTCGGCGCCTGTCCCAGGGTTGCCTTCAATGCCTGTGGGACCCAGAGTGAGACTCCTCGTCCTCTTGGCTTCATTTCCTTCACCTATCCAATGAGGAGGTAAATGACATAGATGATCTCCAAGGTCCCTTTTAGTTCTTTTTGTGCTATTTTAAATGATATCTAATGTATAATTTTTGTGTTTTTTTTCCTAATGCACAATTTTTGGTAAAGCTAGAAATTAATTCCTTCCTTTATTTAAAAATTATCTTAATTAATTAATTAATAATTTTTGGGGGGACAGGGTCTTGCTCTGTCACCTGGGCTAGAGTGCAGTGATATCATCATAGCTCACTGCAGCCTCAAACTCCTGGGCTCAAGCAATCCTCCTGCCTCAGCCTCCCAAGTAGCTGGGACTACAAGCATATTCCACCACACCCCAACTAATTTTTCTATTTTTTTGTAGCATTGAGGTCTTGCTATTGCTCAGGCTTAATTTTTAAATTTATTATTTATTTATTTATTTATTTTTTTGAGACAGAGTCTCACTCTATTGCCTGGGCTAGAGTGCCGTGGCGTCGTCTGGCTCACAGCAACCTCAAACTCCTGGGCTCAAGCAATCCGTCTACCTCAGCCTCCTGAATAGCTGGAACTACAGGCATGCACCACCATGCCCGGCTGATTTTTTCTATATATTTTTAGTTGGCCAATTAATTTCTTTCCATTTTTAGTAGAGACGGAGTCTTACTCTTGCTCAGGCTGGTCTCGAACTCCTGAGCTCAAATGATCCACCCACCTCAGCCTCCCAGAGTGCTAGGATTACAGGCATGAGCCACTGCACCCAGCCATTAATTTTTAAATTTAATTTAAACTCAGCTATGTGCATGTGTTTAGCCTAAAGAATGATACCTTTTAATATTGTAATTCTAATGTGCTGTTTTTGTTATTTTAAAATTTTTAATTGTGGTAAAATATATATATAACATAAAACCTACCATCTTAACCATTTTTAAATATTCAGTTCAGTAGTGTTAAGTACATTCATATTATTGTGCAATATTTTTATTTATTTATTTATTTTTTTGAGACAGAGTCTCATTTCTGTTGCCCGTGCTAGAGTGCCGTGGTGTCAGCTTTGCTCAGAGCAACTTCAAACTCCTGGGCTCAAGCGATCCTCCTGCCTCAGCCTCCCTAAGTAGCTGGGACTACAGGCATGCACCACTATGCCCGGCTAATTTTTTTTATATATATATTTTTAGTTAGCCAATTAATTTCTTTCTATTTTTTGTAGAGACGGGGTCTTGCTCTTGCTCAGGCTGGTCTTGAACTCCTGACCTTGAGCAATCCACCCGCCTCGGTCTCCCAGAGTACTAGGATTATAGGCGTGAGCCACCATGCCCGGCCAATATTTTTATTTTTTGAGAAAGGTGTAATGACTTTATTCTGTAGCAGAATTTGGGGAGGAGAAATACATCTCTCATGTATATAGCAGTAACTACAGGTAGTTTTGCTTAGATCATGGAATGATAATTGGCAGTTGCTTCACATGTACATTCAAGTGTGGCTTTTTTATTACAATTTTTGAGAATTGAGACTTATTTTATGTATAATGAAATGCACAGATCTTAAGTGTGCAGGTTGCATTTTGATGATAAAGAAATATACCCAAATTTTTTTTTTTTTAATCAGAAAGTCATAGGATGCTGGAACGGGAAGGACCAGTAGTGATCACCCAGCTCAATCTTGTATTACAGATGGGGAAACCAGAAATTGATCCTGGAAGATTTCTGGCTGGGGATTTTTAACCAATGTAGATGCCAGTTAAAAATGAAAGCAGAATCTTACATCTGGTTTCTTAGTGCTTTCTTTCTTTCTGGTGTCTGTTACTTTACATCTTGATTGTTCTTTCTGTGGTTCTAGCTCAGTGGGAGAAACTGAAAACTATACTTTTGCAAATGGTGGAATTAGATCCTGGTTGTGCTGGGTAGGCTGCCCTTTCCCTATCTAGTTGGCACAGGTTATGTATAGGGTAGACCATTGCCGGTCACTTGGATTTCTCACTGGATAGATTTGGGGTGGTTTCTGCCTGTTTCCAATTGTTAGTACAATTTCCTGGCAAAGAAAATGAAGGAACAATATGATTTGAGTTGTCAAAGTGTTTTCACATTTTTATCTGGTGACAGGTTGACTGATTGATGGTGAGTGTCAGTCACATAACTAACCTTCAATTCTTGCTAGGGTTGTGGTACCTGGCATTGGAGCAGCCTTGTCTATGTCTGCAGACTCAGGGAGTTGGAAGTGAGTCCGTTGGTGGGCTCACTGGTGGCTTGTGGTTGGACTATAGTGGGTTCTTGATAAATGATTGTGGGATTGATGATTTGCAAGATTCATACTCACTGGTCCTTCCCAAAGCATGAGCATCCTAAACTTTACTTTCTTTTTGGCAAGGAGGGACAGATGATTATTTCATTGCCTGAGAGCTGCCTGCTTACCACGGACACAGTGATTCAAAGCTACTTAGGGGCGTACATTACTAAGTAAGTAAGTGACCACACGAATGCTTACCTGGTACAATGCTTCTCCTTAAAAGTGTCTGTCATTGGGAAATATGTCATCTAAGGCATAGTTCATTATGACCCAGCCCCTCTGTATAGCTAATAAATACCTGAAATGATTTGAAGGGTTTACTCTGTTCTAGGAAGTTTGTTCTTAATTCATTTTAAACAGCATGTTTAAGGTTTTTAATAGGCTGCCTGGGTTTTGGGTGTGAATCCTGATCTGCATCACTTTCTGGAAAATGAAGATTAAATGGGATAATATATATAAATCACAGCTGAGTGCCTGGACTCATAGTAGCCTGTTCTCCATCATAGTAGGTCTTGGCAAATGTTACTCTCTCTTTTACTTTTACCCTTATTGTACTTACTTGAGTTCTGTAATTATGAAGAGCTGATGACATTATGAAAGAGTTCGTTTTAGTTCGGTGTTGAAGAGAGGGACTTGAGAATGATTTCTGGCTCATGTTAGGGTGGGCCTTTGTTTGGGGGCACATCTGAGGACAGAGACAGAGTGAATCCTCAGCAGAAGGGATTTCTAAATTATGAAGGTTGAAAGATTATACTGTTTCTTAACCCAAGGTAAGTTCTTGACTTTTTCCCCCCTGGCATGTTTTCAGAAGAGGGCTAGTGCATCTTTATAGGCCTGAGCAGAGGCAAGGATGCTTTTAGTATTTAAAATTTTCTGAATCCTTTTGAGATTTTGAGTAGAATATATGGCAATATAGGAATCTGGACTTGGAAGGATTAATGAAAACTTTTTCTATATACGTTCATGTAACATGAGATCTTTTTATTGGTAATTATGAAAAACAAATAAAATACTATGATACGTAATTTGTAATAGAGCAGATAAATTTAGGAATAAAAGCTTCAGAACTATATAAATTATATAACGAGCGTATTCAGTTTTTGGTCTAGGTTAGTGCCATGCAATAGAACTTAAAGCAATGACAGAGATGGGTTACTCTGCGTTGTTCATCGTGGTAGCCACTAGCCACAAGTGGCTGTTAAGCACTTGAAATGTGGTTTGTCTGACTGAGAAATTGAATTTTAAATATTATTTAATTCTAAATATTAAAATGTAAATTTAAATAGCTCCATGTACCTGTGGTCACTATATTCTATGGTGCAGTTCTAGGTTTTTTCTACCAGTTTTTTCTCCCTACCATATTTTATATCCTTATTCAGGTGAAACAAATGGACTATGGCAAAAGCTTTAAAACTGGAGAACCAAGTTGGAAGCAAAGAGGTTTCCTGCAGATAGGAATCTCTTGCAAACAAACCTGAACTTGGGTTAGTGAGTCAGTTTTTCTGACACATGAGCTTGGCTTGTTCAGAGCACTTGTATTGGGGGTGTGCTCGGGACAGGAAAAGCATCAAGGAAGGAAAGAACTCTCTTGGGTCCATTAGGTAAACTTAGAGCATGTTGACAGGATGAGCACGCTCCCTCTGGCAGCAGAACAAACCACTTAGCTTATTTCATATTTTGAATAAAAGTAATTCCTTTAAACTGGCTTTTAATTTTAAAAGGTGGAAGCCTCCTCCGTCTCCTCTGCTGGCTCTGTGCACCTTTTTAGTTTCAGAAAAGCATGCTGGGGACCAGTCTCCCTGGAAGCCATACCTGGATATTTTACCCAAGGCCTACACCTGCCCTGTTTGTTTAGAACCAGAAGTGGTGAATCTTCTTCCCAGACCTTTAAAAGCAAAGGCCGAAGAGCAGAGAGTCCGTGTGCAGGAGTTCTTTGCTTCTTCCAGAGACTTTTTCTCTTCCCTGCAGCCTCTGTTTGGGGAGGCTGTTGACAGCATCTTCAGCTACAGTGCCCTCCTGTGGGCTTGGTGCACCGTCAACACCAGGGCTGTGTACCTGAGGCCCAGACGGCAGAAATGCCTTTCTGCAGAGCCGGACACCTGTGCGCTTGCTCCATACCTGGATCTGCTGAATCACAGCTCAAATGTCCAGGTGAGAAGCTGACAAGGGAACACATGTTCTGTTTTAATAGGAAGGATTCCAACATGTAGAACTTGTGACTTTGGATGGTGGGCAAATCCCTAGGGAAAGGTGTAGCTGGCTGGCTTCAGGTAAACCTGTTAAGGCCACCTACCTTCAGGTGTGCTCCTGGCTTTCTTCCTGACCTCTTGTCCCTTCTGTAATGCTTTTCCTTTGCCCTGTTTCTCTACTCTGCTTTCCAGGCCTGCAGAGGCTCCTGCTATATCTCCTGTGCTGTCACTACCAGCGACTTATGGTGCAGAGACTTCCTCCCTTCCTCCCTCCTCCCTCTTCCCTCCTCCCTCCTCCCAGACTGGGACTGAGGTCTAGCTTGCTTTCCTTTCCTGTCCTGTCCCTTTTGTACTTGGTGGCATAGCTGCTAGAGCATTTATCTTTGCTTTGATCACTGATTGACTTGCTTCTTCCTCCACTGAGCTCTGAAATCTTGGGAATGAGGACTTTGTCTTATTCCTCTTTGTCACCCCAGTGCACATGGCAGGGCATGGCACGTAACAGGTGTTGAGTGAATGTTTACTGAATGGATGGATGTTTGTGGAGAAAGGAGTCTGGGGAGTCATGAAAGGATCCTGATGTGGGAGAGGGTCACAGACCTCCCCTTCCCCACCCCTTTCCTGGTGGCTCATGTAGGACATGTGTATTTGCAGGGCACGCTGTTGTGGAGGCCTGGCTTGGAGGGCAGAGGGGAGTCCATCTGCTCACCTGTAACCCATGTGGGGGGCACTGTGGTGGCACATGGCTGGGATCTGGGTCATGGCTGTCCCCTTCACGTGACATGCCACTGTGAGAAGAGTGATGACGCCTTGTCAGCCCATGTGCCAGGGAGAGGAGAGCTTAGGCAGGTCCTGCTATGCTTTCTTAGGCCGGGGACAATCGCCTGGCCTGCTTGTTAGTTTTTGTAGAAAGATGTATTTTTAACAATCTGGAGCAAAGGAGCCTGAGGTTAGATGAGTATTTCTCATCAATGAGGTGTTGATGAAATAATATCAGGGATATGTTTTTTAAAATTTACTTTTATTGGGGCTTTGGGTGCATTTATGTACAAACCAGTGATCTTATAGTCTGCTGTAGGAGACCACAGACTACATGCTGTGGGCATGTGGCCCGAGATCCCTGAACTAAGAATGGTTTTTACAGTTTTAAAGGATTGTAAAAATACAACAACTTGCAACAGAGATCACACAGGGCTGGAAAAGCCTAAAATATTTACTCTCTGGATCTTTACAGATGAATCTGGTTGGCACTGCCATGTCCTCCTCCTACAGGCTGTGAGTGTATGTGACTGATGAACTGCTGTGAGTCTTACCTGTCCAGTGTTTGGCGTCGTGTGTGTGTGTGTGTGGCCATCCCCAGAACCCCAGGGCAGGACTCCCTCCCTCGCCGGTGGGGTGAAGTTGAGGTGAAGGAAGCGGGCCGAGTCACAGAAGTGGCATTTCTTCCACATGTAGTTAAATTCATTGATGAGTGTTTGAAAGCTGCACCTGACTTACTTAATACAATAACTTAATCAGGTTTGTAGTTTTACGCTTTACTTAAAAAAAACCTTTAATAATTTTCCTTTCTAGGTAAAAGCAGCATTTAATGAGGAAACTCGCTGTTACGAACTTAGAACTGCTTCAAGTTGGAGAAAACACGAAGAGGTATTCATCTGCTATGGCCACCATGATAACCATCGACTGCTCCTGGAATACGGATTTGTTTCCATCCGTAATCCTCATGCCTGCGTTTATGTGTCAAGAGGTTGGAATCAATTTTTCATCATTAATAGATATCATTTTTCTCTCATTTGAGTGGTGGTTATTTTAAGTTTGAATAAAAATGGCAAAACCTTGAAACATACATACACATCATTAATTTTCTGTTAGCTAAGTCTAGCCTTATTCTTACTGACTATAATTTCAGTGTTAAAGTAAAAACAACAAACCTTGGATTGATGTTGAGGATAAGAAGAACTGAGAAAAGTTTTCTTACATTAGGTGAGAAGATAGAATGGAAGAAAAGGAAAACTGCTAAGAAAATAAGTTTAATATTAAAGAATAGAAAGAAATGGAAATTTTTATACTGAGTTGTTACTGTCACTAAAGATGGTATGAGATTTGAGAGCAACGAATAAAAAATATTAAGCACCTACTGTGTGTAAGATACTATGCTAATCACACACAGAGATAAGTCTATTACATAGTCCTTGTTTTTGGAGTTTAATGCCATGATAAGGTTTGATTTCATTTATGTTCTTTTGTGATCTACTAACTAGCTATCATCGGTATTACTATTTTAGAATAATAATTAAGCCACTAAATGTATGTTGTGAAAATCCTAAATATAGTATTAAAAATAGTTATATAGAAGACTGATTTTTCCCTTCTGAAACAGCAGAATAGCAGTTTTATATGCCATGAAAAAATGACCAGAGATTTACCAAGTATATAATTTGAGGTATTTTAAATTTAAGTTAGAATGGAAAGAGAAACTTGGTCAAGGTGATACTACTTCATCTTGTAGGGAGGATAATAATGTTATTTCTTGAAATAAATATAGAAAAGCAAAAACTGGGCCTTGTTGCTAGAAAATTAGCTTTGAGATTGGCCTCATATTTTCAGAATCCTAATAAATTTAGTATTGATGACCATGAAATATTAATTTGTTGAATAAATTAATTTGAACAAAAATTATATTTTAGTTATTTTTATATATTAAAAATAAAATAGAAAAATCCCTCATTACCCTACTCCTCCAAATAGCTTTGTTAATTTTTGCATAGTCACTTTAAGTTTTTATGGTTGCAATCACTAATGTCCAGACTATTTTGAATTCTGGCTTTTAAGAAACTCAATAATCCAAATGTTTCCTCATGTTTTTACAGAGCCTATGCTTTCATTGGTTGTAATTTTCCAACAGTTATGCTAAGATTGTAACTACCTGATTTTGTTTGTTGTTTTATTTAGTGGAGCATGAACTGAGGCTATGAATGTTTTGTCCACTGGCCTTGGGATTCTTACAGCTTTTCAGGGACTAAATAATGATCTTTCTGAATTGGACTTGAAGAATAGACTTTGTTCGTGTGAGTTAGGTAAACTGTTCATACATGTCTTGATTGCTAATGGGAAGGAGAGTGAGTTGAGAAAGGGAGAGAAGACATACTTTTATCTGAATTACACCCTAAATCTATCTAATTTTTTTTTTATGTAGAAATACTTGTTAAATATCTTCCATCGTCAGATAAACAGATGAACAAAAAGATTTCCATTTTAAAGGATCATGGCTTTATAGAGTAAGTGTTTCTCTTCCCCTCTTGAAATTATTCTTTCAGGAAAAACTTGAGGGGGGAGGTTTCTGCAGGGTGAGACACCTCCTGACTCTGTTAGCTGACAGGTGTTTATTGAGCACCTACTATGCATAGTAAAATTGTGCTTGATGTTGTAGGGGAACACAAGCAGTATAAGACACTTTAAAGAAACTTATTCGGGGACATGAGATAAAAGCTTGAAATATGAAATTACTGTATTAAAGGAGAGCCCTGCATGTTTTAATTGGTCGCCCAGGGTGAGTTTGTGCCCACCTTGTGGCCAAGTGGGAAGGTGAGGGTTACTGCAGGCCAGGCTGGCCCTCGGAGAATCCAAGTCACCTGGCAGCATGGTACAGGCTCTTGTAGGGTGGCTGGGTGATTCCATGACAGGTGAGATGAACTGGGTTTGAGTCTCTCCCTTTCCAGTTTTCTTTTCTGGGTAAAATTAAGTTTTAAATAATTCAGTTGTAGTATGAGAGCAATCTGGCTGTGGTGGCTGCCATTTGTTTAATCCCCAGGAAAACCCAAATTCTTCATCATTCATCTCACTGTGAACTCTGGCATGGGCCTCTCACTGGGGCCCCCTCATCCAAGTAGAGCTTCTTACTAAAATTGATTGGAAAATAGCTTTTTTACTCTTTAAACAAAAAAAAAAGGAGAGAATTTTCAGTTACTTAGGCTTTATTTGTAAGTATTTGCAGACTTATTTTTCTCTTGTCTTTTTGACCAAGATTGCAGGTTACATAACATTTAGTGGCCCCTTGAAAAATATGTTTGGCTCTTCAGCCATTTGCCATGGTGTCATGAAATACTGAAGTGATGGATTTGTCGTTATTTGTTTTTCTACTTCAGAAATTTGACATTTGGATGGGATGGACCATCTTGGAGGTTACTCACAGCTCTTAAGTTGTTATGTCTGGAAGCCGAAAAGTTGTAAGTTCCACATGCATTGGTGTTAACCTACAGCCATGATCTGGATATAACTGTTTTGTTTTGTTTTTTTTGTTTTTTTTTTGGCTTGCATTCATATACCCAACCTGAGAGGAAAAAGGAAGGTCATTGTACGTTGGAGTTGCTTATTCATTATGTGACTTGCCCACATAGTGAATGTTTTACTTATAAGGTTTAACTCTTTGTGGAATTGTGATTTTAGAATCATAATCAGGGTACATGATTCTGAGAGTTTTTTAGCCTGTGCTCAGATATATTCCTCCTGGTGACCTTATCTATGTTGTTCAAGGTTAGTGCTTTACAAAATTGAGCACTGGCACTGTTCAGAGGAAAGTCTCCGAGTAGGTAGGTTTTTCCTGGAAGCAAGCAGAGCTCGTAACCACGGCCCCACCTGGTCCTGCGCTGGGGGCAGCTCTAGAAGCCCGGCTGAAGGAGAGGCTTAGGTGTCTCCATGGGGATAGAGGATCCCCAGTGCAGATGAGCATCCTGGCCAGGCTCCTTAATATTCCTGTGAGGCTGTCAGTCCTGCTCCCTGCGGCCACTTGCGGCACATACAGCTGCTTCAGCTGGTCCCTGTCTGGGAGAACAGCCTCCACCTTGCTGCTGCTGGGTGCCCAGGGAGGCCTTCCTGAAAATGGTGCAGCCCATTGAGCATTAAATTAGATGATGCCTCGCATAGCCCTTAGCACAGCGCCTGGAGGTAGTTAGTGCTCAGTGGTGCCTGTTATTGTTTAGGATGTTACTTCTTTTTCTGTAGGTATTTGGGGAGTAAAATTTCTCCCTGTTCTCGACACCAGAAAAAGTTGTTTTTATTCTCAGCAAATGATGTGTTTTTACTTTATAGACTGTGGATTCTGTAACTGATATGTTTCCTTCTTTTCATTGCTCACTAGAAAACTCAGGCAAATTTGAGGTCCATCCAAATGTGCAGCATCCTTATTTTTTGTTTATAGAATCTTTATTACTTTATATATTTACATATACAATCCATTTGTGATTGAATTTTGTGGACAGTTTTTTTCTTAATTTCAGGATATTATGGGGGTACAAACATTTTGGTTACATGTTATGACTTTGCCACACCCAAACCATGATTTGAGGCGTACCCTCTCCCCCTTATAATGCTCACTGCACCCATTAGTTGTGAGTTTACCCACTCCCAACCCCCAAAGAATATTACTACTGTGTGAGCACCTTAGTGTTGATCAGTTAGTGCCAGTTTGGTGGCGAGTATATGTGGTGCCTATTCTTCCATTCTTTGATACCTCACTATGGAGGATGGGCTTGAGCTCTATCCAGGAAAATATAAGAGATGCTAGATGACCGTCGTTTTTTATAATTGAGTAGTATTCCATTGTATGCATATACCATATTTTATTAATCCACTCATGGATTGATGGGCACTTGGGTTGTTTCCACATCCTTGCAATAGTGAATTGTGCTCAAATATGCAGCATCTTAAAGCCTGCAGTTTATCACTGACTCATTCCTGGATATATCTGACTTTCCCTCCTGTCATTGTTCCTTTGTTGTGTTTTCCGCATTTGTTCATCTTACATTTTATTTTATCTTGTGTGTACCTGTGTAAGCTTCTTTAAGTCCTTCTGGGACCAAGGTGTGAGTTCTTTTCAGGCACTTCAGCCTAAATTAAATAAAACGACCGATCTTTCCCAGAGGCCTTCAGGAGGTCCCTTTTCTTCTCTTTGAGTTATTTCCAACTGAGTGGTGTGGCAGAAAGAGCATGTGGCTGGGATTCTGCCAGTTACGTGTTGCATGCTATTTCTGCCCCTCACTGAGGGCGAGTTCTCCACCTTTCCTGGTTCTCAATTTCCTTGAGCCTAACATGGGGATAATCTTTCTTTGCTAGGTAATTCTGAAGATTAAATTAGATAATGGTTGTACATGAAACACTGCACGACACGTGGTAACTTCCTTCTTTTTCTCCCACGAGCGTGATTCTCGAGGTTTCAACTGTCATCTCTGAAATTGCAGACTTCTAAGACTGGTCCCTGTTGTGTCTTGTTAGCTGTTTGAATTTCTAACTGGCTTCTGTATACGTCCACTGCAGCCCTCTTACCTTCCCCTTCTGGATTCTCTCTGTTCGGAGTCTGTCCCTCCACCCTCTTCCTCCTGCTTAGTGCTTCTGCCACCCCCGGCTCAGCATCGAGCGTGGGCTCCGTCGTGCCTGCGCTGACACGCCACCCTCTCCCACCTGCTCCCAGCCTCCTTTCCTATGCACCTTCGTATATACAATTGGAATGAGCTGCACGTAGAGAAAGGCTTGGCTGTAGATTTCTACTGCCATAGGTAGAGCATTTTACTTTGTGAAATGTGTTCCAGTTTGCCTTTTTTTCAGGACAGACTGGCACTTGAAGAGAAGGAAAACTCTCCAGCCTTCGCTCCTTAGTCATCTGGCCTGTTGGCTGTGGCCTCATCCTCCCGTCTGTCTCTTAACTGTATCCCCATGGCTGGTGGGTGTGACTCCACTTCTGCGCCAGACACAGGGTTGCGATGATAATTAAACTCAGTGCCTGCCTGCAGAGAGCACCCAGACCCCTTGCAGTGTATTCTCGGTTACCCCTTCTTTCTTACATACCTTACCTGCTTCCACACAGGAGCTGCAAGTGCGCGGAGGTTTTGGGGAATCTGCTTAGGGAATGAGTTTTATTATGCTTCGGAAAAATAGGAGAAGAGTTTGTGTGATGTGTTGAAGTGTAAAAGTCATCTTTAATTTTTGAGAGCCTGCTGAAATTATTTTATTAATTTTTGTTCTAGTACATGCTGGAAAAAAGTACTTCTTGGGGAAGTAATTTCAGATACAAATGAGAAGGCAAGTTTGGACATAGTGCAGAAAATATGCTGTTATTTAATAGAGGAGACTAATGCTGTGCTTCAAAAGGTATGTTTCTAGAATATTACATCCTTTACTTAAATAAGTGTCTTAAGTATTTACTTGCTGTATACGTGTTATTAGGAATAGTACATTTTATAGGAGCACTGTTTAGTGCCTTAAATATTAATAAATAAATGTTGACGTAATCTCTAGTTTTTTGATTTTAATTATTTTTCAAAAAAATCTTACTGGTTTCTCTTTTGTTTTCTATTTCCTCACCACTATACTAATGAGGAAATGTAATCTCTATTTTTTACTGTTAAAATTGTGGCTATACCTTTTTTCTTTTTTTTTAATTTTTTTCTTTCTTTATTTTAAATCATCCAGTAAAAGTAGTATATATTTATGGTATGCCACATGATGTGTTGGTATGTGTATACATTGTGGAATGGCTAAATCAAGCTATCTAACATATGCATTACTTCACATACTTATTTTTTTTTTATGGTGAGAACACTTAAAATTTCTCTTAGAGGCTGGGTATGGTGGCTCACACTTGTAATCCTAGCACTTTGGAGGTTGAGGTGGGAGGATTGCTTGAGGCCAGGAGTTTGAGACCAGCCTGGGCTATGTAGCAAGACCCAGTCTCTAAAAAAGAAAAAAAAAATTAGGTGGACATGGTGGCACCTGCCTGTAGTCTGAACTACTTGGGTGGCTGAGGCCAGAGGATTGCTTGAGTCTAGGAGTTTAAGGCTACAGTGAGCTGTGATCATGCCATTGCACTCCAGCCTAGGTGACAGAGCAAGACCTGTCTCAAAAAGGAAAAAAAACTCTGAGCAATTTTCAAGTATTTAATATATTGTTATTAACTATAGTCACCAGGATGTATATATAACAGATCTCTTGAACTTAATTGTCTATCTGAAATTTTGTATCTTTCAATCATCTCCCCATTTCCCCCAGCCTTCCCAGCTCCTGGTAACCATCATTTTACTTTCTGATCCTATGAGATCAACTTTTTTACACTCTGCATATAAGTGAGATCATGCAGTATTTGTCTTTCTGTGCCTGGCTTATTTCACTTAACATAATGTCCTCCATGTTCATCCGTATTGTCGCAAATGACAGAATTTCCTTTTTTAAGGCTGAAGGGTATTCTATTGTATATACATCCCACATTTTCCTTACTCATTCATCTGTTGATGGATACTTAGGTTGATTCCATATCTTTGTGTACACCTTTTAGTAAGTAAAAATTACTGCATGACTTCTTAGTAATAGATTTCCAAGTATTTTTTTCTCATTGAAGTTTTTATTCAGTAAATGTTTTAGTTAAATGAGTAATCAGCTCATTCGTATGAAAACACAACTAGGATTAAAAAAATAATTTTAATGAACCTTAAAGACTAAATGAAATAAACCAGGCACAAAAGAAAAAAATACCGTATGGTTCTACTTATATAAGTTACGCAAATTTATAGAGACAGAGAATAGAATAGAGGTTACCAGGGGCTGGAGGGAGAGGGAAATAGGGTTGTTGATTAATGGTTACAGAGTCTGTTTGGGGAGATAAAAAAGTTCTGGAGCTGGAGAATGGTGATGGTTATACAACAGTGTGAATGTACTTAATGCTGCTAAACTGTATACTTAAAAATGGTTAAAATGGGAAATTTTATCATATATATATAACCACAGTAAAAAATAATTAAAAAATAACTTCCAGGTTTCTCATATGAAAGATGAAAAAGTAGCTTTGATAAATCAACTAACTTTGGTGGAAACATTGTGGATGGAAGAGCTAAAGATTCTCAAGGCGTCTGCTGAGGTCCTGCACAGTTTGCAAACAGCTCTTCCCTGACTTCACCTAAGTGCATTTGATCACCTCCTATGGTGAGTGTGACTTACACATTTTTAAACTAAGTTTTGATGCATTAAACTTACAGGGAATCATCTGTAGTCAAGAAATGGTTTCTATTAGACAATTAGGTACTTAATCCTTTCCTTTTGCTTTTCCTGCAGATACTGAACGTTTAGGAGTGTCTTCATAGGCTGGAGTGGTGGCCACCCCAGGACAGTGAAGGGATGTGCAGGGACCCCACAGGCCCCAGGACTGTGGGGCTGTAAGTGAACATGGACGTGCTGTCCACGAATGGCACTTTAATAATACTCTGCGGAATAAACAGCACGAGGAGAATACTGGGCTGCAAGGAGAAAGGCAGACTTCGAGGGGACCAGGAGCCAGCCGGCCTTCGTGTGTGGCCTGTCACCGCAGGGCCTGCTTCTTATCTGGCTCAGCAGCTGTCAAAGTCAAGCAGTTGTGCTTTTAAGATGCTCTGATACCATCGGGTGAAGGGGCACGTTGGCGGTGGGTGGCTTCGGTTGGAGGGTATGGGGGAGTGCCTGGCAGTCCTGGGTCCCAGCCCGGGTAGCCCTCAGCCATCAGACCTCCCTGTGTGGACACACTGAGGTGGGTGTTGAGGAGCCTTCTAGGGGGCGCTTAGGGTTCCCAGGAGGAGGGATTTCCCCCTGGACACGCTCCTGGCCTTGTGCACTCCCAGGGCAGGGCTCGTCTCATTATCCATTTGGGAAGACGGAGAGGCTTAGCCATGAGCTCTTTCAGCTTTGTTCTGGACTCTTTCCTGGACAGGCCTTTCCTCTGGGGGAGCCAGGCCCTGTCCTGCTCAGCTGTGCCTTGGTGCGCAAGTCTGTTCGATTCTGGGGTTCAGTGTAGATCAGCTGACCTCAAGCCATGGTGATATTTTGGTTTCTGCCCTTACTCTTTGTTTTATTTTTTATTCTTCTCAGACCCAGGGTGGGGAAATGGGGCCACTTTCCAGAACTCTAAGCAGTCTGTGGCCTCAGGGGATCCCCTGGATAAGAAGTGGAGGAGGGGAGCCCTAAGGGGCCAGCCAGGACTGGCAGAGCTTGTCCTATTCCGGTCTGTGCCATCGCAGTTTCTCAAAGTCCTGTTTTCCCTGCTGGGGGGTTTATTGCTCCCCAGGACTCAGATTCCTTTTTCATTATGGAGCTCATCAACCAAGTAGATGGGGCCCACTCGCCTCTGAAGGCAGTCAGAGTTTAAATGAAACATTTTCATTATATCTGGAGTGTCTTTCCCTGTTCATGGATATAGTTTGTGTTGACTTTATTTTTTAGTAGCTGTGGTGTATTTTATAATATGCTGTAGCGGGGTTGAGCAGACTCTTTTCTGTGGAGGGCTAAATAATAAGTATTTTAAGCTTAATGGACCATGTGATATTTGTCCCAACTATTTGTCCGAAAGTGGCCGGAGACTACATGTAAACAAATTGCACGGCTGAGTTCTGATAAAACTTTGTTTACAAAGACAAGTGGTGGGCCATAGTTTACTGACCCCTGTGCTATTCCAGCATTTCTTTTTCTTGTCTGCTGTTAGTGGTCCTTTGGGATCTAAATATACTAATTCCTTTACACCTTTTAAAACAGAAACCTCCATGAACATTAAAATCTTTGCATACCCCACATGGTATTTGTTGTGCTTTGGTTGTCTGGTGATTAGAGAAAATACACAGTGACAAAAAGCAACTACTCAGAAACATTGACAAGTGAGTAATATTTCATCAGTCCCAGCAGATCCGCATTTATTTGAAGAACAGTAGTACGAGACTGTCAGTTTGGAGGCAATGCTTGGTACATGTGTGAAACCACAGACTCCTCGCAAGAAACCTGTGGCCCCTTGTGGGGCAGTGTGTAGCCTGCAGGGTAAAAACACTATTTACAGGCCACACGCTGCCTCCTTGACTGTTCTCGTAAAATCAGTCTGGGGCAGCAAGCCCACCTCTCCCCCCAGAGGACAGGCCGCTGGTGGTGGTCTTTAATTACCGCCCCGCCTCCCTGATTTTTCTTCTTTCTTGGTTTTCTCTTAGCGGCTGCCTTGGGCATGCCTGAGGTTCCTAGGACTCCCACCCCTGTTGGCATCTGGTTACCGAGTTTGTGGGTGGTAAACCTCCAACTGCTGACTTGGCCCGAGGGGACAGACGCCAAAAGTTAAGGATGATTTGAGGCATTCCTCTATAATCTTTCAAGCTGAAAATAGAAGAGCACTCCTCAGTCTGAGGGCTTTAAGTGCTTCTGCCCAAATGTGGAGCCTGGCAGTGAGCTCTTAGGAAGTCTGAGCTGTAATTCTGTGACAATGGCTTTGTCACTGAGGCGCCTGGACACCACCTTTACAGGGGCCATTGGGGGTAGGGAAATGGGGGTCTGCTTTATCTCCTCTGTAGGTAAACAGCAGCTCCATCCTGACGGAGTGGTGCTGGGCAGCAGGTTTTGTCCCAAGGGGGAAAGTGTAACAAAACCCGTATGGCTTCGTCGGCTGATACTAATGTTAGAATATAGAGCTTTGTCAGGAAGGCCACATGTGGGATCACTTGGAAAAGAACTTTCTTTCATGGTCCAGAAAGTCATGTGCGAACTAAAGGGAACAAGAACAGCAAGAGGGAGGACGAGGGCTCCATGTGCTTTTCCACAGCCCTGCCCGCGCCCCCCCAGCAACACGCCAGCGTCCCCCACACAACACACCAGTGTCTCCTACAACACCAGTGTCTCTCACAACAACGCCAGTGCGCCCCCCCCATGCCAGTGTCCCCACAGGACAGTGCCCCCACATGCCAGTGTCCCCACACGCCAGCCCTCTGCTCTCCAGTGCTGTCCCTCCCACCTTCAGAGGGCGGCGCTGCCTCTTCCTTGTGCTGGTGTAACCGCTCCTGGGGG
>VBSM01000272.1:106002817-106017861 GCA_008086735.1 Cheirogaleus medius | reverse complement strand
AGTAGAGGGTTTTTATAACCATTTCATCACTCCCACCTGAAGCTCTTGTCCTCCTCTCTCACAGCCGTTCGTTTTCATGGGGGATCAACCCGGGGACGATCGTATGGCGTCGGGGACACTTGCTCTGTTGTCCATTGGTCTCCACGTCCATCACAGTGTTCCCTTCCCACTGAGATGAGGCACCTCCAACTTTGTGACATGGTCTCGTGAGGTAATTTGGCAATGTACAGAGAGAAAAGAAAATAAGTGATTGTCTGAAGTAGGATAAATATGAACTATAATCGTTGATGTCCACAGCTACCTATTTGTAAAGCATAAATCGTGGCTTTTGATTTTAGTGCCGTGGAGAGCAGGGGCTGATGCTCGTTTTTAGAAATAAAGTTTTATGGAGACACAGCCACACTCATTCATTTACATGCTGTCTGCAGCTGCTTTGTTCTCCCGAAGGCAGAGTTGAGTAGTTGCAACAGAGACTGTGTGTGCTATAGAGCCAAAAATATTTACTGTGAATAAATAGAAAAAGTTTGCCAACCCCGGTTAAAAAATTAAGATGGAAACTAAAAGCAAAGTTGAACTGTGGGCACAATCTGAGTGGTGATCGTCTGTTATAACATGAGATTGCATTTGTGTCTGCCCCTGCTTCCGACTTCTTTTCTTCTTTCTGAGATCCTTCTAGGTAAAGCCACAAGCTAACTGGCAAACCTGTGGAAAATAAAGTATGTTAGCAAGATGGCCCAAGATTCTTGTTTATGGCTGTCTTCCCAAAGGGTCTATTGGATGTTTTCACTGTTGAGTTCACCACACAAAGAGTTCCTCTATGTTCCTGAAACACTGATTCACTTTAATCAATCCCTAAAATGTTGATAAATACTGACTAATGGATGTTCCCAACATTTGTAATATATTTGAAAAGCAAGTAATCAGTAACACACAGTAATGAAGTCCTTTATCACATATGAGAAGTCCCTGTACATAAGATTGTGAATTTTCGCGATTGATTTAATGACTGTAAAATTGCATCATGAGTATTTACATACTTGAATTGCAAGGGCATAAACCCTATATTTTGACTACAGAAAAAAAAAGCCCAGTATTACTTGTATCTTCTTTAACTTAATGTTGAATATGCAGGGCTTTGAGACTTTTGGGAGGCCTAAGAGTCACATCCAACAGTTTACTCAGTAGTTTTAGAGAAATGGTGGATTGAAACAATCATTTAGGATTGAGAAGCAGTGGACTGTCATTCCGTTCAGCCCCATTAGGGACTCATTCCACCTGCATCACTTCCTGGGTAATTTCGCCCAATTGACACATCTAGGACGCAAGATCGATTCGCTCTCCCTTCAGAAGAGCAGTGAGAAGAGTCTACTTCTAAATGGTTTTTGCAGTAAAATCTCATCAGTTTGGATTTTGTTATAGTTTAGATAAAGTATATGCCTGAGGAATTTTGTTTCCACATCCCTGACCTAATGTGGGTTATGCTGAAGCAGTGTGCTGTTTGAGGCAGCACCGTCCCAACAAGGAATTCCGATCTTTATTAGAGTTTATTTGAAGAATATTAAAGGGATCCAAGAATAAACTTCATGGTGGCACCTAACAAAAATCTGTTTCTCTGCTTCTTTTGCCCCAGAAAAACCGCCTTCCTTAAATGCGCCTTTCCATCCACGGTCCCTCTCTCTCTGCGGAGTCCCCTTCTCTTCCTATTCCTGTCCTATAGTCTCTTGGTTCCTCTGACACCTCTCTACTCTTTCCTTGCTCCCTGACCACCCCTTCTCTGCCTTGTGACCAGTGGCTCCTTTCCCTCACTCCTCCTGCCTGCCTCCCTCCCCACCCCCCATCCTCATACCTGTGACTGCAGAGTTGGAAAGAACTTCCGGCACAGGTGGCGGAGAAGTGGAGGCAAGAACCATCATTCCTGGTCTACTCACAGGGCCAAAGACATCGTTTCATTAAGATTTCTTATACTGCCAAGAGTATTAAGACCTTCACAGCATCACTCTGACATGCTTTACACTGAGAGTTGATGTCTTTCTTCCCCTCTTTAGGTTTGATTACCAGGGGCTCGTTTCTGTTCTGAGAGCTCATTGTGTCCTCGGCGGAGGGGTTGAAAGGGGAGCCCCGTTGCACATAGCAGCATCAACCTAAAATCGTACCTTAGACAGCTCTGCACTTCAAGTCCTACTGGTCCTTGTGAAACTGACTTTTCTCACCGGCTGCAGCCCCCTAAGCCTGCGACAGTCTTCACAACCTCACCCCTTCTCACCCCTCCTCCTCTTTCACTCATCCTCACCACATTCTTTTGAGAACATTCTTGGAAACTCCAAATTCTCACTGTATTTTCAAAAATTGAGATATGATCCACAGATCATAAAATTCACCCTTTAGAAGTATAAAATTCATTAGTCTTTTGTATATTTACGAAGTTGTACCACTATGACTACTATCTAATCCCAGAACATTTTCATCACCACTGAGAGAAATATCTTACCCATTACCAGTCACTGCCAACCACACCCTGCCTTCAGCCCCTGGCAGCCCCGGGTCTACTTTCTGTCTCTATTGATTTTCCTATTCTGGACATTTCATATGAATGGAATCATGCAACACGTGGCCTTTTGTGACAGATTCTTTCACTTAGCATGTTTTCAACGTTCATC
Organism: Cheirogaleus medius; assembly: GCA_008086735.1. Taxonomy (NCBI): domain Eukaryota; kingdom Metazoa; phylum Chordata; class Mammalia; order Primates; family Cheirogaleidae; genus Cheirogaleus; species Cheirogaleus medius. The sequence continues at coordinate 106,015,204 of VBSM01000272.1, read as the reverse complement.
CATGTTGCAGCATATATCATAATTCACTAATTTTGATGTGGAATAATATTCCATATATGGATATACTGTCTTTTATTTGTTTATTCATCAGTTGATGAACATTTGGGTTGTTTCCATTTTTTTGGCTACTATGAATAATGCTGCTATTACCATTTCTGTACAAGTTCTAGTGTGAACATATGTTTTCAGTTCTCTTGAGTGTATAAGTTGCAGTGGAATTTTTGAGGAACTGCCAAACTTTTTAAAAGTGGCTGCATCATCTTATATTCCCACCAGCAATGTATGAACATTTCAATTTCTCTACCTCCTCACCAACACTTGTTTTTTGTCTGTCTTTTTGATTATAGCCATCCTAGTGGGTGTGAGGTAGTATCTCATTGTGGTTTTGATTTGTGTTTCTTTGTTAACTAATGATATTGAGCATATTTTCATGGGTGTATTAGCCATTTGTGTATGTTCTTTGGAGAAATGTCTTTTCAAGTCATTTGCCCATTTAAAATGTATTATTTAAACTTTTATTGTTGAGTTGCAAGAATTCTTTATACATTCAGAATGCTAGACCCTTAAGAGATAGATGACTTGCAAATATCTTCTCCCATTATGTGGGTTGTCTTTGCACCTTCCCAATAGTGTTCTTTGAAGCACAAAAGTTTTTGATTTTGTTGAAGTCCAATTTATTTATTTTTTCCCCTTTGGTTGCTTGTGCTTTTGGTGTCATTTCAAAGAAACTATTGCCTAATTGAAGGGCACGAAGACACACCTATGTTTTCTTCTAAGAGTTTTATAGTTTTAGCTCTTATATTTTAGGACTTACCCATTCAAAATAATTTTTGTATATGACATGAGATAAGGGTCCAACTTCATTCTTTCATGTATAGATATGCGTTTGTCTCAGCACCACTTGCTGAAAAGACTATGTTTTTCCCATTGAATTATCTTGGCACTCTTGTTGAAAATCAGTTGCCCATAAGTGTATGGACTTAATTCTGGACCCTCAATTCTTTTCCAGTGATCTATATATCTATTCTTATGCTAATACCATACTTCCTTGATTACATTGGCTTTGTAGTACGTTTTGAAATTGAGAAGTGTGAGTCCTCCAGGTTTGTTCTTTTTCAAGATTATTTTGGTTATTCTGGGTCCCTTGAATTTCCATATGAATTTTAAGATCAGTCTGTCAATCCCTGCAAAAAAGGCAGCTAGGATTTTGAAAGAGATTGTGTTGAATCTGTAGATCAACTTGGGGAGTATAGCCATTGTATTAGTTAGGGTTCCACCAGAGGAACAGAACCAGTAGGATATATATATTTAGAGAATTACTGCACCAAATTTTCTCATGTGATTGTGGGGGCTGGCTAGGCAAGTCTGAAATCTGTAGGGCAGGGTGTCTGAAAGGGCAGGCTGGAGCTCTTGGACACGAGCAGAAATTACAGTCTATTATAGGTGGAATTTCTTCGTCTTGGAAACCTCAGAGCTGCTTTTAAGGCCTTTAAACTGATTAAATCAGGCCCACCCAATTGATTTAGGCTAATTTCCTTTACTTAAAGTCAACTGTTTATAGACATTAATCCCATCTACAAAAGACCTTCACAGCAACACCTAGACTAGTGTTTGATTGAATAACTGGAGACTAAGCTTAGCCAAGTTGACACATCAAACTGATCATCACAGCCACCTTAACCATATTAAGTCTTTCAATCCATGAATGTGAGATGTCTTTCCATTTGTGTACATCTTCTGTAATTTCTTTCAATGATGTTTTATAGTTTCCAGTGTATAAATAAGCCTAACACGTTTGTTAAATTTAGTCCTACATATTTCATTCTTTTTATGCTATTGTAAATAGAATTGTTTTCTTAATTTCATTTTTGAACCATTTATTGTCAATGCATTGAATTTCATATATTGATCTTGTTTCCTGCAATTTTGCTTAACTTGTTTATTAACTGAATTGTTTACTTCGTGGATTTCTTAAGATTTTCTATATATAAGGTCATGTCATCTGTAAATAGAGCCAGTTTTACTTCTTCTTTCTAGTCTGGATGCCCTTTATTTCTTTTTCTTGCCTAATTGCCCTTTCTAGATCCTCCAGTACATTGTTGAGTAGAAGTGGTGAAAGGGGACATCTTATCTTTTTCCTGATTATTAGAGGGAAAGCTTTCAGTCTTTCATTATTAAATAGGATATTAGGCAGACACTAATTTTTTATTTTAATGAAGTCCAATTTATCCATTTTTTTCTTTGGTTGCTTGTGCTTTTGGTATCAAATAAAAAAAACATTGTCTAATTAAAGTCATGAAGGTTTACACCTATGTTTTCTTCTAAGAGTTTTGTGTTTCAGCTCTTACATTTAGAACTTTGATCCATTTAAGTTAATTCTTACATATGGTGTGAGGTAAGGGTCCAACTACATGACATTGGTCTGGGCAATGATTTTTTTTTGGATTTGACACCAAAAGTACAGGTAACAACAGCAAAAATAAACAAATGGGATTACATCAAACTAAAAAGCTGCACAGCAAAGGAAACCATTAACAGAATGAAGAAACAATCTATGAATTGAGAGAAAATATTTTCAAGCCATATATCTGACAAGGGGTTAATATCCAAAATATATAAAGAACTTGAACAATTTAATAGCAAGAAAACAAATACTTCAGTTAAAAAGTGGGCAAAGGATCTGAATAAACATTTCTTAAAAGAAGACATACAACTGGCTAATAGCTATATGAGAAAATGAGCAACATCACTAATCATTAGGGGAATACAAATTAAAACCACAATGAAATATTACCTTGCACCTGTCAGAGTGGCTGTTATCAAAGAGATGCTAGATAACAAGGGTTGGCGAGAATGTGGAGAAAAGGGAATGCTTGTACACTGTTGATGAGGATGTAAATTAGTACAGCCATTATGAAAAACCATATGGAAAGTCCTCAAAAAACTAAAAATAGGATTACCATATGATCCAGAAATCTCACTTCTGGGTATATTTTCAAGGATTTGAAATCAGTATGTTGAAGAGACATCTTCACTTCCATGCTTGTTTCAGAATTATTGACAATAGCCAAGTTATGCAATCAACCTAAGTACCCATCAGTGACTGAATAGATAAAGCAAATGTGGTCTATATACACAGTGGAATACTTTTTATCCTTATAAAAGAAGGAAATTCTGTCATTTGTGACAACATGGATGAATCTGGAGGACACTGTGCTAAAGTGAAATATGTCAAGCATAGAAAGATAAATACCACATGTTCTCACTTATATGTGGAATCTAAAACAATAAAACTCATAGAAGCAGAGTGTAGAATGGTGGTTACAGAGGCTGGGCTGGGGCTGGGGGTAGGAATGTTGGTTAAAAGGCATAAAGTTTCAGTTAGACATGAGGAATAAGTTTTTGGAGATCTACTGCACAGCATGGTGACTATAGTTAACAAAAGTGTATAGTATTATGTATTTCAAAATTGCTGAGAGAGTAAATTTCAAATGTTCTCATTAGAATAAAAATGATAAGTATTTGAGGTGATGGATAGAATGGAATGGTGATGGAATTAGGTTGATATAATCATTCCACATTGTATATGTATATAACATCACATCGTACCTCATAAATATATATACAATACACAATTATAATTTGTCAACTTACAATAAAAAATACCATGTTAGCTATGGGTTTTCGTAGATGCCTTTTACAGGTGAAGAAAGTTCCCTTCTACTCCTAATTTGTTCAGTGTTTTTATCATGAAAGAATGTTGGATATTGTTAAATGCTTTTTTTGGTGTCTTATCATGTGGTTTTTGTCCTTTATTCTATTAATAAGGTACATTACATTCATTGATTTTAATATCAACCGACCTTGCATTCCTGAGATAAATCCCACTTGGTTGTGGTGCATAATCCTTTTTATATGTTGCTGTCTTCAGTTTGCTAGTATTCTGTTGAGGATTTTTTTAAATCTATATTCATAAGGAATGTTGGTCTATTGTCTTCTTGTAATATCTTTGTTGTTGGTATCAGGGTAATACTGGCCTCATAGAATGAGTTTGGAAATGTTTCCTCTGCTTTTGGAAGAGTTTGTAAAGTACTGATTTTTTTTTTTTTTTTTTTTTTTTTTTTTTTTTTTTTTTTTTACAGATTTTAGCCCTCCTCAGCCTTTATTCTAAAAGGTAAAAAGAGGCAAGTGAGAAAAAAACAGTTTCTTTGTGCTTCTAGATGTTGTCATCTTTGCATGATGCCTGGGTCTATGGCAGCCTCCTTGGCAACATGAGGGGAGCCATCCCAAGTCAACATGCTTAAGGATGGAGGAGCAGAAAGAAGGAAAGGACCCATGTTCTTCATAAGCAATTGAATAATCAATCCTGGAGGCTGTCTCTAGATTCTTATTATGTGAGGCAACACACACCTTCATGGTTGTTTAAGCCCTGTTCTGTTAGGTTTTCTGTTATTTGCTGCTGAAAGCATCTGTGATAGTTCTTGTATCCTTTGCAACGGGAGCATTCCCTGTTTATCGCCCTCCACTTTCTATGTCTCCAGGCTAGGAGAATACAAATTGTGCCTGCAGAAAAGTATCCTGGCAGGGACTCGACAGTCACAGGATTCTGTATAAAGCAAACCAGCCACAATCACAGGGTGACATGGAACATAGCTCTTTAGGCTCTGGAGCCCTTTAGACTGTCCTGCACATTTACAAATCCCTGAGGGGTTGACATTTTTGCCTCCCGTGTGGAGGCGGTTGATGTGAAGTCGGTTGGGTTTGGAGAGACACACAGCGGCCCCCAGTTGTAAGTCACATAATGACCTGGTGCATTTGCCAGTGTTCTCCGGAGGAACAGAACCTGTCACATCCTGAGATGGCCCCAGGTTCCTGCGCCTGCTGAACATATCCTGTATGATCCCCCTCCCTTCTTAAGCGTGGACGGGATGGTGAATGCGATGTTATAGGACAAAGGATGCGGATGTCATCAAGCTTCCAAGTTAGTTGATTTTGAGGTAATCAAAGCAAAGATTGTCCTGGGTGGGCCTGACCTAATCTGGTAAATCCTTAATCAGTTCTAGACCCTTCCAGAAGAGAGAGATTTAAAGTGTGAGAAGGCCTATTGAGGGGGCCACCTGTCAAGGGCTTGAGAGTGGACTGCAGGAGCTGAGAGTGAGCCCCAGCTGACGGTGAGTAAGCAAACGGGCCCTCAGTCACACGGCCACAAGGAAATGAATTCTGCCAGCAACCTCGGGGAGCTTGGAAAGCCCTTTCCCTCGTTGAGCCTCCAGATGAGGACGCACCTGGCTAACATGTTGATTTCAGCCTTGTGTGATCCTGAGCAGGAAACCCATTTCAAATGCGCCGGACTTCTGGCCCACCGAAATGGTGAGAAAACAGATTTGTGTTGCTTTAAGCTACTAGGTTTGTGGCAATTTGTAATGAACGATGGAAAATTAGCACAGGGCTGGCATGGTGGCTCACGCCTGTAATCCCAGTACTTTGGGAGGCCGAATTGGTGGTGGGGAGGAATCGCTTGAGGCCAGGAGTTTGAGGCTGGGGTGAGCTATGATCACACCCCTGCACCCCAGCCTGGGCAACAGAGTGAAGCCCTGTCTCTAAAAATAATAATAAAAAAATAATAAGAAAAAAGAAAGAAAATTAACACAGGTATCATTTCAATTGCTCCTTTATATTGGGAAAAAAATATGGTAATGATGGACAAAGAGCAAATTGTGAAAAGTAATGTTTGATGACTCAGGAAATGACAGGTTAAATGCCACAGAAAATTGCCTTATCTTTTTTTTTTATTCCATTAAATGTTGTCATTTCTGATGGGATCCCATGGGCAAGAGGCTGGACTGGGGAGAGGTTAGGGGGTGTGTTTTATCTTCCTCCAGACAACTGGCCACATGTGGTCATCAGCCCCTCGGGAGACCAGTGCACCTGGGCTGCCCTGTCCTGGCCCTGGGACAATCTTGGCCGGCAGAAGCCACAATCAGCCTCTGGCCTGTGCACATTCTGGGTTCCTTCTGTCAGAAGAAATCTACTCAGGTAGGAGCATCCAAGCTGAGAGAAGCCATGGCGTTGGGAGAGATTGCTTACAATACATTGGACAAATATCTGGTTGAATTTTTTTTCTCTATGGCCTGAGATATGGTTAAGTTTTTCTTCAGAACCTTTTCCTATTTATGGAGGTGTGGGGTTATTAGTGGTGGTGTAGGTTGTGGGTTCTTGAAAGCTTATTACTCCATAAATATTGTTCAGGAAGATCCAGTTTTCTAGGTAGCTCCACTTGTCCTATTACCAGTTTGGGAGCAATCATTTGTTAGGTGTAGCATGAAGATCATGTCCTATGTATGTGTTGTTAAATTATATATAAAAATAATAAAAATGGCTGACCTTTTATTAACCTTACTTAAGAAATTTTGGGGGTTATTTTTTAATGTCACAGATTTATATAGAACAATTTTGTTTTCTTTCTTTGGCTTTGATGGGATCAAAAGTAGTTGGGTGTGTTTCTAGCTTGCAAGACAGTGAAATATAAGAGGCAGAGAAGTATGTATCTTTTCTTCTTGTTGTATTGACAATGAAAGTGAGAATCAGATGGTTTTTTTTTCCTTTTGCAAATTTAAAAAATGTCCAGTCATTTGTACAAATGGTTTAAAAGCCTTGAGATTTTAGGAATGTGTATTTGCAATTATTCTCCTTTAATAATTAATTGCTAATATGTTTTAGTCACTGAGAACATTGTTTTGATCATTAAGAATTTAGAATGTAAAGATTATTTCAAGGTCAAATTTCAAATGTTAATCGTTGTAACCTAATGCATGTAAATCTCTACTGAATTCAGTTTAAAAATAAAAAGTAAATCATTAATTTGAACCGGCATACTTACTGGAAATTGTCTTTTATTTTTCTCTGCTATGGTTCAAGGTCATTTCTTTAATCAAACCTCAGAATTTGATACAGAGTCATCAAGAGAAAGATCATTCTTTTCCCTTTCTTTCTTTCCCTAAAAATATAACTCTCACAGGAGACCTCTTCAAACTTTCCTTTTCTCTTAATTGTTCTCATCTCGTCTTCAATTATTGCTGATGCTGTTATGTGCTTTTTATTTTTATTTTTTTAGTGTTGAGGGCAGATTGTGTCATTGGGCACAAGATACAAGGCAATCGCAAAGCTTCACTTGCTGGGAGGGGGACTTCCACTTTGATGTTTGGAACTTCACAGAGCATCTTCCTGCTGACGTAGTGGCCATCCGGATGGGCTGAGCTGTTCGCCTGGCTGTCTTCTCACCTGGGCCATGGGGGTATGCACTGTAGGCACGAGGCCTCGAGTGGGCCCCTGGTTTGAGCCCTCATGCACCACTGACTAGTTCTGTGCCCAAGGACAGCCTATATCTGCCCTGTGCCCCACCACTTCATCTGTAAAATGGGCACAAGAAGTGGTGAACACCATGCAGGGTCATCAGTTCGACTTACACTACAGAGGACATGTGATTTCTGTATTTCAGCTGCAGTTGGTCTGGTCTTCGCCTGAGCCCACTCCCTAGGTTGGTGGGTGAAATACGGCTTCCAGTTTAGTCCCATCCAATTAAAATCTTGGTCTCATTCAATTTAATTTAAAAAGCCCCAGCTGGCTTTAAATGCTCCTTTAGGTAACAGTCTAAAGGGTCTGTCCCTAAGATGGCTTCGGGGTGTGAGAAGGGATTGTGAGTTTGCACGTCTTCCCTCCCAGGCTGGTTCTCCTGTCTGTAACTGGTGGGCTTGCAGTCTGTTCCCTGGACTCAGGCACTATCTCGGGGACACATCTGCTATCTCCCCCTTGCTGGCTTTTGCTGCCTGCACACGCCTGAGCCTTGCTCTCTGCCTGGCCCCAGGCCTGGGATTCAGCTGCCCTCTGGGGAGTCACTCGGCCTGCTGGCTCTCAGCTCAGGGTTGGTGCCCCGTGGGCACGGCAGTGGCCCAGGACAGCTCATCTTCAAGGCCTCCTTTGGAATGATTTTGCTTTGTGAGCTGTCAAATTAACTAGGATGTGTCCACGTCCTGGATTGGGATATGGGACAGATAGTCAGGTGGCTCCTTCCGTGACCTGACATATGTACAAAGGCCAGAAACCTCTGGCTGGACATCCTCACTTGAAAACTGCAGTACCTGCTGGCCTGGCTTGACCTCTGGGGTCTGGGCTCCCTTCTCCTCCTCACAGCTCACTCAGGCGGGCCGGATGGGGCAGACCGTGCCCAGACCTGCCTTAGGAATGTTTCCTGGTTTAGTCCTCCACACCTGGCTTTTGCTACGCCAAAGGGAGGAGGAGAAAAGCTGGACACCCTTTCGCAGGTCCACAGCCCGGCGGGAATGGCGACCTCCTCCTGCAGAATCTTCCTTTTGAGTGCATGGAGGAGAATATCGCCTTGGCCTGTTTCTTTGCATTCCTTCTGTAACTATTAGCTCTCTCCTGGGCAGAGGGATGTCTCCAGAATCAGAGCAAAGAGAAAGGCAAAAGAGAAAAGCACACTCAGGCTCTCCAAACTGCTACTCCTGTGCTGACGCCGGACTGAAGCTTCCTGCAGGCTGGGGCTCGCTGCCTGCCACCTGACGCATCCTTAGGACCAGGCATAGCTTCAGGTCAAAACTCAATGAATACTTATTGAATGAATGAAAAAAATAAATGAATGGTGATGATGATTAATATCATTCGAGTTCACTGTAAACAAATATATATACTTCTCAAACAGCTTGCTGGCAATTCACAACAGATGCCTTTTTTTTACTTTTTTTTTAAGACAAAGTCTCACTCTGTTGCCCAGCGCAGTGGCATCAACATAGCTCACAGCAACCTCAAGCTCCTGAGCTCAAGCGATCCTCCTGCCTCAGCCTCTCGAGTAGCTGGGACTACAGGCACATGCCACAATGTCCAGTGGGAGTCTTGCTCTTGCTCTGGCTGGTCTTGAACTCCTGAGCTCAAGCAATCCTCCTGGCTTGGCCTCCCAGAGTGCTAGGATTATAGGTGTGGGCCACCATGCCCTGCCACAACAGATGTCTTATAAAAGTTTTGCCATGAAGAAACTGTGAATCATTTGTTAACTGGGAAATAAGTAACTCTTTGAAGCTGAGTGAAAAAGACTTTTTCCCTTTTCTCTGTGAAGAGTAAAGTTATAGAAATGTTAAACTCTTGTCAAAGCAAAAATTGCACTGACCAAAGTTAAACAGAAAGGCAGACTTTGTTCGAGACTATTGCAATATGGGAGAAAGGCCAGAGCTAAGTGTGAACTCAACTCTGCTGGAACAAAGAGCAGGAGGGTTTTAAGGAACAGAGTGAGTTAAAGAAAAAGTACTGGAGGATGTTAGTGAGGAGGTTGACCAATGAAATATGTTGAACACATGGTTATTTCCTGAGTTTGCAAATGTTTTCCTCTGTGATTGGGCCCCTTGTGTTTGCTGATTGGTGCCCATAAAATTAGGCTCCTCCCTTCCCATAGAGACTGGGTGACAGGGCAAAGTTGTTCTCGATGATTACATCTGTGGAGGCCAAAGCAACTCGGTCTTGGATACTAATCCACTGTGCTGACTTCTGATGAACCCCTGTTCCGGGAATTCCTTTAAGATGTCTACATTATCTTCTGTTACTGCAAATCCTTCCCTTCGGTCAAAACAGCCTTGACCACAAATCCTGCCCTTAAGCAGATTCACATAGTTCTTGCCTTTCCCTCAGGCATCGACTTCAAGTGTCCTACACATTCCTCCCCAATGGAGTATAAACCCTGGGTAGGGGGGGTAATGGTTCTGGGATCCACCATCTTGACTCGTCCCCACCTGAGACATGGTTTCTGTTTATAAGCCCCTATTAAATGCTTCTTTCTGAGGAAATGGTTTCATTTACCTCTTTCTTTAGCCTTTCAGTCTTCTGGGCCTTTAGGGGTGGGTTTGTTAGGCAGTTAGCAAGGGATTCTGGGTCTCCTGGGGATGAAAGATTGTGCTTTGCCTTGGTGCAATTGCCCCACCTGGTAAGAAGGACAAGAATGGGCCCCAGGCCCCCATCTTGGTCCTGCCCCACCTTGATCCTGCCCTGAGCTACTGCCTTACCTAGGGGAAGAGGGAACACCCTACAAATCAAAAGAATGCAGAGGCCTCTCTAGCCCACGGGCCAACCAGCATAGGTATCATAGAGTCCAGATGTTGACCTAGAACAACCCACGTAGTAAGACTCAGGTCATGCAACTCCCAACTGTCCAATCAAAGTGGTTCCATGGTGATGTCTGAGCCACAGGGAGGTCCCAATCCGGGCACTATATACAAGATGCAGACCATAACCAGGCCCTTCTTTTTGCTCTCACTTGGCTGTGACAATAGGTTCGGTCATCAGCTATGGCTTATGTATCATGCTCTGTAAACCTATATCCTGCTCTTGCTCTATAATCCTATCTTTCTCTCCTCGATAAACCTCATTTTCATGCTTGCCTTACTTTGGTGCGTCTGGTCATTCTTGGGCCAAGATCGTTCCAAGAACCGACATTTCAGACTGAAACCTGATAGGTCTGCATAGACCTGCTCACCGTGGAACGACATGGCAAAGGGATAGCTTTCAGGTCCTTGAGAAAAATATTCCTGGGGTGTCAAACTGGCACGAGGCTTTACAAAAGATTTACACGCATCTCAAAGGGTCCAGGAAATAATTGATGATTACAAGTTTTCTAAGGAAGATGCTGTAAGAGAAGAGATTTGGGGGTCTAGAGTTAGGAATAAGCTCATCTAACATTCAGTCCAGCCGGGGAATGTTAAGGCAGTCTTGTTTACTCTAAACCAAGTGACCAAGTGGTTTCCACTCGGGACTTTCACGTGAGTATAATGCTTTATACTGCTCACTGTAAATATTCCTCACTGAAGAACAGTACCCTTGAATTAGCAATAGGAGAATGTGGCTAATGTTCCTATATTTTGCTTTTTGGGTCAATCATTTGGGAACAGCAGTCAGAAAAGGAATCGGAGAGTGGAGCTCCCGTCTGGGGAAGTTCTTTACAGCCTCGCTGCCACTGACGGGAGGAACTGGATTATGGTTACTTCTGGCCTTAGAGGAAGTGTTAACAGTGAGTGTTTCCCAATTCTGATGCCATTATCAGCTGTGCTTGAGTTGAATCGGGTATCTTATGGCAAAATATGTCATAAATACACAAATATCTCTACTAAAAAAAGTCTGTACTATGGGCTATGCTTGTGTTTCCATCACAACTGTATCTTTCTTTTCTATCATCCCACTTGGCTAATAATTGTTAGTGGATCTTTATCATCATGACTCTCTAGCATTATAGAAGTTTAAAGAGGAAACTCCATAAGAAGTTTGCCACATTGGATAAAGGTGTAGTCATACAAAAAAAGTAGGTTAAAAGAAAGTAACCCACAGCTGGAAGCAAGGAGAAAATAATAAAGAATAAAAACATAAATGGGGGTCCAGGTGCATAATCCTAGCACTCTGGGAGGCTGAAGTGGGAGGATTGCTTGGGATCAGGAGTTTGAGACCAGCCTGAGCAAGAGCGAGACCCCGTCTTTATTAAAAATAGAAAAATTAGCCAGCATTATGGCATGCACCTGTAGTGCCAGCTACTCGGGAGGCTGAGGCAGAAGGATCACTTCAGCCCAGGAGTTTGAGGTTGCAGTGAGCTATGATGACACCACTGCACTCTACTCAGGGTGACAGAGCAAGATTCTGTCTCAAAAAAAAAAAGGAGTGGGGGTGACTCCGAGCTAATGGTATTGGTTAGGCTAAGAAGGCACTGGCACATTTTCACTGTGATGGTGTCATGTGTGGGACAACTGATAGAAAACTTGGGAGCTGTCTAAAAGGTAGGGCATGATGAAGTTCAGAAAGATCTATCAGTAGGGGTTGGTTAAATCTGTCTGAAATGGTTACATGCATACAGTTTAACACAATCTGGGAATGTTTCTAGGACCTTACCTCTCCCTTAAATAATCACAGTATACACTGCCTCTTGGCTACATTATCCCATTTGCAGAACAATATTTGTCAATCCTCATGGAGTTGTATAGCTGGATAAGAAAAATAGTAAGTACCACAAGCCAATAGTGATTTAGCCCCAGAAACCATAAATCCTCATCAGCTAGTCACATTTGACAATTTGCACAGATTTTATACATCTTGGATGAGGCGCTTTGTGTATTATGTCTCATTGTTTATTGAAATAGTAGTAACTGCTATTAAGCTGCTATTAGCAGCAGCAGTTTTTCAATCACAAGGACATTGAGTGAAAAGCTCTTGTTCCTTATTTATTAAATGCCATATCCATATTTTTTTCCCCATCAGAAGTTAAGTACAAATGGCTTCTTAAGGTAGGTATTTTTTTCCTTTTATTTCATCATATTATGGGAGTACAAATATTGTTAGGGTTAC